>OZ023164.1:32060558-32563058 GCA_963678695.2 Diplodus puntazzo | reverse complement strand
ATCTGTGGGGCCTGGAGTTCTTCAGGGGGAGAGACTACTACATCATCTGTAAGTACACGGCGCTCCCCGAAGGGATCATAAATTAAGCGTTGCATGATTTAAACGGCTGTAAACAGTTTGGAGAGGTTTCAGAAAGCAGCTGGTGGCGACATACCTCAGATTTCTGGGCGAAGTTTTATTGTGTGCTCGAGTCAAACGGAGATGATGAACGGCTCTTCTGAGATTAGACCCAATTTTGTGCAGTTGCTCTCTCTCGAAGGCTCGTACAGCTTCCCTACGTGCGACTGATGGATATTCTGCAACCCGGGCACCAGTTTAGGTACCAAACAAATCCACTCGGTCAGGGTTTGGAAAATATCAGGTTGTGATACTGACCCGGTGACACATCGTTCTCCCTCGTCAAAAATATCAGGTAGTCTGCTTTGTTGGAACACAGTCCTGAACTGCAGTCACTGGCTTGTCATCCTTTTTCGCCTGTAGCTCCATCACCGCCACCTCCAGACACAAGTTAGCGACGTAGCCTCTGACAAACGAACATGAACGTATCAGTCGAGGGGAAGATCGAACGCCGCCTGGTTGTCAGAACGCTCTGAGAGTTCCTTGAACATCACAGATGGAGGATATCTAAATGTGGACGTGTCCCCGGGGATCCTACAGATAGACGCACACGAGTAAACATTTTAGGTCCGTTTGAAGTTGTGCTAAAAGTCCGTTCAAAGGAGTCTGGAGTTTTTTCCCCGCGGGATTTGCCTCTTGTATAAATCAAGCCTGTAAGAGAAGATGAGGAGCTTGAAGTCAAACCGTTCGAAGAAAAGTTTGCTAAGAGCGGTTCTGATGTTTAAAGACCTCTTCATGCGACACCAGGACGAGCTGCTTCTATTAAAGCGTGTTAAACCGTCCTCATCACTCTGGGCTCAGCGATGACTCAGCAGCCGGCCTCGCGGTGCAGGTGTGGCCACGCCGCGTTGCTGATTGCCTGTGATGTACCAGCGCCATCCTGGGAGGAAGTTCTGCTGGGGTTTTAGTGACGGCCCCCCGGTTTGAAACATGGGAGGTGGACTGAACCATCTGTGTGGCGCTGATGGGGGGGTGCGCTGCATATAGGACCATCTGTGAGGCTCTGCCACCGCCATCTGTGAGCTGTCACGGCAGCGGAGGGCCATATTTCTGACTGAGTCCAAAGACGGAGAAGAAAGGAGACGAGCTGGAAACGCAGCTTCTCCTCCAAACGCTCACATCCGCTAAAACAAATATTCGAGGTAACAACGAGCCGTTCTGTTCAAATCCCTCTTCAAACCGCCTGCAGACGACGACTCCAGCAAATTAGAGTCTACCTCTGAGCTCTGCAGCACGCTGACGTCCTGCAGAGAGATCTGTCAAGCAGCTGTTTGAGAAAAAAAACAGGTTCAGCGGCACAATATGTTCATTCAGTCCTGCTTAAGTTAGTTTAAAGCTGAACAGGCAACAGTGGCTGCTCGGTGGCTAACGTGTCGTAGCTGCAGGGTATTTGCATGGCGGGGCACGTCGCGCTGTGTAACAGGTACTTTGTGCACTCGCAGGTGAAATGTGTTGGAGGTTAGAACTGTGACTCACACGAGGACAGTTTGTAGGCAAATACAGGAGAGTCTCACCCACAATACGCCCGTGTACCTGCACAACACACCTATCAGATGTGGTTTGTGTGAGTGTGTGTTGAAGGACTACAAAGGCTTCTGGCTGAGGAGGCGCAGACACCACCAGCCTCCCCCTCGCCTCCTCCTCCGCGGCTCCCTCCACCCAAACGCTGCAGTTAATTATTGATGAGACGATGCTGGTGTTTACTTTACCCCCGCTTCTCCTGGTGCTCCTGCAGATGAATGTGATGGCGGTGTGGTGGAGCAGCATCAGGAGGAGGGATAAGAAACAGGCTGAGAGAGTCAGGAAGACGCATGAACACGCTGATCATGCAAACGTGCCGTCGGTCTCTGAGGAGACGGCAGCAGCTTCTCTGTGCACTCACACACACACACACACTCGTTTAACACCCGCACGACGTCTGATATATAATTCTCTCCATCGCGACTCGAGCGCAGCAGAATATTCACGCTCCCACCGGCTCACGCTCGTCTTCATCAGCCTGCAGAGTCGACAACAGTGGTGGGAAAGTTCAATTCCTAACTTTAAGAAGAGAGGTTGGAAAAATCCAATTTTGCAGTTCTTGCAAATTCCTTTTTCCACCGACATCACCCCTCTCCTCCTCCTCCTCCTCCTCCTCCTCCTCCTCAGCTACAAAAAATGCTAATGTGTAGCCTAAAGAGGGGAGAGAGGGAGCTGTTTCTCCATCGGAGTGTGTCTCGTTTTGCTGTTAATTGCCTCTTCTTGGCTAGCTCCGGCCCCCGGTTCTGCAGCTTTAACAGCCCACTGCAGTTGCATTGTGGCGCCGGGTTGTGTACTTAGTGCCGTTCCCTTTTTTTTATTTTTTTTATTTCAAATCGGCCTCTTGGAGAAGCTCCAGACCTTGCATGGGTAAACACCGGCAGTGGAGCACAAACAAACACCCAAGCAGCAGAGACAGAGTGAGCAGAGGTGTGCGTGGGTGGAGTCGCACTCACGGCCGTTTGTACCTCGCAGTGTTGTAGCGAGCCGGCGTGGGCGTAGCTGCATGTGGAAACGTATGGGAATTAACAGACAGGCTGCGTTTACACTCGCCGATGCCCTTAAACCTGAAAGCATCTCCATCATCCAGTGTGTGTGTGTGTGTGTGTGTGTCTGTGTGTGTCCGACCCCCACCTTCCCTTCGCTTCCCCTCCAGCGGCGCTGTCCAAGATCCGGCGGAGTGTGACACCGCCTCAGAAAAGTTCACCGTGAGGATTTCATTAGTCTTTTTGGAGTGAGCACTCGATACGTAATTAATTAACCGGCGTTTAATCCTCCATTTCTTCTCACAATTGCCGAGGCCCCCACATCAATGCTACGGATCTCAACCAATTGGATTAGCGCTGCCTTGTGTTGAGTATTGTGCCAAAGCGTAGACCGAGATTAGACGGGTTTGCTCGACACCCTCCCCTCCCCGACTCTGAAGCCACGTCTATAGATCCAAAACAGCTGTGACACCGGGCCTCCTCCTGCACGGGCCGGTCAGATCCGCTCCCTGTGCACTGATGAAGGAAAAAAAAAAAGGGATATTAGTGTAAATCTGTGTGTTTCGCATGCGTTTGATGCTGCTGTGTGTCTGCAGATTTCCGTACGCGTGTGTGTGTGTCGCGCACAATGCTGCTCCAGTTGCGAGCAGATGAGTCTGATGTGATTGTTTGCGGCAGCGTGGCCTGCAGCCGAGAAACCAAGTGAGCTAGATGATTACATGAGCTAAAGAGGGAGAGAGAGAGGGAGGGAGACGAATAAGGAGGGAAAGGGGGCAGAGCGAGTGACGAAAGCGAAAGAGAGCTAACGAGGGGAGGGCGAGGTAAAAGGAAAGGGAGCTAAAGAGGGAGGGAGGGGAGCGGAGAGAGGCTAAAGAGAATGAGGGCACAGAGAGAGAGACGAGCTAAAGAGGGCAGGAGAAGGACGAGGATGCATCTACAGACGGAGATTTCATCAAGACTTTAATCACCTCTTTGCTTCAGTCGCAACAGAAAACAGTGCCGCCACCTTCTGCTCCTCCGCTAACGTGGAAAACTCCTCTCGTTTAATGCGACATGAGTTCTAAATGTGCCTTCAGTCCCACAGATTGGAGAATTTCAGGGCTTAAACTCAATTTTAGGGCGTTAAAACAACATGAGAACGATATTGCAGAATAAAACAACGTTTGCAATAATCCAAAATACCCAAAATGATAAAAACAGGCTGAACATTGATTTCTGTAAAAACAAAAAGATTTCTGCATAATCTCTGTTGTGCTCTCGTTCTTTTACTCTCCCCTTTGTTAGACGTCCAGGTTGGTAATGATGGATTGTCGGTGGCCTTATTATCACATTATATTATAATAACAGTCGATGCTGCTGCTGCTGCTGCTGCTGCGCGTCTGCGTGGGAAAATTGTGAAGTGTTGAGAAACAGCCTGAAACCAGTCGACGTTTTTTGCACCTCCTCTCAGTCAAACTGCACCAAAAATAAATGATAATTAAAGCACTTCTCACTTCTCACCGTTGTTATAATTGAGTGTTAATCATGAAACTTTCATTTTAAGTGGATTTAATTAATGGATTTTTGTGTATTGTCTGATGAGGAGCGAGTGTTTCGGTGGTGACCCGGCCTCGATTCTGAGGGTTTGCCCCGAAAAAACGCAAAGGCGCCACCTGTCACGGGCGATTAGGGCGCTCGGCGGCTGACGGGTATTAACCGGCCTGTAACCTCTCCGCCGCGCTGATGGCTTCACGCTCCACAGCAACCAGACGGACGGCAATTACATTTCGCTCATAGCTGCTTTTGTCTCTTCTTCTTCTGTCTCTCTGGGACACATCCATCCGTTCATCCCCTCAGTTTTTCCCTCTATACTTTCTGTCCCTTCCTATGTGTCTTCCTGAGATCGCTGCCATGCTCCGCTCCACTATTTATGAGCGGCCCGAGCATTGTCTGTCTTTCAGGCGGTGCATTGTGTATTAATTATACCCGCAGATTTGTTTTTTTCTGGCAAACTTAAGCGAAGCAGCTTCCAAAAAAAGGAGTTTTTAGAGCTTAACAAGACTTTTCATGCTCGACCAGTCGACGCTTCACGTCTGCGACCCTGAGAAGTGTTTGTGACAGCGAGCGAATCTTAAACGTGGGATTAAGTCGTCGTCCAATTAGAAGCGAAACGTCACGAAAGGCTTCTGCAAAATTACAGGAATGACAGGACGTTAGCTAAACATGCTAATCTAAAACTAGCTCTACATGCTAGCACAAATACTTTTTGATCCTTTCTTGCTGTTTGCTGGTTGCAGGAGAAATGAGAGATAAGAGTTCATCAGAAGTTTAAAGAAAAATTAAAGGATGCTGTTATCAGCTAACACCACGTGATGTGGATGCTACCAGCTCCTGTGTGTTAGCACAGCCATCCTGACTACATCAGGTTTTTTACATTAGCAGAAAAAGCAGGAAGCGGAGATAAGAGCTCCGTCTTTATCTGGACTGCAGCTCACAATTGACTGTCTCGTTAAACGCGGGGTGATTTTCCACCCTCCTGATTTGATAAACAGGAGAAAATTAAGTTAAGGAGGTTGAATTGAGTTAAGGAGGGTAGATTGAGTTAGAGGAGGGGAAGCGGGGCTGACTCGTGGCGTGTTTACGAGGCGGGGGTGGGATCGCGGTCTGGAGCGGCGCATGCTCGTCGTATGCTAGTGCTAATTTTTACAGGTGACTGTGAAACACACACAGAGTGAGGACTCTTCTTTGATTCGCCATTTGTTGGAGCGTGCATGTGACTTGTGCGCGGTCGAAGGTGTGTGTGTGTTAGTGTGTGTTAGTGTGTGAGTGTGTGAGTGTGTGTGTGTGTGTGTGTGTGCTGGAACATTTTTTACGGGCCCACTCAAGCTGTCACTTTGGTCCCGAGCGGTACTTTGTCACAGCCGGTGAGTGATTTCTCCTGATGGCCTTTTTTTTTTTTTTCTCCCCCCTGTTGCCGGGCCTGTTTTTGCATCACGAGGCCCGGCCCGTTCCTCAGCCTCCATCAGAACCACGTCGCCAGGGAAACAGACTGTAATACTCCGTCAAGATGGTGCGAAAAAATCTGATGTAGCTTTTCCTATTTCCCGTCCTGGTGTCTGTCTGCAGAAGGTCGCACACAGACCGAAGCAGCGGGTTAATCTTCCTCTCCTCCCTGTCTTATCTGTGTGCTGTAATGCCGAGCGGTGCTTGGTGACTAAATCCATTTGTGAGGGTCTTGTAGGAACCAGGTCTATCTCGACACCCCCCTCAATCTCTAGTGTGTCCCCCCACCTCCACCTCAGCATTAAGGATTAGCTGGATAACTTTAGCCAGCTAGTCCAGCCAGGCCTGGTCTGGCCGGGGCCGAGGAGGGCCGAGTCATTCAGCCAGCCTCAGCCGATTCAACAATCACATTCTGTTTAAATCCAAGTCAGGCTTGCCTGGACTGCAGCCTTGGCACAGTGTGTGTGTGTGTGTGTGTGTGTGTGTGTTTTACTCCTGCATTTAAAGGGGAAGAAGAATTTAAAGTTTAAAATGCCTCTCAGATTTAAAGGATCTGTTTTTTTTCTCCTCCGATTTCTTTTAAATGTCAGGGAAATGTTGCGGCCAAGCATTTTTTGATAAAGGCGGAGGATGTTTTTGGAGGATGCTTCCAGTTATTTTTTTTGGGGTGTTGATGTGTTAAATGGTTTAATAGGGCGAAGGGAAGGAGGGGAAGACGGAGGGCGAGATATGTGGCAGATGAGACCTAAATAAACCTCCGGCACGGATCGGCGACCTTCACACCCGGTGAACTCTGACCCCGCGGGGTCGCGAGCGTTTCCAACACGAACGCACCTCGTGGTCGGATGCAGCGCCTGCACAAACACACCATCATGGTGCCAATTACTCCACAAAGTAAACACTGTTAAGACTGTTAATGAAATCCTGCACGATTGTACGAATCATGTGTGTTAACGGGTTTACGGAATGAACACACACACACACACACGCACACACACACACAGTTGCAGGAGCACAAGCCTTTAAGGAGCTTTGTCTGTAATGTGCTTTTCGGTCCTCGCTGGGAAGCCATAGGTCAGCTGGAGAAGGAGACGGGGGGGAGAGAGGAGGCGAGATGGAGGGTGGGAAGGAGGGAGAGGGAGGGAGTCCTTGTTAACATGCTCTTTGTGTCCGCTCCCATCACCGTCTTGTTGAAGCGAGGGGATTCAGATCAGAATGATTGGTAGCTGGGAGGGCGGAAAAAGGAAGAGGGGGAGCAAAAAAAAAGGAAGGAAGGAAAAAGGGGGACTGGGAGGAGGAGGAGAGGGAGAAAGTGGCAGACTATGCAGGGCTTAATTTTTCAAAGCTATTTCAATCTGAGTCTCGCTGAAGCACCTGCCTTTCAATTCCCCCGCAGTTGATGGAAAAGCTTGTGCTGCAGCGGGGAACGGGAGGTGGTGGCGGTGACAGGGAGGAGGAAGAGGAGGAGGGGGGTGAAGGGGTTTAAGGAAGAAGAGAGGAGGAAACTGAGGATGATGAGGGGGAGAGAGGAGGGGAGGACGAGGGGGGAGGCGGTCGTAGTGAATGCGGGCCACTGCGCGCTGGCGGGAAGCCAAGCCGCTAAGCCCTGGCAGCTCGTTAGCCTCTGTGTTACTGACCTGATAGACCACAAGCCCGACTCCCCCCGCACCTCCCCCCCTCGCCTCCCTCGCCTCCCTCCTGCCCTGTCCCACTCCTGATCCACGCTAGCTGCAGTTCTGCCCCGCGGCCTCCAGGGGCAGCGCAGGAGGGAGGCGGAGCGGCCGCTAATGGGCTTCAAAGCATCCAGCTGATTGAGCTGTGGCAGGCAGAGTGTGTGTGTGTGTGTGTGTGTGTGTGTGTGTGTGTGTGTGTGGGCCACATCTGTACAAGCCTTCTTATCAAAGTGCAGCTTCCGTCTCTGCTCACAGGGCCCGTTCTGTTCACATGTGGGCCGCGTGGCGCCGCCCCTCCAGATTAAGCGTTCAGCGGCGTCGCTTCTCGTTTTCCTCCCGTGTTCGCATGTCGTTTTCAGATCCTTTAAGCTCTTTTCATGTCGGAGCCATCGAGGTATTTATCACCTCCCACTGTTCCCTTAATTTCCCTCCTCTCCTGGAGAAGTGCCCTATTTTTTTAAAAAAAAAACCTTTTCTCCGCCTCTCCTGTTGATCCCTGACTCCTTCCTCTTTTATTTCCTGTTGTCAGCAGATTTCGCGGCGCGTCTGGCTTTCACATCTGAGCATTTTTAAAGCTTTTAAAATCCAAAAAGTGTGTTTCTTTAATAACTGCGACCACTCTCTGGAGTGTCGTTAGCACTAATGCACGATAAGCCCGCACATTTTTTTCCTCCCCCCCCTGCGTGGCATTGCCAAGATGGCCGCTGTCATCACCGCCGCCGTCGTTTCGCTCACTCTGTCTGTCCTCGCCTCCCTTAACTGCCTCCATCACGAGGCCCATCAGCACAGTTAGAGATATTACAGTCACAATTACTCAGGCTAATTGACTTTGGGGATGTGAGATACTCCGGAGCGACGGAGGTGATGAACGGGTGAATTGTGATTTTATTAAAGGGGGGATGACTCACATCCTTTCCCCTCGGCGGAAGGCTCTCAGCGCCGCTGTGTTTTTGGGAACTGGCTGTTATTTCCAAGACTCGAGGCAAATATGGCGACGCAAGTCTCCAGCTGATCCTAACCGTGTTCCTCTCTCTCTGTCTGTCTTGTAGCTACATCTAACGGCACCATGGATGGCATCGACAACCAGGAGGGGGGCGTGTGCAAGACCAAGTCCATGAAGATAATCATGAAAGTGGGACAAAGTGAGTATTGTGTTATTGAGTTACGGGCCCGCGAGCGCCTGCAGGCGCGAGCAGCGCCGGAACGTTCTGGGAAAAATGCTGTGAGAGTCTGAAAAATGTCCTAATAAGGTCAGAGGAGCTCCATCGTCTCCATGACACCTGGGGGCTGCGAGGGGGCAGGAGATGTAATCTAGCGGAAGCCCTAATGCGCAGAAACACACACACACACACACACACACACACACACACACACACACACACACATTGTGTATGCTTGCACGCACACAAGCATCAGAAGCATCTGCTGTTTTACACACTCTCTCGTTTAGAGGCTTTCTGCACATGTGAGCTGGAGAAGCTGCACACGTTATAACACACACACACACACACACACACACACACACACACACACACACACACACACACACACAGCCCCGGCTCTTAATTACAGCAATAATTATTCATAAATCAGTTGCCCGGCTGCCACCCAGAGTGGTAATTTCCCGGGGTCGACCCTCTCGTCAGCGGCGGCTTCAGAGCTATCGAGCGCCGCTGAAGGTCGCGGGGGAATTTAATGGAAGCCGCTTCACTCTGAAGAAGAGAAAAGAAGAAGAAGAAGCAGGTGCTGGAAATTGTTTCTGCCTCTTATTAGTTACCGAGTTGCTCACAAATCAGTGGATTTATTCAATAAAGTGCAGTTCCAGCAGTTCAGCCTGAGAGAGCAGCGATCAGAACGGCAGATGCTCGGTGAATTACTTCAGCGTTTAGCGTGAAACAAGAGAAGATTCTGACGGACAGTTTAGCTGCGCTCAGACCCGAATGGACCCGTTACAGGAGCAGAACCCGTCTTCAGCTGCCTCTCACAGCGAGATCTGGATCAGGAGCTCGTAGAAGATGTGAAGGACAGTTTGGACGCGTGATGAATTACTGAGAGCTTCTTTTTTAAAGATTGTTTGAAAGAATCGATGATTTTTGGGGCTGTTTTTGTTTCCTGAACACGTTTTCTGTCCGACTCGTGGAAAGAAAACGTCCAAAAGATTTAACATTAAAGTGTTTATTTTAGTTCAGATTTACGTTCTGGACGTTTAACGCAATCAGAAAACTGTCTCAATGTAAGAAATCATTAAGTCGTCTCCACTTTTTATTCTAAAAACATGGTGAAAATCTATATTTTTTACAGCTGTTGACAGTATTTTTTAATTCATGGAGTGATACAAAGAGATAATCGACGATATTCCTCCTGTAAAAACATTTTAATGTTGGATTTTGAACGTGGCTTCATCTGATGTTCACTGGATGAAGCTTGAATAATCCACTTAATTTAAAAAAATGAGTTTTGGAGGTTTCAAGGTGATATTTATTCATCAGAAGTCGTGTTTACCTGAAGTGTCTCTCCTCAAACGAGAGCTAGAAGACGTTCGACAACCAACAAGTTAGACAGACGAACACCTGACGCCATCTGAACTTAAACTAATTCCTCTTCATCTGCTTTGTTTTTCCTCCAGATCCCTCTGACCCTATTTCACCCAAAGACAACCCCACCAGAGTCCCCTACCCCCCCAAGCACCCAAACGAGAAGGACACCTACAACCCCAACGATGTCCTGGAGAAACCAGGTGAGTTCATGCGTGTGTGTGCAGCTTAAATCCTGAGAAAGTGGAAACACAGGAGGAGAGGATTTATGGAAACAATTTGGTGTTTTCAGGCCGCCGTGATTGTTCAAGCAGCTAAGAGCAGATAGCGCTAAGTGTGTGTGTGTGTGGGTTTGCAAGGTGTGTGTGTTTGAAAGCGAAGGAAAGAAAAAGGTCAGCGATTCATCAGCCAGTAATTGAATGTTGCCCATAAAACTGATAGGCATCTCCGGCCTCTCAAGGACTTATAAGGTATCTCCAGGCTGGCCCCGGTCCAGCCCCGACCCGCCGCTTAAGTGACATTTTCAGGAAAATGATCCGATCGCCGTCTGCCTCTTAGTACAGACGGACGCTTGTTTCTGCGCCGGGTCACAACTCAGACGCACGGCGGCGGCGGCGGCGGCTACGTGCAGACTCGCTCTTATCTCTCTGCTATTATGTTGCAGTTAAAAATCTCCTGAGAAGAAAAAAATATCAGTCCGGCAATTTCCGCAGCGAGATAAAAGAAACAGGAAAGGGCCCCGAGAACAAAAACAAGCTGACCTATATTAACAGTCCACCGGTTCTGCGCTGCGCTGGCCCGGTTCAGTGGGGGCGCGGCCCGGTTCAGCGGGGGCGTGGCCTCACCTGACCCGGTCTGTTTTCACTCCAGTGCGTAAATCCTCCGTTAAATCCACGCTGGCACGGCCTCTCTGCAGACATCAGCATCTCGCTCTCTCCACTTTCACGTCCTCTCTCCTGCTTTTTTTTTTTTTATGTCTCATCCCTCCATCCCGGCCCGCTAGCGGGAGCATATGGGCGTCAGAGTGCTGTGGGCAGAGCGTCTGAGGCAGCATAATCCCCTTGTAAAACAACAGAAGGGTCCTTGCTTTGGGCTGCGTGCCATCCCAGATCCACTCCCCCCACCGCCGCCGCAAAAAGCACTTTTCGGCCCTCAGGAGAGCAGCAGCAGCCGACAGGGAGGCGCAGTAATCCCGCCTGCTCAGGGACCCGATCCCACACCGCGCCGGGCCCGCGTGTGTTGGACCAGAACCAGCATGTCCATCGCTGGGAGACAGAGCACAGCTTGGCTTTCATAATTGATGTCTCATGATGACATCAAATATTTCTTTTATAATATCTTCCCTCCGGGGCCGTTAGTGAGAAAATGAAGTTACTTTTTATGTCTTTCTAAATGCAATTTATCTAAGTGCCGTCCGCCTGTATCTTCCCCGAGCCATTGTATCTGCTATCGGGCTGCGCTGCCCTAGTTTCAAGGTTGCAGTCTTCACCGGCTGAATTTGAATAGCCACCGATCGAATGTGACCTTTATACAAAAGGCTTCTATAGGCAGGCTTCGGCCCGAGCAGCTGCCGGGGCTGCTGGTCCGCCGGCTGCACCTTCACAGCGCCGCGATGAAAAGACAGCGAGGAAAGAAAAGCGAGCGGCAGAGAAAGACGCACGGCTCGGTTTTTTTGGATCTAAGACCCCCGACAGCGTCCTGAAGCTCTCACAATTACATTTCTGTAGCTTTCCAGAATCACACCCACGTCACACAGCGACCGGTCGAGCTTATTTTCATTCTTACAATACGATGACACACGAGCTTATCATACAAACTGGTTTGTGTTGAGCTGCAGGAAACGATTGAGTCATTGATCAGTTTTGTCATTCGTCACCTCGAGCTTTGAGGTCGACTGTCTGACATTTTTTAAACCAAACAATCATTAAATAATCGAGGAAACAGATTAATTGCAGCCGACTGAGCAAACCTCGACTTTGTAAGCTCAGACTGTAGTTTTGAAGATGATAGAGGATGTTTTTTTTCAGATATTGTCTCTGTGCTCACGTCTGCCTCCCTCCGCCCCTCAGGTGTGTCACCCAGAGAAAGCAACGACAACGACAACGGCGGCAAGTCCTCCAGCGTCATCGGCTCCGAGGTGGCCATCTTCGTGGGCATCGCTTCGGGCAGCGTCATCTTCATCATCATCATCATCATGCTGGTCCTGCTGCTGCTCAAGTACAGGCGGCGGCACCGCAAGCACTCGCCGCAGCACGCCGCCACGCTGTCTCTAAGCACCTTGGCCACGCCCAAGCGGAGCGGAGGCGGCGGGAACAATAACGGCTCGGAGCCCAGCGACATCATCATCCCGCTCAGGACTGCTGACAGCGTCTTCTGCCCGCACTACGAGAAGGTCAGCGGCGACTACGGCCACCCGGTCTACATAGTTCAGGAGATGCCGCCTCAGAGTCCGGCCAACATCTACTACAAAGTCTGAGTCGGAACTTTTACACGCAGGAGACGAACTGGAACGCTCCCCGGGCAGAGCGGGTTTTTTTGGCTTCGCCTGGCGCCGCTGGCATGTCCGCGAACACTCTCGCTCTTTCTCTCTCTGTCTCTCTCACTCTGTTGACTCCTCCTCCTCCTCCTCCTCCTCCTCCTCCTCCTCTCCTCTGATGTTTTGTCACTATTTTTTTCTTAATCGAAGTTTTGCTGATACCTTTGTCGCTCTGGTTTGGGCCCGGTGGGTGCGGACGGGTCGGGTTGGAGGGCCGGAGAGAAGGCTGCTGCTGCTCTCTGGGGCTCCGGCGGGGAAACGGGAGAGGACGATCTCTTCTTTCCCCACGACGTCGCTCCCTGTTTCGCTTCGTGCGCCGCGGCCCGCCATTTTTTAACAGGAACTGAGTGTTTGCGGGATCAGAAAGTTAAGACGGATGCACAGTGTGTTTGTTTTTCTTTTTTTCACGGATCGGACGGACAGACGGATTGTTACGGATGTGGAAGGTTTCCTGGCACGACCAGGAGGGGAAGGAATATATGGCCTCACCTTACAGAGAGACTCCTGCTCGGGAAAAGAGAGGGAAAGAGACAAACAAACAAACAAACAAACAAAAAAAAAAACGAGTGAGGAGGAGAGGTAAAGGAGAATACGGGGCTGACCATGAACTCACAAAATGGCTGCCCTCTCTCCTCGCTGTCACAGGCCGGAGAGACTCTGTGGATTTAACCAGCCGGACGAGGAACTAAACGGAGAGCGATTCTCACGGCGATTCCTCTCCGGGACTTTCCTGACTGACTCACGGAGATCACCCATCACCCTGCCACCCACATCCTCACCATCACATGTACACATCCACCCACGCGCACAGACACACTGTCTCACCGGTCAATGTGAACTGTTTGGGTTCCGGTGTGGACCGCACCATTTCTCTCCTCACGCTCAGATCTGTTCTCTCGAATCTCTCAGATGTTACTTGAAGTTTTTTGTCAACATTAACTGATCTTTGGTTTTTTTTCATATCTGATGTAGTTCAAATGCAGACAGAGAGTTTTGTTTTTTCTTTTTCCTTTACGTGACGTGTCATATCCCCCGATGTGACGTTTTAAACACAAGTGACCCTACGGTGGCTCAGAGAGCGGCGGCGGCGAGAAACGAAGGAGTGAGGATTTTTTTTTTTTTTTTTTCTCAATTGTTAGTCGCCCTCACTCCGGGTGTCAGGTCTGCCCAGGTGGCTTCTGGGAAGAGTGGAGGACTTTCATATTCATAGAGCAGCACTTTTAACCCCGTCGTTGGTACCTCCACTCTTCACAGCGAGTCCGAGAGAGACGCAGTGATAGCTAGAGATGGGAGAGCGGCTGTATCCCGTCAGATTTAGTAACGAGGGCTCGCCTCAACTTCTCTAGAACCCGGGCCTTTCACACAGGCGGGTGTCAGGGGGCAATAAGAAATCCAGTTCGCCTTACTGCCGCTTTTCGCATCAGGTGAAGAAGAGGCCCGAGATGTAGTTGAGGTAAGCATAGCTGGCTGCAGCTCTAGGTACTGTAATGTTTACCCCTAGGGGTCCGATGATGATTAAGGGTGCCCGAAGGGCCCAAAATCACCGTGACCGGTGCTCTCCTATTCTTGTTTTTTTAAAAAAGCACAGGGACATCTTACTTAACATTGTCACTGTTTCTCAATCTCCATTAGCATTTCCATATTGTGAGTTCTTCATTTACTTCTTTTTTTTTTTTTTTTTTTTTTTTACGAAATAGATGTACATTTAAAAAAAAAGGACATTACAAAGATGAAAAATACAAAAAATAACATAAAAAGCAGAATTTATTTATGATAGACACATAGAGCACAGGTGTTGTCAGGCGGTATGGAGGAGAAGAAGAAGAAGAAGAAGAAGTAACGTTAATATATTATGGTATAAGTGCACATTATGCAATCTAGGTTTTTGATTATTTGATATCTCTCGACCCGCGGAGTCCCGTACTTTCATGAGCTCTCGGTCCTGGGAAGGGGGACCCGGGGAGGGCAGCCTGGGCCCCCCGGGCCCCCCGAGGGGAGGAGACTTATCTGACCCACAAAAGCTCACGTTGGTGTACACAAGGGCAGAGTAGCTGTGTCTCCCACACTCACTCAGTGTAGCATCTCCCAAAGGATAATTCTCATGAGCACCCAGCGCCCCCTGATTGTCCTCATACACACCCTCCATGTTCCCTGTGCATGTGTGTGTGCGTGTGTGTGTGTGTGTGTGCGTGTTGAGCAAGTCTATATTTCAGTGACTTCACATTCATTAATATCTTTGGCTTGAGATCATAATCGCGACTCAAGCCGGCGCCCCCCCGCCCGTCATCGACATCGTCATTCGATCATAAAAGAACATCAAAATTTCACCGAAAAAGCCAAGCCTTGTCTGATCTGAGGTTTGTGCCTCTGAGAGGCTACAAAATCTGCAAATATGCAATTCTTATTTATTTTTTTAAATCAATTCTGAGAAAAAACAAACAAAAAAAAACACCACCTATGGAAAGTGTTCTTAACCACTGAGAGATGTAACGACAAACAAAAACGACACAAAAACTAGCAAAAGTGCGTCACGCGAGCCTGCTGGTCGATTTTATTTCCTGCGTTAGTTTTTTTTTATTTCTTATTTTTTATTTGAACCTGTTTCTGTTCTAACTGTGTGCCGTAGTACAAAAAGGTAAACTGTGAAAAACAAGAAACCATTAGAGAAGCATATATATATCACACCTGGACAGGTATTTAAAGAAAAAACACACCAACACACACACACACACATATACAACAAAGAAATGGCTGTTTAGTTGCTGTCTGTCTGCGGCAGAATCTGACAATCTTATTAGTTTCTTTGAATCTGACGTCCTTTTCTTAGCGGCCACTCGACTAACTCTCTCCCAACATTGACCCGGTTCTGCTCAGACCCGCCGTGTGAATAAACGTGGCAGCGATGCTGTGAGAGTCTTAGCAGCGCGGGGGCTAGGAGAAGCACCTCAGGCGACTGTAAAATGCCTTGCTCGTATGGTCAGCCCTTGGTCACTTGACTCAGTAATTTTGCACCGTACTTCTGTAGGTAAGAAACCTGTAAATACATTAATGTTTGTATTGTATATGGATCCTGGGTTGTTACAATAGCCTTATTCACCTTTTTAGGAAAGTAAACGGAAAAAAAAAAAAGTTCAGAAACAATGGAACTCACTTCAGTCCGACAGAGCATACTACTTTTTTGGTAAATAGCTTATGTACATATTGACCAGAAACCCAATAAAAAAAAACATTTTTTTATAAACTCTTAAAAAGTAAGATGTTTTGTATAAAATTTGAATTTTTTGCTATGTATTTTAGCTAGCGCTCGATGGAAAAGCCCGTGTCCTCCCCACTCCCTCCCCCTTTTGCACTGTTTCCATGGTAATTTGGTTTAAGAGGAGTTAAAAAAAAATATTAAAAAAATGAGAGAAGAGTTGCCAAACCGACTGCTGCATATTTGTGCCATAAGTGTGTACCATAAATATTTATTGAATTAGTTTCTTTTTCTCTTTTTTTGTTTTGTTTTTTTGTTCTGTTTATGATTTTTAATATCAGTCCAGTTTGTAAGTAACACAGTATTATATATTTGCATTGTTTGTTTGTCGACTCCCCCGAGTTTTTTTTTCTTTATAGTCATGTCGTCATGGTTACCGGGTGGCTGTAGCCCCTCCCCCTGACCCCCCGCTCCCCCTCCCCCCCCCTCCTTGCAGTATGAGATGGCCAGGCTGTGAAAAAAAAAAATGGTTTTAACATTCAAAAGTTTAAAAACAAAACGTTCAAAGTGAGGATAAATGACACACATTCCACCAGTCTGTTACAAACTGAAAATGTTTTTCAATAAAATGTTTTTCCTATGGACGCGCTGTCTGTCTGTGTTGCTTTGTCGCTCGCATGAATGAATAACGTCTCGTATTTTTATTGTTTCACTCACACGACTCGGCAGTGAAAGAGAAGATGTGACGGCTTCATTTTCTCTCTTTCAGATCTTATTTATCTCAGACTTCATACGATCGCCACGCTTCGGTCCCAATGTGGCCGTTCGTGATATTTTATAAATCGTTTCAGAAAGAAAATAATATTTGAAATCGCATTTTGTTCTCGTAAGAACTGAAGCAAGAAACCGACAATCCAGATGTCTCATTTTTCCTATTCAAGGAAGTTTAACACAGGGTGTTTAGATGCTCGCACTGTTTGTGATGAAAAGCGAAGTAGCAGCTTTGATGTTCTGTTAGAAAGCGGCCTTCTGGTTTCAGTCGGTCCGCCAGACGTTTGGAACCAGCTGCAGGGATTTTGCTCCCATTCAGCCTCAACAATCATCAGCTAAGTCCAACACAGATTTGGCTCCAGTTCGTCCCAAACGGGCCCCGAGACACCAAAACCAAGGCTGACGGTTGCGTCACTTCATGATAAACTTTGATTATATCGCAGTTCTCTAAACAAGGTTACAAAAGAAAGAATCAACAGCAGATAGAAACAACACGAATGAAACTAAAACAATAAAACAAGTCAAAAGATGCTAATGATGTAGCCTGTCTGATTTCACTGAGCAGGGAGATCCACAGTCTGGTAGCTCTGACTGCAAAGACCTGGTCCTCTTCAGGGAAAAGACCGGACTCGCTTGTGTCTCGGCCAAAAAGCTGCAGTTGAACACAACGTAAAGACGACAACCGTTGTTCTGCAACAGCGTGACAGGAAATGACTCTCAGGACGGCAGATACACAAACTGCACGGCCGACTAATGCTCACCAACAGCCCCAACGCAGGGCTGGGTGATAATACCCTCGATATTCATGTGACAATAATATTTGGATGAGTATTGAAAGTACAGAGACTAAAAGCAGCCTTAAAAACTGTCTCATATCATGATAAAGTCCGACCACGACGGTGTGACGGCGTCTTAGAGATGAAGGTGAAAGACGTCTGAAAAGACACAACAATGCCAAAAATGTAGAGTTTGCATCTCAGTTTCAGGTCTAAGCAGAGCACCAGTTTCAGATACAGGCTGATTTACAGATGCATCATGTTTCAGAGCTCCCTGGTGAAAATGTGGAGCTGAACCAGTTAACCAGCCTCCGACCAGAGGAAGTGGACAGAGATGTCCACATACTTTCGACCACATGTTGTTCAACACTGGGGGATTAATGCAGTGTTGCACCACAGCGAGTGGTGAGGTGTGTCTGCTGTGGCCCACTGCTGTGGCCCACTCTCTGTTGATGTAATGTGGAGCCAGTGATTAAGGGATCCTGTTTCCTATCTGTGGGACGGTGTCTGCTCTCTGAAACAGAACCAGCGCAGGGCCAAATTGTCGCTAAGCCGGTGAGTCAGCCTCGTTGTGTTGTCGGCCAATATATCCAGGCAACTAGCCTGTATAACCAGCCATTCTGCCAGTGAGTCAGGAGGAGAGGCTGCCAGGATACAGCCATGCGGAGACGCAGTCGGCGCAGGCCAGACATCTCTTCCACTGCCGCTCGCTATAGCCGTGCCAGTCAGCCAGCCAGCCACCAAATCAGCTCTCACAGCCCATCAGCTCGCCACCGTAACTTTCTGTTCAGCCAGAGAGTGTGTAAGCCAGGATATCGAGCAACAGGCAAGATTATAGCTGTGACAGCCAAGCGTCCAGCTAGCCAGCGATCTTGGCCAAGTGTAGATTAGGGCGGTCAGAGTCTTGGCTTTATTTTAGCATCAACACTAGGTCACTGGGTCTGAATCTGCTCGCTGGAAAAAGACAGAAGCGCTGAATTTGATATTGAAAGCGTGCGAGGAGGTTGGAGGTATCAGGCTGTCGGAGAATGTGTTTTCATAATCAGTATCTTGGTTTTTTTCATTAACTTGGCTTTTTAGGCCACGTGCTCTTCTGTTTGCTGCTAATGTGGCTGTAATCAGCGTTGGATGATTAGGACGGGAGCAATTTCCACCGATTTCTTGGAGGAATAAATTGAACCTTGCGCCATCCGAGAAATGTCAGAAGGAGCCAACGAAATACAGAATCACACAACAGTCCTCAGTTAATATGATTGAAAGGACACTCACATGTTTGTAGCATCCAATGAATATGATGCTAAAGTCAGCTGCCAGTTAGCTTAGCTTAGCTTAGCCAGAAGACCGGAAGTAGAGGAACACAGCCGATGTCTTTCCATCCAAAGTAACACTATCACCAAATTAACGCGACATAATCACACTGCACCTCGTTTGTTTTTGTGGCCCGCTGATTAACTGTCTGTTCCAAGCCTTTTTGAGTTGTTGTGCTATGCTAAGCTAACTCACATGCTCACTCTATAACCGTGAGAGCTATATTGACCTTTTCAGCAAGAAACGCAAATACGTGAAAGTTTCCAGAAATGTTGAGCTCGTCCTGTCACGATCACCGAAGGAAATGCTGCCAGCGGACGTCTGTGTTCAAACTTTATACTTTTGTTATTTCTTTAAGTTAAATGTTCGATTTTATCATGTGCCATGCAAGAAATCATGTTTTGGCTCAACGTGCTGGAAATTGTTCCGACATCGCTTTAAAAATACGTGGTTCCCGACAATAAATCGTCCTCGTATCTCATCAAAAATATCTGGTTTTGTTGCCACTTAATGTTCCGACTTTGCATTAAAAATATCCTATGCACTCACCTTTACTAAAGTTGAAACACTGTCTTGAACAGTGGTCTGTGGCTTGGCCTCCTCCTCGTCCAGACGTGATATCAGCTCATACACATGAAACCTAAACCTGCCATGACACGTACTAAAGCGGAAATATACAACGCCAACGTTTCACTCCGGCCTGCTTATGTTTTCCGTTGACATCTGCATCGGTGGATTTCTGCATTGCAGGTCTTCCTGTTGGTTTGGCTTCCTCAGTATTTGACATTCAGCTCCTCAGTGAGGCTGTTACTGAGAGAAGCCGCCTTGTTAGTCCTCCGAGATGAATTATGGTGAAAACCTGCAGTTAAAAATCCCTAATGGAGCGAAAAACCTCAGAGTTGAAAAGTGCTCACCGTCTTTTTTCTCCTATTTTCTCTTTATCGAATACCGTTCTATTCTTTGCCACATCCGTGGCGAGCATTAAAGATATTAAAGCCACTGGCTATATATTCATCATTTCTAACCACATTGTCTTCGCAGCCCTTCTGTTTATGAGGCTGCAGCCGAAAATGAAAATATCTTCACGGCGCTGCAGCTCAGCTCTCGACTGTTTATCAGGAAAGAAAAATAAAAAATAAAGTGCCCGAGAAGCCGAGATGAAAAAGAAAAAGCAGGAAACAAAAAGAGAAAACAAATTGAGAGCCTCCCATCGCTCGCTCGCTCACGGTGGTCCGCCATCTCCTCGCATCTCGCTCACGCACTTTGATGAGGAAGAAGGAGCGAGAGGGAGAAAACTTTCTCATGTTTTTTTTTCCTATTTAGCGTTTCCGTTTTATCTCCCTTCGCTTTCATGCCTTGGACCGCGGAGTGCTGTTGAGAGGCGACGAGGCGTTGCGGGCGCTTAATGGGTTTTTCGTTTTTGAGGAGGCTGAGGAGTTTATCAGCGAGGACTCGTCAGGTTTTTAAGGCCCTTAACCTCTCCACATACGTCTGTGATTTAACAGTGTTCAGAAAAGAAGGGCTGGTGTCTTAAATACCCTCGAGGCTCCTGTGTCAGTGTTGGTTACGTCTTTGCTAGGAAAGGAAGACGACTGCTGAGACTTTGGTTTGAGTTGTTGAAGCAGCAGGAAGCTCTCTGGAGGAGGTCTGAACGCAGACCTGTGTGTGTTCACATACATATCTAGTTTTCAGGGATTAAAAAAAGAAGAAATGGGAGAATGCAGCACTCATTCTGAATACCAACATGGACTCGTATGGACCAGGATGCACACGGTGTGATGATCCTCTGCAGCAGTCTGACAGAAACACTGGAGGAAGTTCACTCCTGATCTGTGGAGGTAGTAAACAAATCCGTCAGCATCAACATCTTACGTAAGGAGGATAATCCAGCAGAAACTCTGGACTCCTGCTGCCTGACTCATCCTGGAAATATGGATTCCTCTCATGGGCGTGTTCACCCGCGAGATACTCGTCATATCCCGGAGGAATTCATCAGAATTAGTGCTTCATGTGTCAGGACATGTCAGTCAGTTTCAACAGGTAGAACTGGAGAAACGAAATCACACTGAGGCCGAGAAGAACCGATGAAGTCAGACGTCAGCTGACGCAGAGAAACGCTAGCATGTGTTTAAAGCAGCGCGCTGCTGAGCGTTCGTCCAACGTTCACTTCGCTTTAACGCTTTCTGTTCCCACCGACTCCTGAGAGACGCATCTCTCTCTGCAGATGTTCACTGCTCCGCCATGTTTTTACCTGCTGTCACACAAGATATAAAACATTTGTCTCCTGAGAGACAAAAATAATCTCTCAGTTTCAAAGTTGAAGGAAAAAAATTCTTCTGTAAAACACATTTGTTCCTGATTTTTTTCCACTTTCACATATGAAAAAAATACAGAACAAGTTTTTTTTCACTTCCATGAAGAAAAATTAGATTTTTTTTCTTTTTTAATGAAATAAAAAATCCTGAAAAAAATACGTTTTGCTGTGTAAAACTGAATACATTTTTTTTTTATTGTGAAGAGTTTTCTTTCTGTTTCACACGAAAAAACAAAAACATTTTTTCAGTCAGTTTCACACAAGAAATAAAAGATTTTTCTTGTGGGAGTAAACAAAAATTCACTCAGTTTCACAGATGAAGGAAAAAAAAAACGATTCTGTAAAACAAACTTGTTTTTTTTTTTCCACTTTCACACATGAAAAAAAATACTGGAAAATGTTATTACAAAACAAAGTTTCCTCTTTTCTAGAATTGTTTTAACATGTGGTTAAAAAAAAAAGTTTTCTCCTGAAAGTTTTTTCTTTAATTAGTTTCACACATGGTAAAAAAATGAAATTTTTTTTTTTTACTTCCATGAAGATTTTTTAATTTTCATTTTAACTCAATTTAACTCAAGAAAAGAAAATCTTGAAAAAAAAGTTTTCTCCTTCAGGCGAAAACTTTTTATTTCCTGTGTGAAACTGAATAAAAAATTATCTTTTTTTTTGAATTGTGAAGATTTGAATAAATAAAATTTTTTTCTTTTAGCAAAACAAATGTTTTTTCGTTCAGTTTCGCACAAGACCTAAAAAGATTTCTCCTGAGAGAAAAAATATGAACTTGTTTTCTCAGTTGATGGATGAAGGAAAAAATTCTGAAAAAAACATTTTTCACATTTGTCTCCTGAAAATTACCTTTTCCAGGAGCGAATGTTCATGTGCGAAACCAAGTGAAAAAATATTTTTTTCTTTTAATCTCCCAGGAGAAAAATCTTTTATTTCATGTGTGACACTGGGTAAAACAATAAAAAAAATCAGAATTTTGTTTTTTCGTACGTAAGTGATTTTTTTCCCCCCTCAGGAGAAATCTTTCTCTTCACTGAGTGAAACTGAATGAAAGAAACATTTTCAGGATTTTTTTTTTTTTCAGGGGAATTTTTTGAAACTGAGGGAAAAAAAAATCTTCACAATTTGAAAAATTCAGAAATAAAAGAGAAAAAAAATGTTTCTTTTGAAATTGAGTACAAAAAAAAAAATCAGGAGAAAACGTGTTTTACAAAATATTGAAAGAAAAAAAAAATTCAGTGTTTTTACTTTCTACTGATTCAATGGGACTTGTTAAATAAAACACACTTGTGAGTGAGACTCCAGCTCAGTGTATCAGTGAGGATCCATACAGACGGAACCACACTCAGAGTTTCAGTTTCTGTATTCTGGGCCGAACCAAAACAAACACACACCTGTTGCTCAGGAGCGTTTTTGGGTGGTGACCTTGGTGACATGCCGCAGGTGTGTGTAAACACAGCCAACACCTTCAGCTAATCAGAGAGTGGTGACACACATGTACACACACACACACACACACACACCTGTAGCTCGGCTCTGGTATTGTACACAGCCGGCTCCACCCCTCGTCTTTGTGCCGATGAATGGAAGGTGTTAGCGTCTGTGGCTCACACTGTTACGTGGAGAAAAAACGGAACAAAAGACGAAAGCTTCGAAATCGCTTAATCCCTCCAGCGTGCCTCCTTAACTGGCTTTACCTCTTCCCAGCCCGACTTCTAATTTTCTCCTGCAGACTCCCACGTTTTTCTGCCTCTCGCACAAAAAAATACGTCATCCATCATCATCACCTCTCAGATTTAGTCATGCAGGCCGAGTGTCTCATGAGTGTGACGGGGTGAAACTCCGGAGCACTCCCAGATCTGCTCGCTGATTTCATCGTGATGTTAGTAAATACAGAAACCTCTGTTTGCTCCAACAGGAAGCTGTGTGACAACCGACCAGTGACCAGAAACACTGACTCACTCCGGGTTCACATCTGGTCTCACTCCGGTTCACCAGCAGCGAGCATGAAAACACACAGATAACATCTCTGATTGTGATTTGTGTGTGTTTTTTTCAGACTTCATGTACGTTTTAACTTCTCCTTTGATTGTTAGTCCCTGTAGATTAATCACAAAAATGCAGTTTCATTGTCTGAGATCTTAATGAGATGAGTCAGCTCATTAGACACCACTAATGATGGGGGAATTTCAGTTATGACCACAGGTAAACACACCTTTGTAATACGTGTGTGTGTTTGTGGGGCAGGTCCGGTTCTACCAGACTACACAACTAAACACTTTGTTCCTCTTTGTTTTGGACCACATCCTGTATGAACGCTGTCTCGTCTCATGTTGTCTGTTGGTCGACACAAACATGTTTTGGATCATCCTGCCAGGAGATTGTTTTAAGGCGAAAATAACGATTTGATTTTGATTTGGAGAAAAAGCAAAAAAAGAGCAACCACATCGTGCCACAAAAATGGTTTAATGTAAAATATACGAGCAACAGGCAAAACTACTTTTTCAGAGACCTGCAGGCTTCAACAAGCAACCAAAGAGGAAGAACTATCACCTGACAACGTGACAGGCCACAAAAGATCTTTGTCAGGTAAATGTGAACAAAGGTTGCTTCAGGTGTTTTTAAACAAATGAGCCATTGATACAGTCAGAACAGCCTCAGACTGAACTCATAACAAGTGCCGATTAAAAACAATAAAGTGGAGGAGGGTCAACAGACTTCTGGTACCACATGCAGAAATAAATCTTTCTCTTAATTTGAACCTTTATTAAATAATTTCCACCTCTGATCTCTGCTGTCATGGACCCATCAGCTGACTGTGGGAAGCCGAGCCGAGCCGGGCCGAGGACGTGTCACCATCACATGTCAATCAAGCCCACTGACAACAAATCAAGGGGGGCGTCGGTGCAGGGGTCCCCCCCCCCCCGCTGCCCACGGCGACCCGGGCGCTGTCAGTCATCCCGTCGTCATGGGACGCTCCTGCTCAGCTACCTTTGTTACCAGAGTCACATCAGCATCATTAGACCCGTATCAGTCCCACCGTAATGGACCCCCGAGGAGCCTCGGCGCTGTTTGAAGTTCACTGAGCTCTGCTGCCATCCCAGCGGTGACACACACACACACACACACACACACACACACACACACACACACACACACACTCTGCTGCTGTTTTAGAGATTTTGATGTTTATGTTGCAGGGAGAGAATTTTGCTTCTTTGAGAAAAACTCTTGAATATTTTAGGAACTTGAAACCCGTTTGAATCTCACGAGCTCAGAATCCTGTGACTGTTCTCCGACTTCCTGGAAAGTTGACATTTTAGCAATGTGAGATTTTTCTTCCTCACACCAGTAATAAACAAAGATATGGAAGCCTGGAGGGACAAGTGAGGTCTAATTTATTTTCTCTCCTGTGTTACTGACTTCAGAACTGGTAGGAATCATAAAATATTAAGCAAATGTATTTGAAAAAATCAGAAATTTTCTTCAAATAACAGAATTTTTTGAAGAAAATCAAAATGTTTTTTTTCTAGATGTTTTTCTTCTTCCCATACCCCTTTTCTCTACTCAGTGCCAGTTTCAGACATGTAAAGGAAATCTATGAAAAAATCGGAATTTTCAGAAATTTTCCTCCTAGAAAAAAAATCTGAATTTTCTATAAAGAAAATCTGAAATTCTTTGAGATATTTTTTTCAGGAATCTAAATTTTTTTATAATTCAGATTTTTTTAGATGAACTAAATCAGAATTAAAAAAAATCAGAATTCTGTAAAATAAAAAATAGTCTTTAAAAAATTTGAAATTTTCTTCCAGAGTTTTCTTCATCCTAGATAAAAAGAAAATTGAAATTTTAGAAAAAAATCTGCATTATTTTTTGCCTATAGAAAAAATGTGTTTACTCCAATCCAAATAACTTTTTACACTCAGTACCACCATCTCTATCTATGAAAAAAAAATCTGAATTTTTTTCCACATTTTTTTCTTCCAAGAAAAAAAATCCGAATCATTTTTAATAAAAAGATTTTTTTTTCCGAGATTTTTTTTCCTCCTAGAAAAAAAGTAATCTGACATTTTAGAAAATAAATCTGAATTATTTCCTTCCAGAATTAAAAGGATATCTATAAAAAAAAGATTATTATTATACAATAATTATATTATTATAAAAAAATTATTTTAACAGATTTTCTTCCTCCTAGACTCAATCAATCCCACAACTTCACATCTTGGAGGCAGCGTCTCTACACACTGAGCTATTCAGTCTAGAATATTTGGAAATTAAAAAAAAAGAATTATTTCTCTTGTAAAAGATGTTATTCCTCTTATCAGACTCCCCCGACTCAGTACCAGTTATTTACATGAGAAGGACATCCGTAAAAAAAGAAAATTTGAAATATCTTTGCCAGACTTTTTTGGGAAAAAAAACGTCTGAATTAATTTTCTTCTAAAATATATTTTTCCTCCTGTCCGATTTTTTTCCCACTCGGTACCAGTTTCACACATGAAAAGGAATCTATTAAAAAAAAAGTAGATGATTTTCCTTCTCGACTGGAGGATCAATCCAAAGACATCAAATCTCAGATGCAGCATCTCTACACACTGAGCTAATCAGTCACGAACAAAAGCAGATCTGAATGTTAAGAATAAATTATTTTTGTTGTTTGTTGAGATGTTTTTTTCATCTTAGAAACAAAATCTGACAAACAAAATATTTTCCTCCTCTCAGATTTTTCCCCACTCAGAACCAGCTTCACACATGAAAAGGAAACTTATGAAAAAAAAAATCTGAATTTTTTAAAAGATTTATTTCCTCCTCAGTTTTTCAGAAACAGCTCCAGGTAGCTGGCAGGCAGCAGGGCGTGAAACTGGGCGAGTTTGTTTGGTTAATACCAGCTCAGAACAAATCCACCACCACCAAGTCCTCTTCACACTGGGAGTTCTTCTCAGGGCGCTTTTCACTCCCAACGGACTTAATTTTTTTTTTTTTACTGTTTCAAACTTTTTTTCCCATCAGACTTTGAGCCACAGGAGAGAAAGTTATTTAGATTTAGAAAATGCATCACCAGAAGAAGAAAATTCCTTTTTCTCCCTCGAGACTTTCTGCAAAAAGATATTAAAGGGAGAAACCAGAAGATTTTGGATTTGGCTGATATCTGTTCTGTTTTTTTGTTTTCTAATCTCGCCATCGGTTGTTTTAAAGCGTTGTCACATTCACGACGGCACTCTGAAGAGTCAGTGAACCCAAACAGAAATAGTCTCAGTCCGTCACATCTAAGATTGAACAGATTAAACAAACGAGTCTTAATTATTGAGCTGTGGGCGTGGCTGAGGGCGGTGACATCACAATGTCCAGGAAGTCCTGACGGCTCGTTTAAAAGCTCAGTTTCTGAATACTGTTACTTCCTTCAACATGGACCTTTAAACTCCTGACAGAACCAGACGGGCTGTCGATCTCTCATCTCATTTCTGACAGGAAAGCAAATGAGCGTATGATGAACATCAGCTGTCGGCCCCCCGGAGGCCTCCGGAGCCCCGAGGCAGCTGCTCGTCTCAGCGACAGTGATGTACTTTGGACATTAGAGACGTATGTTGGTAATCTGAATATCTCAAGGAACTGTCGAGCATCTGCAAGTTGATTTTCATATTATTCTTTCCACGAATCGCTGCCTGAGAGGAAACGGTAATTTCACATGCATGATTCTCAGGTAATGGGCTCAAACGACAGGAATTTAACGGAGAATAATGGCGAGATTTAAAAGGTAATGGCTTTAATGGATCCGTGCATGTGGCCATTACATGTGAGAGGAAGAGGAGGAGAATGTGAAAGGTAACAGCAGCGTGTGTGTGTGATGGCTTTATTTTAAGACTTCCTGTAAGCTGCTGCTGATTTTGAAATTGAATGTGACCACTGCATTTCAGTTTTGGAGGAGGGGGAAGGAAAGAATTGGATTGCAGTGCACAGTGTTTGAAATACCTCCTCAGTCCATCACCATTCACAAACTAATCCCCGTCACCTCGGAGCGAATCGTCTCACAGCGTGGAGGAAGAAGGAATGCTATTTAGCTTTCACCTCCCTTCTTTCTCCGGTCTCTCCCCTCTCTCTCCCCCTTCGCTTCCCAAAGTGGATTGACCTTCTTACTCCAGTCGACACCGCGGAGTCCCTCCACATTCTTTCATCCCAGGCTGAAAACTCATCTCTTCAGAAAGAACCTCACGTAATCACATCCCTTCACCTCCTCTACCACTGCTAATACCATCCAGACTAATCCGTCCCACCTCCTCCTTTCTTCTCTCCTTCCTCTACCTGCCGATTCTTTTCTTATCACGAAGACTCCAAAATCATCCGGTGACGGTTTATTACCTGGAAATGTCTGACATTTCAACAACATTTCCATCACACGTTTCCAACACTTTAGATAAATCTGTACAACCTTAGATTCACAAAAGGAAACAGTTTGAAGACGACCACATGAAGGAAGCCATCAGGAGGATCCACCTGTTGTTTCTGTTGTGTTTTGGGCCGCAATTAATTCCCACTAAGATAATGCTTCACACCTCGTTCAGTTTGATCCAAATCAAAATTACAGGTATGAAACCTCCCCCGGACCAACGACCTGAGCCTCACCCAGTCGCGATAACAAATGGAAGCTAAGTGTATTTCTGCAAAACCAAAAATATGGTAATTTAAAACTGAACCTTTCTTTATGTTGGCACAAAAACCACTTGGTTACGGTTTGGAAAACATCTTGGGTCGGATCAAAACATCTGTTTTGGTCGTTACGATCAGAGATGGAGACGTTCAACTTCCTGTCACAAATAACTGGTTCTGGTTGCTACAAATACCGCGTGGATGGAAACTTCACCGGGTTTCATTACAAATGTCCAGCAGTGTGAACAGAACTGCAGTCTCTGTTCAGCAGCTTTGTTGGCTGTAATTACACCACCTCCGTCTCCTCCACCTCCTGAAGTCAGCTGATAATCACACGATGTACATGTGATAATCCACGTTTGGTACAAATGTCGACCTTGTACGTATAAATATGAGCTGCTCACATTATATCCTGGTGGTCCGGGCCAAACGGATGAATGTTGGCCCACTGAAAAGATGAAATTGTATGATGATTTCAGACCAAGTACAGCGAGTCCCTTCGAGGCCGTTCATTGACTAATCTTGGTTCTGTTGGTACTGAGACCCATAATATTATAGCAGCAACACAATGAATCCATTCATGTTCCCTGTAAATGATCACACACAACATCACACACTCGCCCGACTAGAACAATACAGGGAGACGCAGCTCAACTCGGTAAAGTTCTGATCCGAAACCAAAACTGCCTGCATCAAAATATAATAAACAGACATGTGAAGCTTTGTTCAGACGCTCAGGTGTGAGCAGCCTCTTACTTTCACATTCTAACCAAATTTTTAGCAAAAATGCAAAACAAAACGCAAATGGCGGCACGTTTCCATCCGGTGCCGTCATGCAAATGTTCTGAGATAAGCTCGCTGAGATACAGAGTCGGCTGGTCGGACTGATTCTGCAGCTGAGCATCATAAAACAACTGCAGAAGAAGACGGCGCGATTAAAAGAGCTCCTGTCAAACCACAAACGATGGGAATCTTCGAGCAGGACGTGATTGATTTATGTATATATTTATGACATTTCTGTAAATTAGATTAATTTCTGGACGGTGACGTCTCAACACTTCACACACGTCAGAAGTTTCATCTGTCGCCATTGAAATCATCAGACACTTGATTGAAACAGAGACTTAAAAGATGATCGTGTAATAAAAATGAATTCAAAAACAAGTCATGATGTCAAAGTTTGGCGGACTGTGCAGAATAACTCACCGAGTCCAGAGTCTGGAGCCGGGAGGGGAAAAAATGGGGATAGGAAGTTTTTTCTTAATATATGATTTTTTTTTTTTTACTGTTTCACACGTTTTGTTTGTGGGACAAACAGGAAAAAAAAACAAATTTAAGGAGAATTTTTTATTTTGCGTGGAACAAAAAACAATAAAATACATTTTTCTGGAAAAAAAATATACTTTTTTTCAAAAGTTGGAAAAATTTGATAGATGTTTTTTTCTTAACACAAAAATATTTTTCACTTTCAAGGAAAAAACTTTTGTAAAACTGACACACATTCTGTCTTAATGTCAACAGTTTTTTTTAACTTGGTTTCACACATGAAAAAATTATGTGAGAACATTTTTTTTCAAGAGAAACTTGTTTTTTCCATTAATAAAACCAAGTGATTGTTTGGGGAGAGAAACAATTTTTTTTTCATCAAAAAAGTTTCACTCACATAAAACTTTTTCTTTTTTTTTCACAAAAAGAGAAAAAAAATTATTTTGACAATTGATTGGTTTCACAGATTAAATAATATTTATTCTGAGTAAAAACAAAGATTCTCAGGTGAATGAAAAAAAAATCCCCCCCCTCCCAAAAAAAATCACTCTCATTTCTCCCAAACATTTTTTTTTTCACTCACACGAATGAAAAAAAAAAAAATCAGTCATTGTTTTTTTTCGGAGAGAAATATTGGCAAGCACAGAAACTTTTCAGGATGAAAGATAAACTTTTTTCTAGAGGGAAGAAAATTGAGGTTAGAAATTTTTTTCCCAAGAAAAGCTTTTTTCTTCCATGTATGAAACTGAGTAAAAACTTTTTGGTTCATAAAAAAACCAAACAAAAAACTCATTTTCACACATGGAAGAAAATATTATCATGTAAAAAAAATCTTCACACAACTTCACATAAAAACTTATTTTTTCTACTTAAAAAAGGAAAAAACTGACTTCATTTCACGGATTAAAAACAATATTTTCTTTGAGTAAAAACAAAGACTTTGTGTGTAAGAAAATCACATATAAAAAGAAATCCTCCTCCAAAACAAATTTCACTCAATGATATTTTCATTCAGTTAAACACATTTTGACTTTTTGAAAAAAATGTTATTTTCATGAGTCAAAAATAGTTGAAAGATTTTTTTTTAACTTTTTTAAAAAAAAAAATCATCTGCAAAGTTTCATGTTTTTCCCCCAATCTTAAAACAAAAAAAAACAGATTTCACAGATAAAAAAATGAATAAAATAAAAAAAGGAACTTTTTGTGTCCACCAGTTCTCAAGTCAGAACCACAAGAGAGAAAAGATTTAGATCAGATCAGAAAGCAAAATGTCTTCCCTTGACCCCTCAGGGCTTCCGTACTTATTTCACTTTATTGTGAAAAAGTCTGTGAACTTTTTAGTTTCCAACGCCGGTTGATAAAAGTCACACTTTGACCCTCATGACGGGCCTCAGCTGCCTCAGGAGCCGAGTTCTGTGAGGTTCCGTCACACCTGTATGTCCAGGTTCAGCCTCACCTGTCTCTGGCTCCAGCACCGGCTCCTCGGCCCCTCAGGCTGAGATCACGGACCTCTTTTGTCAGTCTTATCAGCTCGCGGTGGTTTTGTCATTTCCGAATGTTCGGTGGCGCGTGACAACAGCACAAAGGTTGAGATCCACATCTATCTGAGGGGTTTTGGGGACAGAGCAAAAGAGACAAATTAACAAAGCAACTCAATTTCATTTGCTTTGTTTTAATGGCAGAGTGGAAGGAGGTTTTGCATACATACATATAAATGGATGAATTAGCTCTTTTGGCTCAAAGTGTGAAAGCGGCAGCGACGGCTCTGGTCCATTGTGGTGGAGATAGAAAAAAAAAAGGAGGAGCGGGTCCAAAAAAACAATAGCTTGCTTCTCTTTCCTTACGCTTCAAGCCGGATCAGCGGCACTGATCCGTGTGATTGGCTGATGATGAGGTGTCTCTCACGCACACACACGCGCGACGAGCCGGGATGCAGCGCTAATCACACACAGGGCGACAGACGATTGGATATTATGGTGGAATAATGAGAGGACTCGTGGCGGACGGCGGAGGCGGGAGATGAGGTAGATTTGGAAAGGAAATCAGAGGAGAGATGAGACGGAGGACGGATACCTTGTTATCTGGAAGAAAAAAGAAGAGAAAATGAAGATGGTGTTCGCCGGGCCAGATGATTCTGGTTGGGCTCGTTCCAGACCTTTGCTTTTTGTGTACGTACCACGTCAGAGTGGCAGGGTGGTGGTTCACAGACATCCCAGGAGGTCGTTATGGTTCCAGGACGATTGAGACTGATGAGATGAGATGAGACGCACTCTGCTAACGGTCAGCGGTTCAGACGTGATGAAGCGAGCATCCAGCACATATAATTTACTCTTCATGAGAATCATCCGATCCCAAAGCAAATACTTTGATATGATTAGAAGACGAGGGTGTGACGAGATGATGTCATCAAGAGAGCGTCAGTCAGACATTTCCTGTCACTTTTTGTTTTACAGCCATTTAAATCGTTTTGCTGTGTTTTCATAGAGAAAATGAATCCAAGATGGCCGTCTTTGACAATTAGACATTAGCATTGACACCAGTGAAGTTAGCGGTTGCAGCTCTAAAAATGTCACATGTGACACGTTTCCCCAGCCAGAACTTGAACCAAGGTTCAGGTGAGGTGGGTGATGCGTGGAGGCCCAAAATCTAATTCTGCTCAGGGCCCAATAAAGCCCGGGACTGGCTCTGAGTCATGCAGATGTTTTGTACAGAACAACACATTGTGTGGCACGTAATGGTGTCCTCGCTTAACCCTTCCACCAACATGCTAACCACCAAATATCATGCTAGCTCCAGTACGACACAGTTGCTAGCTTGCTAACTAAAAGTGTTGGTGCCACTAACTCTGCGGTTAGTTGGTGAAAAGAAGCAATTTCACGATCAAAGTTCACCACAGTCGACATTCTCAGACATTTAGCTGCAATTCCATTAGAAGTTATACATTGTGCCACAAATACTGCTGAATGCCGGTGTGACCCAGTGGGCCTGTATCAGAACAGAAACAGAGGTCTAACAGACGTCCCTGCAGAGTAAAGAGAGGGTGATAAACAAGGTTACGGAGACTAAGTGACTGCAACAACTCCCGTGTTTCAATAACTGACTCTCAAGTGATTTTTCTGTTTGAAGTCAAATGAAGTTATGTTGTTTAGTCGTTGTGTTTTTAGCACAGAAATAACCGGGCCTCCTCTAAATAAAGCCTGTGGTAATAAGGTTAGAACACAGGACCAGCCTCGCTTGATTCTGTACTTTAATCATTCGAATTCCTAAACAAAATTTTGCAATTAATTAAATTACTTACAACCCATTTCTACTGAGCAATGTTGGCTCTCTGTGCTCCCTGCAGTTTCCTTTTCATGCTTGGTAATCCAGCCCTGACAGACAGAGACGCAGAAATAAAGAAATCCAACAAGCGGAACAAACAAAGGCTACAACAGAGCGAGCGCCACAACCAGAGGAATGAAAGACTGCGGAGGACAAAGACAGAGGTTCACGTCTTTATCTCGCTGCGTGCATTCATTATGTATGAATCACTTTACATACAGCTCCGTCCCCAGTGCTGCAGGCTGTATATCCTCCAATATGTGCACTTAAAAAAAAAAAGTGTACAGCCCGGGAATTATACAGATGCTCACTATAAATATCATCCACAGCATCGTGTTGCCCGTCTTAGTGGATGTAATTCTACGGAGTAATATGTCAAGATCCCCAGAGCCTGACTGCACCACATTAAAGAGAAAATAATCTCGACTAAAACCGGCCTCACAAACATTTCTCTGCTGAGCTCAGTCTGTTTTATTAAGTGCATAAACAACTCTGCCTCCGTCGAGCTGCAGTCCACGGGACCCAAAAGTTCATTTGTGATGTCACCCATGAGATGAAACGCGGCGGCGCTCCACTGAGAATCGTTTGGAGGCAGACTGCAGAGTTATGGCGCGTTCGCACCGAGGATGTTGGGGGTTTGATTGCGCTCCAGCTCTCCTCCAAATAACCGCACCCAGACGGCTGCAAATGTTGGATTCGGTCGTCTTCCAGGAAAACTGTGAGAGTTTTGCATCCGAGCCAATGAAGAGAGAGGACGCCAGATAAATAAGGGCTGATGGGTAAAAGGAGACAGATGATAGAGGGACGACAGGTTATCAAAACTCTCCAGCAAACAAACTGAGCGGCTCAGAAGCTGAATTGTGTTTCTAAAGCTCGAGCTCTTGAATCTGGGCTCCTCTCCACTGTTGAAGAAAAAGAAGTCGTTGTCGTCTCTAATTAGGTGGCACCTCACAGATTCTAGTCATCAAATGTGCCAGGATTAAAAATAAAAATCTGTCCGGCAGCGCCACAGCACCACGAGTTCTGATCGACTATGAGAGGAAGCAGATCGAGGATTCATCTGTGATGGCACCAGGAAACTCTGCTTCATCACAACTCTGGTTTATCAAGTGAGTTGTGTTCTTCAGATCATCATTATTGTGCCCGACAAAGCCATTCTGAAATCTGGGAACATCGAGAACAATATCTCCAACAGGGAAACAATTATTATTCACCCAATTTCAAGCAAATATGTTGCATCCGGCTCTGCAGGTCTACAGTGAACACGACCGGTACTCAGACCTCCGTTGGCGACATATTGAAAATCTTCTGTTAGTTCTCCAGCTGATAAGTCAGAACACGCTGCACTAGTTCTGGTTTATCAACAATGGCGGTCACAAGTGTTTTTAGTTGCTCCTTGGTCATGATAACCCGCCCCCAGCGCCGGACGTTACCGGTTCTCTGTGGCACCAACACTCTGCTGGTCCAGAACAGTTCTTTAGCTGTTGAAACGCAAAGAACTGGTTCCAGAGTAGGCACTGGATCCAAACCTTTAATAGTCTCTGAACTAGATCAATATGACGTGAGCTTCAGTATCTGAACTAAATAAACCTCTTCCTTTATTCTGAGCAATATAATCCAACATCCTGATGGTTTCTCACGGTCGCAGTCCTCAGAATATATTTCCTGCATGTTTTATAATTCTTCAGGGCGTTTCAGAAGAAGCAGGGACAGATTCTCCTCCCTGTGTGGATTCTGTGGGCAGATATTGGATTACACAACATCCACTCTGTGAGTGGGCTCCTATAGGTTAATGTTCATAAAACAATGTGCACTTAGCATTCAGACCCACGGACTGTGTGTTTACATCCACCTGAAGCGCCGACATCTGTTCCTTTCTCTGCTGCATCTGACTGTAACGTGTCAGTCTGAGTTTTAGCCTAGATTTGAGTTTATTTGCACACAGAAAAAAAGATGTCAGTGAAATGACAACAAAATAAGGATAAAAATAGACCACGCAGGGAGACGGAGGAGGCAAGAGACGTGACAAATTGGCTCAGGTGAGATTAAAATACCCCCCGGGGGATAATGGAGATATTCCAGAAACAAACCGCACAACAACTCGAGAACAAACATTAAGATTAAGATGACAAACGTAGACGCAAAATTAGCTGGTGTCTAATGAGATAAAGGTTCTTATTCCGAGCAGCGCGGCCTCAAATTAACACACTAAATACTGTTTTAGTGTCACGATCCTGCCAAAGAAACTGTGTGTGTGTGTGTGGGTGTTTGTGTGTGTGTGTGTGTGTGCATCAGTAGCTAAGGTTCAACCACACAGTCTGTCCGTCGACTGTCTGCGAGGTCGGTGTCTGACAGGCGGCGGCCATGGCTGACTGAGCTCCACCATTGATCGTCTCTCCTCCTGACCAGCAGCCCGGGCACATTCTCAATCTATGCTGGACACACACACACACACACACACACACACACACACACACACACACACACACACACACACACACACTCTCCAACAGAGACCACGCACTCAGACGGACGTGTAATTGATGTGTGTGTGCCGTCTGTCTGGACTCACAGACAGCGCAGCGTGATTACAGGACCTCTCCTCCTCTAATGACTCGACTTTGACTCTCCTCTTGTTGGAATTGGACGGGTCAGCTGTCAATCATCCTGAGGGAGCTCGCTGGTCCTCGTCTCACGGCCCCGCCCTGAGACGAGAGCAGAGCGAGCGAGGCAGAGTGTCACGTGTCTCGAGTCGCGGTCGCGTTACGCTTCATTCATGCAAATATTAGCTTCGCTTCAGCTGAAGCCCGATGATACTGAAGAATGTGGTGACAACTCTGAACCACAGGTCGGACTTCATCCTCACAGGAACTATGGAGTAACAGGAGCTGAACACAGGAACTAGATCATGAACTAAAAGTTCAGTTTCATGTCCACTGCAGGAAGGAAAAGCCAAATTATTATTAAATACTCACGACAAATTGAAATGGACTATGTTGTTCCTTCAGCCACGACTTCACACCATGCACTCAGCATCCTCCGAGGTACCACTGGCAGCAGAAGAGGTTCAGGTGAGACTAACACAAATGTTTGTTTGAGAACAACAGTGGCGGTGATCTATCAGCTGGCTCCAGTGGTGGTAGTTCCCTCCTCTCTCCTACTGACGACATGATTGGATGAAGTCAGCCTCTGATAGACAGTAATCAACAAAAGGCTTGTCCAATCACCCGCCAAGTATTTCCTTGAAGCTGTCCTTTTCCAACAAAGGCTTTCCAGAGAGCTTTGTGTAGCGATGAATGTGCAGAAAACTTTGCTTTAATAGTTCCTTGACGGTCACAGAGGGACTTTTACGGGACAGTAGGCTTTCTGAGTTCCTGAAAATGTTTCTCAGCCCATTAAACTGTGAACAGACTGGAAATGGCGCCTGCACCGATGTGCTGATGCTCATACTTTTGGTTTTGGATCACTCTTTTATGAAGGGCGGGACGTATATGTGACAGCGATATGAACTGAGAGTGATGTTGGAAAGATGTGCCTGGACAGCAACGATAAAACAAGCACACAAACACACACAAACACACCAGTGTCGAGCGTTTGTGTGGGTGTGTGTGTGTGTGGGGGTCATCAGTCAGAACGTGTGACGCCTTCACTCCCCAAACCTGGATTATATTTCAGCACACGTGAATTAAAAGCAGAGTTATAGAATAAATGAATCACACACATGGAATAAGACTAAAGCAGGTTAAATCACCGACTTGATTAGTGAGTGTGTGTGTGTGTGTCTGTAGAAGTGTGTGTTTAAGAAGTGATTTAAAAGATTACTCTGATATCTTTTGCTGATCTTGGCATTAAACACTGAGATTTTTTTAATTCCCCATTCAGATCTTGTTCCAGTGGAGAGGATATCGATCACTCTGCGAGCCGTGATGCAGTCCAGCATTAACATCTGCATTATGTTAATGCTCGCCGAGGAGAATGAGAACATTCCTCGACTAATTTTTCAATATATACACACTGACTGTAACGAGCTGGCGAAAACACAGACATGCAATTCACAGAACAAAGTGTTCCTGTTTCTTTTTTCTCTCCTCTGCTTTTAATAGATGCATGTGGGGTCTAATAAGTGGCATCATTCCTCATCGTGACAGTATTCCCAGATATTAGCCCAGTATAACCCAGTTTAAATACGGATCCGAGCAGGCTCTCTGGGAGGTGGGACGTGACCCGGTTGTGTACACTCATACATACAGATAATATGCATCAAAGAGGAGGTGGCAGAGAGACACTGAGGCGCAGGGAGAGAGAGCCAGAGAGCGGATCTGTACATTACGGGACTCATAACTCACGTTACAGCAGCTACTTATAGGCTCAGATCTCTGTTTGATAGTGATGTATGCAGCTGCAGAGGATTTATGTGTGGAGCACGCTCACTGCGTCACCAGTAAAGGGCCACGCCACCAGTTCTACATGTCACAGTCGGTTCCAATTGGTTCGTCATGTGTGTTTTGTAGTTGATAAAATTACCCTGATGATGTCATAATGATGATGATGACGATGATGTCATGGCGACAACGACGGCTATGGCGACGATGATTCACCTTTTTTAAAAATTACACTTTATATTTGTGAGCTGTTTTTAAAGCGTTACATGTTCTGTAGGAAGCACAGTCTCCAGGACATAATGTACATTTTTCTGCACATAGATAACGTGTAATTTCACAGTGACGTTATTTAATTATCGGCCACCTGGTGCTCAAGTCGCACTACTGGACACAACACAACACAACACAACACAACACAACACAACACAACGTAACATAACATAACATAACATAATATAACATAACATAACATAACATAACATAATTTGATATAACATAACACAACATAACATAATAAAACACAACATAATATAACATAACACAACTTAAAATGACTTAATATAACATAACTTAACACAACACAACATAATATAACATAGCATAACATAACAACATGATAAAACATGACATAACATTATACAACTTAACATAACTTAATATAACATAACATAACATAACATAACACAACATAATATAACATAACACAACTTAACATAACTTAATACAACACAACATAGCATAACTTAACATAATATAACATAACAAAACATAATACAACTTAACATGACTTAATATAACATAACTGAACACAACATAAGATAACACAACATAACTTAACACAACACAAGACAACATAACATAACATAACTTAACTTACTTAACTTAACTTATCTTAACTTAATTTAACTTGACTTAACTTAACACAACTTAACATAAGATAACATAAGATAACATAACAATATAACATAAACTAAGATAACATAACATAACACAACATAACATAACTTAACACAACACAACACAACACAACTTAACATAGCATAACATAACAATATAACATAAAATAACATAACATATGTTAACATAACATAACATAACTTAACAATATAACATAAAATAAAATAACATAACATAACATAACATAACATAACAAAACAAAACTTAACTTAACTTAACATAACACCTGACCTGCAGTGGTTTTGGTGAAATGTAGGTAAAAAGATGTGGACTAAATTTGATTTAGACATCCCATCTTTGTTTCAACAGAATTTGATATTTGAAGATGAGGCAAAATAATAAAAAAAAATAATATACACTCCACTTTTTTTCTGCAGATTTGCAGTTGATGTGCCTCTACAGTAAAAGCAGCTTGTTTACTACAGAACACCATCTGGTCCAGTTAATATACAGAAGAGTGATGATGGCGAATATAATGGTTCCTCCCAGTAGATGAAGATTTGACTGTGCAAATTCCTGCTTCCTTATTTTTATTCAGTTTTCTCTTGTATATAATCTCTTTATCTGTCTCAGCCTGCTGAGACAAACTCTTCAGAGGAAACTATCGCTGCTTCCATCTCATTGTTGCACCATCTAACTGTGCACACCAGCCGTGTTGGGGGCAGTTTACTCGGACTCTGGAGTGTTTACTCTTTCTAGTGCAGTTTGTTTGGCCCGTGGAGACGTTGACATTTGAATTTGAGTGGATTCAAACAGAAATAACTGAAGAGAATCTCTTGTGAGGAGGATGTGGTTCGGTTTGTTAGAAGTGACTGGATAAATAGAGGGCAAAAGTTCACATGAGGTTTCCCACTGTGGCCCTGATATAAATGTTCCTGACTTCTTCATAACTTCCTCTAACTAAGTACGAGTGCCGAACCTGTGAGGTAAGCATGCATTCAGCTGCACTCTTTAAAAAAAAAAGCTCTTTTGTAAATCTCCTTTTTATCCTTTGACTCCCCCCCGAGAATTTATGAAAGCTGCTGATTTTTCTCGGCCTTGATTTACACCTCTCATTATTCCATGTTTCAGAAATTCCATGAGCAACGGGAAACCTGGCAGGCGATCGCAGCGAAAAAAACACAGAGGAGAGAGAGTTGGTCGGAAGAAAAACAAAGCCGGGCCTGTGCAGCTAGCGATGATAGCATCACCGCCCCAGTCAAAGACCCGGTCTGTCTCCTTCAACTCTCAGAAGCCCGGCCAGCGAGCGAGAGAGATAGAGGCAGAGTGACAGAGCAGAGAGAGAGAGAGAGAGAGGGATGAAACAGGACTCAGAGAGATGAGATGCAGTGAGTCCACATTCTCTGCTCTCTGACATGCTGCTGATGACATGCAGACCTCATTCATTATCATTTCATTTGAATGTGATCTCAGCTGTTTGGGTCCGGAGTGTACGAGCTGTCTCCAGCTTCGCTCTGCAGCATACAGCGACGACTTAGCTTATAAGCTAATGTGTCAGCAGAATAATCCGAAAAATGAGCCACAAAAATCACCTTAATGTCCCGTCAGGTCAGAATATCTGCAAACATTTGGGCACATGATATGTCGACTTTGACATCATGTAGAAACATGGCGGATAAATGTTAACTATTGTTTATGGTTAGAAAAGTTTAATGAATTCATGTATTGTTAGTTGCTGCCCATGTAAAGTTTTTTTTTTATTAGCATTAACCCTGTTAGCATGCAGGTAAATCACTCATCGAGTGGTTTCAGGGAATGTTCTGGTGCAGCAACAAGCTTTGGATGAAATCACTTCACGTTGTTAAAACTAAAACACAAAAACATCTTTGTATGTATGTTGTTTCCACAAGCTCATGAACACACTAAAGTCTGCATGAACATGGTGAATATAATACCATAACTCCATTTGACTCAGTAAGTAAAATTAAAGGACATTTACATGTTTAAAGGACTCTCTGACCAGCTGATGGATGTCAAACACCCACTCGCCTCTTCACTCTGTTTTGTGTTCCATCATCTCCTGATGAATAATAACTGTCTGCTTTAACATTCGCCGTGTATCTTCAGTCCTTCGTGAGCTGGAACTCACGCCGAGCGGAGCTGCAGGAGATCAGCTGATGATTCTCTGGAGGATCGTCTCCAGGAGCAAACCCGTCTACTTTGTCACATTGTTTACACATAGTGATGTCCGAAATATTGACTAAAGCGCCTTCAAGTAAATAATATGAAAGTATTATTAGCAGCCTCGTCGCTACAGCCGCTTACAGACACCGTGGAAATGTGTTTTTTGGGCCGAAACATCCCAGCGCCTCTGTGGAGTGAGGCTGTATGGGCAACACAGAAAACAAATGTAATTAATGGTGGAAGTTGTGAGACCTCACAATGAAAAGAAGCTGCTGTGTTTGACGTGTTGGGAGTGAGGACAGTTATCCTGAAAATATCAACTGTAGCTGCTTTAACCTCGTTGTAGTTGGCGTGCACAAATATATTATCAGTGCCTTCTTCTTGTACCTGTTGTGAAGTTAATTCTAGTGTTAACAAGTAGAAGAAGTATCTCGTTAACATGAGAACTCACAGGTCGACGTGTCTGAAGAGAAGATCGACACTGACAGAGACTCGACGTCCTCTCACACATCAGGATGAGGCTTCTTGTGTTTCCAGAGAGCCGAGACACAGAGAACTCTTTACCGGAGCTCCTCTCAGCTTAACGTTAATTACAAGGATTATTCTTCTCCTTATTGTCCCGGAGCCCCGCGGAGCCAGGTAACGACGCAGACAGTATGTATCAGGGCGGACGCTGAGGCCGAAAGGGATCAGGCGGTGTCTTGTTGGAAAAATGTGCCAATAACTCTGTCGGGTGGATTCCACCTGTGACCAGGCACACAAAAACAAGGTTCAGTCGCAGGAATTTAAGGGGAGAGTTGAGAGCCGGATACATGGTTTTCAAATGATTATTTTTTTATTTTGAGGACAAATATTTAATCTCCCTGTGATTTCAATTTTCAAGAAATTCCTACCAAGTCCGCAGAACAAGAAGCAGCAGACGGTTTGCTGCAGAGCGGGATTCCCCTCCAAATCAGAAATTATTAAATTCCTTCCCAATGTGACTGCAGACAGGAAATGACCGTCAACTGCTGCGGAGTATTTAAGCAGAATCGTCCAGTGTGTGTGTGTGTACATACTTCGGTGTGTGTGTGTGTGTGTGTGTGTGCATTATCTGTGGGCGTACGCTGTCAGAGCAATTGAGTAAATGGGCATTTAATTGGTTTTGCAGAGAGCACACATTTTGACGGGGGATAAACGGATTTCTTTGTCTGCCAACGTCAAAGATGACAGAGCAGAGATAGTCGAACGGAGCCTCCATTTGTTCGGCAGCACGGTGACTCACGCCGAGGCAAAACAATTAAGATACCGATGGCTAATTCCTGCTTCAAAAAAAAAAAAGGATTGGGTTCGTCTTCAGGCACGCAGGATTGTCTCGGCAGTTCGGTATGAAGTCTTGCTGTCCGCGTCACTTCACCTCTGAATCACCAAGTGTTGAAAAGTGAGTGAAAGGTGATTTCTCAGCATTCACAGACGAATATAAAGTGAATTAAAGTGAATCGATCAGTAAACAGTTGTTCTTTTCTCTTTTATTCCCTCTTCAGAACAACTCTGTCAAACTACAGAGAGGTGCAGCAGACAGCTCGGGGATCGATGCACCGCCGAGTCGCAGTTTTTATTTTGTCTCGGCTCAAAATCAATTGTGTAAATCGTCACAATCTCCATTGTTTCACTGAAAGCAGATTTTGTTTTTTCCAATCTTCCAGCAGCTCCAGTGAATAAATCCAAAACAACAGCTGTTAATGATTAATAAAAATGACATTTAGCCGGCGGGCAGACAGAAGCTGAGAGGTGGAGGTGAAGTTTAAAACATGTTCTGTTTAATTGTTAATGAAATAACTTCAATCTTTGACTGTTTCAGTGGCTGTGACTGAATGTAACTGAGCATTTCTCATCAATATTTCTATATTAAGAGTAATTTAAAAGTTTGAGCTGAAATAAGTTTAGCAGCATTTAGCAGCTTAAGAGCTAAATATTTCTCTCAGGAGTTGGTGGAGACCAAAATCGGAGCTGACGGAGGAGCGAATGTTGGACTCACATTCATCAGGACATCGAAAACATGACGCAGATGATCCTGTTGCTCTGTGACTGCTGAACGAACAAACTTAAAATGTTCACAACTTGCTTCAGCTGTTCTGAAAGAGGACAGAATACAACAGGTTTGATGTCAGGAGACGAGGAAGCTTATAGTGAAGCACGTCAGTTAGCAATGATTTTCACGTGGACTTTACTTTCGTGACACAGGACAAAGATTTCTTGGTCTCTCATTGGCTCATGTGCATGATGACATACCTGAGGACCTCTCTGGGATGACAGTAGTGCTTAAAATACCTAACAGGTTATATTTTTTGGCATGTTTTTTTAGTTTTAATAATAATTAAGAAAAGAAATGAGCCTTCTAGTTGATTAAAACAGTGCGTCGTTATCACAGACAGAAAACGCGTCTTATTCTGTTGCAAGTGAAGATTTTTGTTTCCCATCGAGCGACTCTGAACCTCTGCAAGGTTAAAAGCTTTTTATTAACCGAGTGGAGTCTGAGTCTCTATTGTGCCGTATCACTGAGCGAGAAGGACAATCAAAAAATGGCGTTTGTTCACATGAAAACAGAGCAGATCGGTACTTAAACTGTCAGCAAATTAATAGACAACTTTCTCCAGGCTGTAGTGCCGACAAACAAAAGCCGAGGAATAACAATAAGGAGAATAATGCCTCGGCACAGCCATCAGTATAGATGTTAATTGCTTGGAGATGATATGTATGCATCCGAGGAGGTAAGGCTGTGTGGGTGTATGTAAATGTGTGCAGGCAGATGAACCTCGGAGACGATTTATTGTTTGCACAGTGTGACCATATGCTTTCCCACTTTTAATGGGTTCTTCTGTGTAGCTGCGGCGGCTTATTTATACATCTCTATTAATAATATGCACCGTGTGTGCGTGTGTGTGTGTGTGTGTGTGTGAGACACACCTACAGAGGAACAAACACACACATGTCACAGACACCTACAAATAACATACAGGAATTCCTATCGTGTGTGTGTGTGTCGGCGTCCTGGTACTCGAGTTTTACCGTCTGAGTGTGTGCGCCATCTGTATACATTACCTGTGTTTATGTGTGTGTGCGGTTGAAGTGTAAAGTGGGGGTTTATACGAGTGGCTCTGTGCCGTAGGAGTAAGTTGATGCGGGTGGACAGATAAGGGTCTCTGCAGACAAAGGCGCCCTTTGTGAGCCCGGACCGCTCTCAGCCGCTGCAAGATGATCTGCCACAGCCCCCCCGGAGCATGAAAAGCCTGCCGTGTCCCAAACCGAGCGAAACAAAGTGGCTCCAGACCCGCTAACAAGAGCCAGGAGCCACTTCCGTACACTGGGGGGGACCGCTGGGCTGGGCCGGGCCGGGAGCAGAGGATGGGTGAAGGACTGTGGTTCCTCCTACAGTGGCACGGCAACAGGACGCGAGTGGCGTGACTCTACGTAAGCCACTGTTGTCTTATATTTCAACAGCCACTGGATGAATCTGCATCACACTGTGTTGAGATATTCATCAGCTCCAGAGGACGAATCATAATGACGCTGACGATCGGCCAAAGTAATCACATTCAGATCAGTTTGAAAAGGATCTCTCTGAAAACGTCCAGTTTTACCCGATGGGCTGTAAGATTTAGGCGACAGAACTTCCTGTTTGGTTTTAGGAAAAAGAAAACAGTTCTTTATTCATACGATAAGTCAACCTTCACTTTTTGTTTCACCAAAAATAAATCAGAAGTTACTCAGCGAGCTGACGTGAATATTTCACGACACTCTGTCTACTGCAGGACGTCACACAAGTTTTAGCCAGTGCAGAAGTTCCTTAAAACCTGCATCGTTTTCTGAAGTCCAGCAGGCAGCGACTCCGCTGGTTTCATAGAAGAAGACTTTTTATATAGGCTTATGAGAAACGACTCCCCAAAAAAGGGCGACGTCGTGGTCGGTCTACATTCTGTTTAGTAATGATAAAAATAAAAGGTGAATATTAGCTTGCTAATATGCTAAATGAAGATGATAGTGTTGTAAACATGCTAGCATGCTGATGTTAGCATTTAGCTCAACCTGCCTCACAGAGCTGCCATGTAGCTCAACCTTTAACTTTAACAAGATAAAGATCCCAGACGAGGCTGAACGTACGTGAACACAGCTGCAGAGAATCACTGAGGGTTCTGTGTTTTCTAATGAGAGCCTTGATGAACTGTAGAAAAGGCAAAAAGACATTTTAGTTTTACAGTATGACTGAAAGTTTGTGCAGCAGTGTGATGACGGCGGATCTCTTCTGTCCGTCTGACTCTGACGTGGGCCGACACGCTGCCATTGATTGGTTAACAGTCAACTTAAATAAAAAACATTATGAGGTTATGAAACTTTATAAATAGCTACTTAGAAAATATTTCTCTTTTAAAAGTAAGCGTATGAAATAATAATAAAACTTGTACTTCATTTTGAAACACTAATGAAAAGCAAAAATTGGATTTGGTGCTGGGAGGAGGGTTAATTGTACTCCTGCGCCCCCGAGGTCAAATTAGAAGATGCATTGCCTGTGTTAATTACAGTTTTGAAGTTGAAAGCAAAGAAAAAAAAAGTCCCTGGTTACCATCAGTCACTGAACTGGAACAGATCGCCCACAGGGCGAGCTATTTCTGTCCGTCCCACCAGAGAAACCAGCCGCCTATTCTGCACGTGTGTGATATATGTGAGTGTTTGAGGGGTCAGGATGTAAAGAAAAGAAGGCAGATCAACCAGAGGAAGTGATGGAGGAAGAGTTAACAGCAGGAGATCATGGATGCAAATCTCTTTATTCCAAATGTCTGTTTGACTGTTTGAATGTGAAGAAGAACTTTTACAGTGAAAAGAAAACAAATGTGTCCCCGACTGAGACGAACTACACTGACGGAATCTGCTGGAGACCCATGACTTCCTGTTTGTAAGATGTTTCCTCGTGAATGTTCCAGCAGGTACTTGTACATTTACAGGATCTCTTAACTGCTGAGCTGCAGCAGGGACCACCTTATACAAACATACATGTGACTGTGTGAACGAGTTGTAGCGTGTGGCTAATTTCAGCCGCGTTAAACCTCACTGTTGGTTTGTCAGAGTCTCTCGCTGATAACTGGCCAATATGTTGGTTGATATGTTGGTGATTAACGTCAGGTTAGCTTGCTCACATTTGCACAAAGACTGATGGTTAAACTATCATCACTGCTGTGTGAAGTAAATGTATTTGTGTTTGTTTGATTGTTTTGTAGAAATGTGTCTTTGCCGGACTCATCACAGCTCGGCCAGAACGTTTCCCCTGCAGCGACTCCATGCTGAAGAACCAGGATTTACTGTGAGACAGGTTGTTTTTTTGTTACGTCCCACCTGCCCGGTGTCATGTTTTTAACTTTAAAAGAGGCTAAGAAGATTAACAGCCACCCAGTGAGTTTGTTTTCAACATCTGAGAGACGAGCTGGGTTCACACGTGACCCTTTAATAGCTGTACAGCAGGCGGAGCAGAGCACCAGAGTGAATGTTGTGTTGAAACTTTCCCTTTCTTTATGTTGCAACTTTACATTTGTTTAGGTTTCACTGTGCTGTTCCAGCGCTGTGCTTATGTTCTGGTTCTGTTGTCACAAACATGGCTGGAGAATGTTTTGATGGGATGTCAGGATGCATCCAGTGGTTTCACACTTCTGAATGTGGAACCAGTGCTCTCATGACACAACCAGGATTTAAACGTACCTGTGGTTTGCAGAAACCCTGAATGCAAACATTTTATTGTAACAACTGGCCTGTTCGAGCCATATTGTGAAATAGAAAGCGACAAACATAATCTGTTGCTTCTCACTCTTCGTCGTTGGAGCAAAAACCACCGAACTTTCACTTAAATGTGACTGAAACTGTGTAACACGTAACACAACACGTCTATACAACCTGATCCACACACACACACACACACGTTTACTTGTATGTGGCCAGAGTTAGTGCACGACTACATTTCACATTTCTGGGAGTCTTTAAGCGGAAACATCCCGAAGAATAATCCATCTCTGAGAATCGACCTTGTTTTATTCATATGTGACTCTCCTGAGTGGATCCAGTCCGGACTGATGGATGGCGGGGGGGGGGGGCTGGTGGATCTGGACTTTGGGGTCTCTGCATACGAGATTTTGTCACAAGGCCTGGAAACACATTACAGCGAGTTGAGAGCGCGCTGGCCTCCAGTGTGCCCACCTGTTTTCAATGGAACTGTCATCAGGCTCACACAGTAAAAGCCCTTATTTAAGCCCACAAATGCACTGATGCATTACGTCTCGCATAAACACTCTCACATGCACACACACACACACACACACACACACACACACACACACACACACACCACGCGCCTACTTGCAGATATATAGTGATGCACTTGACTGAAAGCATACACAGGGAATAAGATGCACATGTACTCTCTCTCTCTCTCTCTCTCTCTCTCTCTCACACACACACACTCACTCACACACACACACACACACATACACACACTTGAATATTGAAACCGCACATGTGTTGAAGCATTCAGACACAAAGAAACACAGCTGAGAAAAGAAATACACATGCGAGAATTCAGACTAAGACACTTACGAATGTTGAGCAAATAAATGCCGAGTCGATGTGATGGGTCAAGTTCAAAGTGTTGTGTGTGTGTGTGTGTGTGTGTGTGTGTGTGTGTGTGTGTGTGTGCGCCTGCAGTAAATGGAGCGTGGTGGCGGTGGAAAGCCGGAGTGCTTAGGGGTGTTCTGCTACCGCCTACTGCCCTGATCTGTCTTTGAACTTTGCCTCTCAGAGAAACACAACAGTGTGACTGTGTTGTGAGAGAGAGAGACTTGAAGAAAGACAAAGAAAGTGAGACAAAGAGAGAGAGAGGGAGGGGAGGGAGACGGAGGAAGAAAACTACCTTGGATGTTTTCAAAGGCACCGACTTATGTTACTGTGTGTGTGTGTGTGTGTGTGTGTGTGTGTGTGTGGAGAATGTGTGGGCTGTTGACCGAATACAAACGATTGTGGTGAATTTAAATGAACAATGATTTCTCTGCTTTGAGACGTGCTGGTTCAACAAGAGGTGCAGACATAAAGAAGAAGGAGAAACTCGCAGGTAACATGATTGTTTATAACAGCAAAGAGTGTTAAAATGATGCCAGTAGCATAAAGACAGTTATGTTTGATATTTGTATAGTTTTATAATTAAATGACAATGTGAAAACAATGTGTTGGGCGTCTCTGGGTGTTCAGATCTGCAGCTCCCGTCAGCTTTGAAGAGCTTTAGTGGGTCTCAGATTGTTGTTTTTTTAATCCTCCTTGTCAAAAGTGTTTGTTGTCATTGTCAGAATGAAATCTCTGACGTTTAACAACCTGCTCAGCAGCAAACAATAGAAAGACACAGTTAGAGATTAGCTGGTGGAGCGTTTAGCAGCTAAAGAGGTGGTGGAGAACAAAAACAGAGCTAAAAGAGAGTAAATATTGGACTTATGTTACGTTAAAATATGTCAGTGTTCACGTGTTTCCATTCACATCCAAGTGGCACATTTATTTTTATGTATATTGATGTGAGTATATTCGGTCAGCGAGGTGTGTTCTCGTTATATCAGGAGGTTTATGTTGCTAACGGACGAGTCATCTCCTCCACGAAGAATCTGAAACCCTGCTGAAGGTTAAGATGATGGAAAATTGACAGTTTTTGAAGATTTATGAAGCTAACGTGTGTGTGCAGCTCTTGAGTTCGTCCGGGGATTTGATGATGGTGATCACATGTCGGCAGTGACAGGGAGGAGGTCAAGATGTTCTTGTCCGTCATCGTCGAGTTATAGAAGTACCATTGGTACATTTGGAACTGAATTTACATATTACATATTTTATTACTTTGATCTGAACCACTGCAAAGGTCTGGTACGCCTGTCACCAGTAAACTGCAGTGGTCACGTTGTTTAGGGAGGTTAACAGGATGTGTTGATGTGTTTCCGTGAGAGTTTCCACCTTTAAACGTGAAAATACTGAATTTCTTTCGTGCCAACATCAAAGAAGAAGCTTTAAAATAAACTTCCTGTCCTCAACCATTTCTCCTTTTGGCTGATATCCTATTTAAACGCTAATTAATTAAAAAACGCTACCTTTTATTTCACTTCCTGCACTTATATACAGCATAAACTATGCTGTTCCCCTTTGAAATCATAAAGAAATGTTGCAACAAACAGAGAAGTCTAAAGATTCGACACTAATTTGCTGATATTTGTAGATATTTTCTATCCGTTTGAACCCTCGAACAAAATGAGGTAAAAGACGAACTGTTAGCTGTGACATCTCGTGTTTCCTGTGATATTAAATATAATCAAACTTCCCCCCACAAACCGTCCTCTGTTAACTGGCAACTATTTCACTACAAACACGTTCATTTCCAGCCACAAAGGTTCAATTAAGATGTTGTTCATTCTTTCAGTCTCTTCTCTCTGGCTAGCTATGACTCTTAAAAAATAAATAAAAACCAAAGTGTGGAGCGTTTGCAGCCCTGCAGCAGCAGACAGGCGTGGGGAGAGAGGCAGGTGGGTGGTGTTCATGTGTCTGACTGTCTGGGTGTTGGTCAAAAAGAAGAGAAACAGTGGGAGAGGGAGAGAAGGAGGAGAGAGCCGATGTCTTGTGGTGAAGTAAAAGACAGACTCCCCGAGATGAAAGACTGGCATCTGCAGAGAGGGAGACAAGGAAGAAAAAAAATAAAATAAAAGGCCAGAGCGCTGGATTGGAACCAGTGTGGGATATCATTGAGAGTCAGCCCCTCCACCACCCCCATCCTCCACGTCCTGAGACTCTCTCTCTTTGTGTGGAGACAGGAAGGAGCATCTTAGAGAGTTTAGAGACAATAATCCACCGCCAGAATAAATGTTGGGAATGTACGTTGCTGTGCTTATAGTCTGGTTAGGTTGAGGCACACAAACCTGCTCGGTTGGGGAAGATCATGTCGCTGCAAACACGTCCAGAAAATGTCCTAAAATATCTGATTTTCGCTTCCAAATTATCCCGACATCTCGTCAAAAACACGGCTGAAAAATGCCAACACATATTTCTTAAAAATATCCAGTGGTGTCACGCTTACAAATGACTCTCACACTACTGCAACCGCCTCTGTCTCCTGACAAGCACATTGATCATATTATTGCAGAAATACTCACTTGTCCCATGTGACGTTTTGGGACGCTGCCTGTCGAGAACGAGTGAGAATATATAAGATATTATGAGCTTAAGTCAGGATGTGGTTAGCCTAGCTTAGCACAAAGACTCAAGCACCTCCCCCTGTCATTATTAACACAATATATCTTGTCCATCTGAAATGATCTCTGTTTAAAAGATGAGATTCCAGTTTCATGCTAAACAACGTTTTGTTCCTGCAAAGCCTTGAAAACAACACAGTCTCATTTTCACCAAAACTACTTGGTTAGAAGTAAGAAACCTGGATGGAGATCCTCAGAATGATGTGCACCAAGAAGAACTGGTTCCTGTCACAGCTCTGTTTACGTACATGTGCAAACCAGTGAGCTTTGTTGGAGTATTCTTTTATTTTGAAATCCTTTTATTTTGAAGCCAGACTACTGGCTCCCACTGCTTCACCACATGACATGAGACTGACGTTCATTTTCTCATCTCTCTATGTAAGAAAGCAAAGAAGCTTCACGTGCTTCTGGAGCAGAAAACAAGAAAGAAAGAAGGAAAGAAAGTGTTTGTTGTGTAGTTTATGGGAGAGTTGTGTGTTGAAGATGCTGACGCAGCGAGGAGCGGCTCCTGGACGGGGCAGGAGGGCGTCTGTGCTGTCAGCATTTTGGGGCGTATGAAAAGAAAAAGTGTGAAATACAGAAAAAATCTGAAAAACAAATATATCGCGTGTGTGGTCGTCATAACAGAAGCGTGTCCTTCCTGTCCAGAGGAAAAACCCTGAACTTTACATACTTCCCTTTGTGTTCTGGCTCGTCTGTGTTTGTTCTTCGTGTCCTTGAAAAAGTCGTGTATCAGGTGTTTCAACCTGTGCACCGACGACTCGCTGTTTTAACTCTGCAGATCAATTATTGAATCTAATCTAACCTAATTTACATGGCCACTATCTCCGTCTCTCAGTGTGCATCAGACAAGGTCGTTCCGTCTCTGAACTCTTTCACTGCCTCCGTCGCTTCTTTCCGTTTCCTCTCCGTGAACGTGGAGCATCAATTTCGCTTCTTCTTTCATTCATTATATCTCTTTTTTCCGCTCTTTTCTCCCCTCAATACCTGATCTGTGACGAATAGATACGAGTCTTACCGTTCAGTGGTCATTAAAATGCTTCTGTGTCTAATTACAGTAACTCAAACAACTCTTTAGACGAGTGGAAATAAAAGAGCGATCACTTTAAAGCGGTGTTGTGGATCAGAGAACATCCTTTTAATGCTCCTGAATTGTTTCATGCTTCCTTAACAGGGCTCCTTGTGGGACTGTAAAGAGCTCGGCTACATAAAAGAACCATTTCCTCATATTTTACACTACAGTGCACACACAAACAGGCACACATCCTCGCTGCTGCACTACGCTTACGAGGACCGGCATTGTCTTTGCTTTACTTTTGATGCAATCAGCAAATAATCGTGTAATCCGCTCAGGAACGATATTCTGTATTTGTTTCCATCTTAAACTAATTCCATGACATCACCAAAAACCAACAATTATTTCATCGACTACTACATGTTCTGTTGCCCGGGGCGACGTGTTCATACCATGACCATGTGGTATAAGATGTGTATCAATCCACGGCTGAAAATAGATCCCAACAAATGCCCCGTTTCTTCCTGCCTGAGTGACATTTGCTGAAATCAGCAGCAGCCAGAGGTTTTAAGGCCGAAACAGTGGCGGCGTGTCCCTCACTCTCATTGGCTGTTCAGTCAGGTGAATCAGTGCACGAGACGAGAAGAAAAGAAGAAGAGAAAGACAGTTGAGTCTGTTGTTGTAGTGTCAGTGACTGGACAGATGTCCAAAGTGTCTGACTTTATGTTCGTCGTCACGTGTCGCTGGAAAAGAGGAAAAGCGGTGTCACGACTTCCTGCAGCTGATGGAGGTTTTAAAGTCTTTGGTTTGTCCCACAAAAACAGAAGCAGAGCTTGTGATTGAGCAGCTGAGTCGAGGGAATAAAACGTCAGCAGGTCACAATTCTGCAAACCACAGATGAGTTCAGCTTTGCTCATGTCATATATTGACATTTCTACGATCTGTGTCAGAGCACATCATGAGCTGACTTTCACGTCTGGAGGTGGAGGAGATGTTTTAGTTTAGAGCATCAACAAAACACACAGTTGGCTTTATCTTCTGATCCACAACAGATACAGGGAAGGATCAATATTTAGTAGAAATAAAGACAGGAGGCCTGGAACACAAAGAAGTGAAGGACAGGAGAAGTCTGGTCAGTTTTGGTTTGTGTTTTTGAGTTGACGTGACGACAGCTGAGCTGATGTTTGTCGTGTTGTCAGACAGTCCTCCTAAAACAGATTATATTTAAATCAGTGTCAAAGTCTGAATAAATCATGAATGTGGATCTTTTTTCCCAAAGGTTAACTTTCATTGTGCTTTAATTAGTCATGCACGCTGGAGTTTTTAAAACGGTTTAAACACATCATCATCAGCTGACCAGACTGGGACCTGCAGGACGGGGAACACAAACAAGCTGCTGGTTCCTTCTGGTTGGTTAGTTTCCTCTTTTTAGTTTTGGCTTAAAAATAAACTGTGTTTCTGTTTCTTGCTGAGAGAGACTCAAACTCCCATGTTAGCTAACGCTAGCCACCGTGAGCTAGCGGCTGCACCAAACCAGAAATCCCCTGAGTTCATTAAGTAGAGCAGGGCTGTGCTTTATTCCTCTCTTTATTTCTTATGGCTGTATTTATTTCTAAGAGGGAGAGATGTTTATTTTGCCTTTGAGAGAGTTGCAAAGTCTCGCTTTAATCCAGAGAGAAAGAGAGAGGGAGGACTGTGAGAACGTACTGGTGTGGTTATATTTATAACCCTTGAGAGGACGTTCGCTGATATCATGCGGTTCATTTCCCCAGGCCGCCCCCCGGCCAGCCGAAACGTCCCCACCTCCTGCTGAAGTCCTCGCTTTCTGACATTCGAATGTGTCCTCACAAAGACGGAAGTGCAGGGACGCAGGAAGCAGGTCTGTCAAGGACACGAAACGGAGACGAGGGAGAACAGAAGCGAGAGAACAGAGCAGCAGATGAAGGTGGAGAAGGAGGGGTGTAATGATAACTCTGCAGACATGCCCCCCCCCCTACCCAACCACCCACACACACACACACACACACACACACACACACACTCTCTGGTTGCCATGGGGAATGGCCACGGTTGCAGATTGCTCCGCGGGGGTGGCAGGGGTCCGGCTGAGATCAGAGAGCCTGACTGTCGTCATTTAGGATCAATACGCCCTCCTCCCCCTCCTCAAACTCTCTCCTCACGCACATTTTCAAACTTGAGTCCAACCCCCTCCAAAAGCTGCCTGAGCCTTGATATCATACTCAGACTGCAGAGGGTCTCATCCCCTCGTCGCCCCTCGTCCATCCATTCGGCGGTTTACACAAACAGTAGAGCAGTTTGTGAGTCGCCGTGTGCAGGCGGAGGCTTGAAGGTCAAACACAGACGTGATCAAACACGTGATCAAACGCACGCTGACAGCAGGAGAAGAGTGGTGGATGGTAAAACCCACTTTACCCTTCAGTGTGCCGAAATAAAAAAGGTATCTATCCGTTAAAAGCCGACATAAATCTGCCTCTCAGCTGACACCGCGGTAAGTAGCTTCAAAGTGATGCAGGTTATATGATGTTTTCCGCAGGAATGGCAGTGATTTATGTTGGTGTTGGTGCTCACCTTGTAATTCCTTCTAATGATTGCTGACTGCAGGCGATAGTATACACACTTTTATACAGCGCGGCAATATATCACAGCACAGAGGGAATCTGTGGAGTGCCTCTTTAAAGTCACATTGATCCATTCTGATGGTTTTTAATATTTCATTTGTATCATCCGCATCAACGTCTCTCTTTACATCTTTTATGTTTGCAAGTCTGTTGTGTTGTCTGTGAGACGTTCCTCACTGTTCTCAGGAAGCGAACAAACGAGCCGATCGCCAGGATTAATGTTGGCGAAGTACGTTTCTGCAAACAAGGATATGTTGAAACTTCACGTTTCTTAATGCTGGCTCTGTCGTCACAGACACGGCTGGAAAATATCCTGACGTTTCAGTAAAAATATCTGTTTTTGCAGACAGTAACTGCTTGAAATAGTTCCAGTGTCTCATCAGATATATTGCTTTATTGACACTATCAAGACTGGAAATCGTCCCTAAGTCTCGTTACAAATATGAGGCTTTTGTTGCCACAAACAAGGCTACAAAAAAAAAATCTGGGTTGTTCACGGCTGGAAAGTATCCCGAAGTTCTGAAATATGAAATCTGTCGCGTTGACGCTTGATTTTGGAATAAATCCGTAATTTTCGAGCACTTTGATGCATCGTCCTCCAGCATCCGCTTCTTCTTCATTCTGGCCTTTTGCCTTCCATGTGTAAAACAACAAGCAACCACGCAAATCCTTCAACTGTGAAAAATACTGTACTTTACTTTTTCCTGGAACTTGCTGTGTTTCTGTCTCTCTGACGCATGTCATTATCTCGTAGAGTCGTGCCGTTAGACGACGGGCCGCTCATTTGTCCCCCTACATCTCTGTAAATAGACTTGACCTGCAGTCGGTTCATTGGATAAACGCATTTCCCATTCCCAGAAGGCTTTGCTGCATTCTACGTTAATTTAAGAACAAACAAACATATTAAATTGCAGGCCGTTTCTTTTATTTGAAAAGTTCTGTACCGCCTGAATAAGAAGAATAACAGTTGCAGACTTTGGTTCACTGTGTCATAACTTAACACGCAGGCCGAGTAAGACACAGCACATAAACTCCTTATACGGCAAAATGAAACAAAACCTAACAATCCCATTTCAAAACTGTTTTTAGCATCAAAACGTTGCACCACACATGCACCTTTGAATGACTCTTTCCTCGCAGCAACAACACACAGATTTGCTTTTTGCAATTTTGGGATCAATAATTTCGATGAGCCAAAGCTCCGGTCGGCACGTTCCACAGCCGCTCAGAATAATCTACGGGACGGTCGCACAAATTCATCTGACCGGGAAAACTCCCGATCGTCCCGATTGCCACTCCGACCCTAAACATATATATATATTTGTTTTTGTCCAGACATCTTGTAAAACACGTCCAGTTTGTTGTTTAGTAAAAATAAAGTCCTGGCATCCCGGCAAACATCTGGTCTTGTGGCCGGTAACATGTCTGGAAATTGTCCCGATGTATCTTCGTACTCAAAAATATTTTGTGGTGTCACGCTTACAAATGTTGGAACAACAGCTGCTCAAGATGTACTGATGTGAAGCTCTGTCACTATGATAGATAGATCGATAGATCGATAGATAGATAGATAGATAAATAGATAGATAGATAGATAGATAGATAGATAGATAGATAGATAGATAGATGCGGTCACTCTGCTCGCTCAGTTTCTGTATAACTTCAGAACTGAACAGAAGAAAAAGAAATAAGACGAGTCTGTGGGAGAAAGAGAGGCTGTAATTGCAATTCATTTCCAGCGCGGGCCCCTGGGGTACCATGAGTGCGTTTGATCCCAAAGGCGAGCGAGTGTGGAAATGGAGAGATGCAGTCATATGTATGCAGAGAGAGAGAGGGGGGGGAGGGGGGAGAGGGGGAGAGAGGTAGAGGGGAGAGAGAGGGGGAGAGAGAGGGGGAGAGAGGGGAGAGAGGGGAGCGGGGAGTTGGAGAGAGGCAGAAAGCCTTTTAATATTCTGGGCCATGGGTTGAGATGAGAGACTGCTCTCATACCTTCAGGTTCATGAGCATAATGAGATTTTTATTTTGCTGAGTGCAGTCTGTGAGCGTGTGTGTGTGTGTGTGTGTGTGTGTGTGTGTCTGTCATGCACAAAAACGCTTTCTGATCAGTTGTGTGTGCACGTGAGCATGTGTGTGTGTGTGTGTGTGTGCTGCACCCCCTCAGTCGGCCTTTACATTTAAATCAACCCCATCTGTGAATATGTCTTTATGTGTGTGTGTGTGTGTGTGTGTGTGTGTGTGTGGTGTGTGTGTGTGCTGAGACACAGACACACATGTCGATCAGGCCGTCGGGGTCGTTACTCCCGACACGTCTCCCTCAGCTCGGATGACATTCATCGACTACAATTGACTTAAGTCTCACAATAAATACTCATAACATTAGCACGCTCTCCTATTATCCTGCTCAATGGGTGCTTTCCCATAACACTATCTCCTACGACTCCCAGAATCCTCGGGGCTGAAAATTGATCATCCTCACAGCACAGGACACATCCGACACACACACACACACACACACACTCATGCGTCCTTTTGTTTTGCATCGTCTGCTGAGCTCTTTGTGAGAAGTTGCAGGAGTCGTATTTCTCCGTGCCGCGGTGCACTCTGCACTACAGAGGAGCTTTTGTTAGCGGTGTGTATAGGTGTGTATAGGTGTGTATGTATGTGTACGTGATGACAGGCCGCGGCTGCATTGTGTGGGAGAAAGTCTTACGAACAAGATGTGTGTGTGGGAGTGAAGAGGCCACGACAAGAAGAGGAAGAAGAATTCAGTTTATTCCAATTCAGGTGTTAATTTTGTGAGTTCTGTGTTTTCTTGTTGGGAACAACAGCGAACGACGGTATCAGGGAACACTGTGACATCACAGTGAAGTGATCGGATGATCAGACAGGTTGTAAACACACTTATTTAGAGGAGAAGCTGAATCAGAATGCCTGTTATAAACATTCATTATTGACAGTGTAAAGCAGAAGGAGCGTTTTATGTGTCATGTCACAGCGGCTCAGTTCGGTCAGGTTGTACGTTTTCATGGTTGGAGTCAAGTTAATTTACAAGGTAATGTTTCAACAACCAAAGTCTGTTTATCCTGCCACTTGGCAGCCATCTTGGTTACACCCCCTCGCAGTTATTTCGGGCTAATAAGACGTTCAATTTATAACAGTCACCCGACATAAAAACCGTCATCCAGTCATTTGACTTCGCCCCAAAACGTATTTTCATGCCGACTCATGTCATAGTCATCAGCTGGCAAATACAGACATTCAAAATCACACATTTACTGGGTAAAATTAGAAGAGTACTGAGTCGATGAGTCGCTTTGCGTGGGGGAATATTAAAGCGTCCTCTTATTAGCAGAAATGTTCTATTTGGAGCGATGCCAGTATTTCATTTTAAAGCCACGAAGACGCGTCGATGCTGTCTACATCCCGATCTCGTCGGGTGTTTGGGAACGCCTCGGTGTTCCCCAGACAGAGCTGGAGAGTGAGAAAGAAAGAAAGAGAGAGAGAGAGAGAGTGATGGATGGACATCTTTCTCACGTGTCTACCTTCAATGCCAGAATCCCATTGGATGAGCATTAAAGTTACTAACCAATGAGCTGCGAGCGCCGTCAGAGACCAGCTTCCATCGCTGAGTGACGGACAAAAACACTTTTATTTTCTTCTTCTCGTCTGAATCTGAGACGCATCCAGAATATTTCACACTTTGCTCATTATGGAGTCAGAATTCTAGTTTACAGCCTGTCAGTTATTCATCCGACCAGCCATTCATAATACTGGAGAATACCAACACACACACACACACACACACACACACACACACACACACACACACACAAAGAAGAAAATACATGTACATTTGAGTCAGAGCTTTAATCTGACACATACAACAGGCCACATGTGTATAATACTTCTTTGTCTGCCAGACTAAGCCTTCACATTTAAGTGTCTAGATGTGTGTGTGTGTGTGTGTGATGTGAGGGTGACAGCCTCTCAACACTCTCCACACCTGGCTGTTCTCTACATAATCAAACGCCAGCATCTCCTCCAGCTCTCCTCTCCTTTTTATATTCCCCCCTTCTCTCCCTGCACAGCTGCGCCGCTCCTCTTCCTCCTCCCGCGGCGACTCTTATTTTCATTTCAAACCTTATGTTTCAAATCCACTTTCAATCTTAATTAATCATCTCCCATTTTATGCCTCTCAGCCTCCCGGTCACCTCTCCGGGCTTCACTCCTCCGCTCCCCTTGTTTTCCTCTCCAGAGGTGCTGCTGCTGATGTGTGTGTGTGTGATCTCGGCGTGTCATCAATCCTCCACGAGACGTTGAATAATTAGACCCTGCATGCATTACCCATGGATGTGGAGCCTTTAATCCCTTGGAAATGTGCAAAGTAAACCATCACCTCGGCGGGCCCTGCTGACCTCCCCCCTTCAAACCCTGTTTAACCCTCCACTCGGAGCCTTTTTAACCCCCGCCCACGCCCCGACACGGCCCGTATCTCCTCGCCACCTCCCAGCTTCTCTTCAACATGTATTTCTGATCGTGCAGCTGGAGAGAAAGAGTCTCCACTGCCAAGGGTGCAATATGTAAATCCCAAATTCAATCTGAGTGGTGAGAGAATCAAGTCGCACCTCCTCAAAGACCGGTCATCACCTCTGTGAGAGTGGAATCATATTAAAAACTTTCCCATAGAAAGTTAAGTTCATGTAAAAACTTTAAAGGTTTTGGACGGTTTGGTTCTGGAGGGGAATCACATTTGTGCCTCCGCGGGTTTTAAGATCGAACCTCGCCTCGCATGTTCTGCCTTCCCGTCGTTTTTTATTCCACCGAGTAAATAAAAGATAAAAATGCTAATAAAATGGCGTCCCTCTTGGAAAACAAGAATCTTTATTTTGCTGCCCTACTTGACTCCCTCCCTCCCCTCAGCGTGTAGATGCACACTCAAATATTTTCTTAGCATCCATTACTGCATCATTACTTTACATATCCCTCCTTTTATCTTTCAAATTTCCATTCCGGCCTCCTCGGTCCACTCCATCTTTCTACACCCTCCCTCCTCCCTCGCTCCATCTCTCTGCTCGCTGCCGTCACGTTCGTCTCCCCCCACGTCTCCCCTCTTTCACCACATCCCCCTCTTTTCTTTTTTTTTTAGGTTTATTTTCACATCCCATCACTCCCCGCTCTCCCCTCTTTCCATCTCTCCTTCCCACGGCGTCACAAATGGACAGGAAGGGAGTTGGACTTAGCGCGCCTGCCAATCAGAGCGACCCTCCCCGGGGCGCTGCATCATTGCATTATGGGTACATTAGGATGAATGTCTCTTGTTAAGCGAACAGTGCGATTACAGCAGTGCTGTGCAGAGGGTGATATTAATGGGGGCCAGAGTGGCTGCCTCTGCACTACTCGCTCGCTCGATCGATGAGTCGCTCGCCGACTGTTAATTCAATCAATGGCGACAGCGAGGGGAGATACTTTGCTTTTCCACTCTTTGTGTTATTTTTTTTTGTGAGCTGCATTTTCACCAGCAGCCTGCTCCTGAGCACAACCCCCCTGAAGACAAAGCAGAGCGCAGCCTCCAGACGAAGACTTCTGCTGCAACGTGTTTACCCCCAAATTAGCGTAAACACGACTCTGTGAAGCCTCAGCCTACAGCGAGCGGCTGAGTCACTGCGAGCAGACGCTCAGCACCTGTTTGTGTTTACCGACAGCTCAGAGATATTATTTCTCTCCCTGCGCAGGATCATCCGAGCAAACAGGAGGGACGCTGCACCCTGTTGACCTCACATGATTTCTCTTTAGTCATGTGTGCAAAGCTTGGACTGCCGCAGAAAACAAGTGATTAGCATTCATGATGATTTTGCACCGAGCTATTTGTATGTACCCACGATCAGCTCCTTGGAATAATCCGCCTGCAGCAGACGCAAATTGAATTTAGATTGCTTGCTTCCTCTGATATTCTTCTGCTCGAGCTGAAGAAATGTGTAATGTGTTTGTTGTTATCGAGTCCCTCCACAATGCAAATCTTGCATTAATGCAGCCGGCAGTGATTCCTCCTCTGTGCGTGCACGCTGTGTGTCACTGTGGCGGTCAAAACTGTTTGCACAAGCTGAGTACTAATACTTCCCGTGAAGAGTACTCTGAACTTTATCTGTATAAACGCCTGAGTGCTCTTTGAACAGAGCGCATCCAGTAAAATGCGGCTTCCGACGCAAATTTACACTTAAATGCTGATGATACTGTGACATACCGCTCTGCTCACAACCACTTCACCGCTTCCCAGGGAGCTGATGTAGAGTCTGTGTCTCAATCCAAATATTTAGCAGTTGCACTTAATTCTCTCTCATTTCAGTCTCACATTCAGCAACTGCTGCAAAAACTTAAAAGCTGAGATTGTGCTTCTTGCTTTTCCTTGAGGCCAGAAGGAAACGTGTTGATATTTCTTTTTGTACGGCTCTTCTTGGTCGGCTTCCATCCTACCTACAGAGCCAGATCCTCCGGAGAACTCTGCTAAGTTTTGTCTTTGGTTCCAGGATTTATTTCTACTCACTGTCCCTGAAGTCTGAACTGAACTCGGGGAATAAAAGGTGTTTCAGTGCTCCTGCTGCTGGAATCAGTCACAAAATTGTCTTTATCTTCGGGAGCTGGCGTGACTGGATGCATTTAAAGCGATTGCTAACAACTCGGAAGAAAGTACATTTGGTTAGACTGTTATCAGTCTGCTGAACGAGGCGTTATCAATGATTATCAGACCATGGATGTGTGTCAGTAGGGGCCGACTGCACCTACTAGTAGGTTCAGACAGTCTGTTATCTTCTCAGATGGCTGATCAACAATAATGCATTCAAAAACAGTCTGAGAGAAATCTGACTCACTGCTGGAACCAGCTGACAGACCTGAGATTCAAACCTCACATCCAGCGGAAAACCTGGTGAGACAACAATAAGCAAACAAGTTGTCGTTAAAGTGACGTGACACGAGATGACGTCAGCGTTCTGCTGCTAGATCACATTTGCTAACGTTTGATATCATGGTTGCAGGCTTTACTGAATGTTTTGTGGATAAAACAAGATTTTAAAAACTCTGTCCGACCCTCAAAGACTGAGACAGCAGTAAAATGTTGAGATACTTTATAACTAACTGAATGCTTTGTGGTATCACACACGTCTTGTTTGCCATCCAGGGCCTCCGTATGACCGTGATCACACCGTCACCTTCTGCAGTGTTGACTCATCAAAGAAACCCAAGTACGCTTAAATCTGTTTTTCTTTCTTCTTTTACTGGAAAACGCCTCCGATCATTTATCAGAAATGACTCTAATGTGCCCACGAAAGGTCAGATGGAAACAACAAATCTTATGCAAGTCTAAAAACATCCAAATACATTTTTTTAAATGAATAAAAAAGACTAAACTTTTCAGTTTCTGTCTGAGCTCACAGTTAATAAACAGCTAACTTTGACTGCTGTGTGGTAAATTCAGCGACTCTCAGACAAAACAAATGTGAAACGGGGACTTTAAATGAGTCAGACTGAAACTGTAGATCCTCCTGAATCCAGTAACGTCTGGCACTCATGCTGAGTGAGAACTAAACATATATAGCTGAGTCTTTTTTTTTTAATCTCATCTCGTCTATTTACAGAATCAAAGTTTAATATATTCATAAAAGTCGTTAACTAGATTTTTAACAGATCTGCAGAAGAAGCCGGCTGTTAAACATGTTTCTCCACCATGACCTCATCGTCTTTAAAGAGGCGAGGTTCAAACCGACGGTGTTGTGCAAACCTCAGATGTTTATCAGAGTGCATCAAGTGGACGAGGTTCTGACTCGTCATTGTTCAGTGCGAGCAGGTAACATGAGGGCAGTGCGGGTGACTTATTTACATAACTCTGACACAAGATCAACCCCAAACAGCGATCCTGCCGACGGCACTCGGAGTGGAAATTCCCCTCCTGCAGCCGAGCCAACTCCTCTCGAACCCTGACGTCGATACGGATCGTCTTTTTTGTCCCGCGTTGACCTGATGTGAGGGTTCAGACGGACGAAACGAGTCGACAACTTCATAAATGATAATAGATCTGTAAGTATACAGGAGGAGATAAGCAGCGAAGATGTTTCTGAGCAGGAAGAAAACACCATTATCTGCAGTCTTGATAAACATATTCATAGACAAGCGTTTACGACTCGCAGGGAGAGGGATGCCAATTACCCATGAGCCTCTGCTCCCACCCCGCAGTCCTGGATTTAGATTAGTTTTGTATTTTGCTTGTTATCATTCGAAATCAAACAAGTGCATCAGCCTCTGTCCATTTTGAATCGCAGCCAGATCCAAGTCGCTGCTCAGTCTGACCCTCCTGGTTTCAGAGAGGATTCTCTGCTGTGTGTCTGCAGCACTCACACAAATCAGCCCGGGGGAGGAGGGGGGAGGGAGGAGGAGGGAGGGAGGAGGAGGAGGAGGAGGAGGAGGAGGAAGAGGGGGGGGGGGAGGAGGAAGAGGGGAGGAGGAGGAGGAGGAGGAGGAAGGAGGGAGGGAGGTTGTGGTTTGGTTTTATTGTTTTTTTTTGTCTTTTGCGTGGTCTGACCCGATGCTGAGATGGAGAGCTAATTATGCAGTCTGTGTGTGTGTGTGTGTGTGTGTGTGTGAGAGAGAGTGTGTGTGTGTGTGTGTGTGTGAGAGTGTGTGAGAGTGTGTGTGTGTGGTGGTGCAGGTTGCCCACGGCTGGTGTTTGGGGGTGGTAATATTATGTGTGGGGTCTTTGGGATATGTCTGACCTGGGCAAGCCTGCCAGCGTGAAAGGCGCCGGCGTCTGATTGGCACCTCGCCCACACACACACACAGACACACACACACACACACACACACACACACACACACACACACACACACACACACACACAGCGGTCTTCTCTCAGGGTAGGGAATATGAAGTATTCAGGGGGTGAAAGATGACATCAAACATATTGTAAAGATATGCTGCACATCATGCATGCAGCTACACACACACACACACACACACACACACACACACACACACACACACACACACACACACACACACGCACTCCCTCTCTCTCTCTCTCACACACAGAAAAACATCCATCCATCTATTTTGCACCTGAAAGAAAAACTCTTGTGTTTGTAGGAGCGTTCTTACAAATATGTAAATGCTGAAGACACACACACCATACACACACAGACACACCACACACACACACAGACACACCACACACACACACACACACACACACAGACACACCACACACACACACACACACACACACCACACACACACACACACACAGACACACCACACACACACACAGACACACACACCACACACACACACAGACACACCACACACGCACACAGACACACCACACACGCACAAAGTAAAGCCAAGAAAAAACATGAAGGCAACTCAGTCACCATGGAAACCCACCACTCCATCTCCAGCCACAACCGTTTCCTTTCTGTACTCCTCCTTCTTACCTCGCCATCCTCTTATCTCAGCAGTAGCTGCCAGTCGTCCACATTTCCTGTTGTTTTTTTTGTGCCTCTCTTCCTCCTCCTCCTCTTCCTCCTCCTCCTCCTCTTCTTCCTCCTCCTCCTCCTCCTCCTGCTCCCTCTCGTCTCTCTTGCTGCTACTTGGCTATTATTATTAGTATTTCTTCCAAAACACCTTTACTGTTTTTCTTCATCCCGAGCCAAGAGCCCCAAACCTGTTGAATTGTCCAACATGGAAGACAAACCTAAAAACGAGATGAACTGTTTATAAAACAAGTTGAATCACCTCAACAAAATGTTGATTTACGTCCTGTATTTTAAGACAAATGACTCAGAATCTGTGCTCGGTCTCTGCATTGTTACATTTAGCCTCTCTCTCTTTCCTCTGCATGTGGGCCGGACCGAGTGGTTCACTGAGGGGTCAGGAAGGCAGAAAGGTTCCAGGTTAGAGTCTTACAAGAACGTTCAGATAGGCAAAAAAGCGGGTCCCAGCAGCGCTCCACATTCAGCCAGTCCAGGATAATAGAGCCACCTGTGGGGCTGGTGGTCCGGGGCCGGCTCAGCTGTGTGCAGGGTCAGCGGATCAGCCTGGTCCTCCCTGCTGGTGGTCCACCTAGAATTCAGACAAGTACAGTCCCCTGGACAAAAGAGGAGGGGGCCCCACGGCTAATCCTGTGTGTGTGTGTGTGTGTGTGTGTGTGTGTGTGTGTGTGTGTGTGTGTGTGTGTGTGTGTGTGTGTGCGGTTGGATGAGGCGCAGCGTCTGAAGCAGTTTCCTCCCAACGTCTGAATTCAACACAGATCTTGTTTGCAGGATCAAATCAAGTCTTCATCACTTCATTAAACAGATTAAAAGGTTTCAGCACTCCGTATTCAGCTGGTGGTCTTTGGTTCAACATTTAAAAGATTCATGCAAATCAGATAAAGAGCAAAAGAACAGTTACCAGATATTAAATTGCATAAATAAAAGCGCTTGAGGAGACGCTTCTTACAAGTTGTTTTCCTCGTGGCTGAACTGACGTCATGACATTTAGAAACTCATCAACTTGAGTTTATCTGCTAACCACTGATAAAATGATGCTTGTCACTATAGCCTACGTATCATTATCATTTCTTTGAGCGTGACAGCCAGCAGGAAATCGTTTCGAGATCAGAATTTTGAGTCGTGCATTCAGTCCGATAACGTTGAAATTCCAGAAAAGCAGCACGATTAAATCGATTTATTTCCATCCACGTTAGCAGAAAGTTAAACTGGAAGTCAGCCGTCTGGTCGGCAGACGTCTCTGGTTGTGATCTGGGTGATTTTATATTCAGGACATCAAGTATTTCTGGCTTCTGGCATCGAGCAGCTGCTAATGATCACTTTGGATGGTGATGAGTCGGTACCTCGCGTAGCAAAGCACCTTTTCTTGTGTTGTTATTGTATAAATATATTTTTGGGGAAATGTTGGATAAACAGGAATATTTAGGATATGAGATATAGAATTATAACAGCAGGTTTTCTTCTGTTTTCTCGCCCATACATACACTACAACATGTTGTCACGCACCAACAAGCTGTAGAGAGAGCTTAGCGTTAGCTTCATGCATGCTTCACCATCAGTGGCTAATTTCCCAGCTAGTTGGTTCTCAGCTGACTTCTAACATCGAATCACATTCCTGCAGGCGGACAGAGCGGCCATTTTAATCTGAGCTCTGCTGATGTGTTCATGCAAATGTCTTCTGGTGCTTCAGTTGCTTCCACCACCGCAAAAGAACCCATAACCCATATCAACCATAATGCAAATCTATTGTGCAGGTATGTATATATATATATATATATATACCTGCACAATAGATTTGCATTACGTACCTGCACAATACGTCTGCAGAGTCGGGAGCAGTTTCATATCGAAGACTTGTGACTACAACTCGAAGATGAGCTTTTATTCAGCGTTCTCTAAAGGAGTTTTGAAAGAAAGCACAAGATGAGAACAACAGATACAAACTAGATCTTATCAGAAACACCAGGTGATAAAAAAGCTGGATGGAAACAGGTGAGACTGAAGCGTTCGACTCACTCAGTCCTGTAAAGTCCAGACAGAAGCATTTGCATACTGAGCAGCACTGCTTCATTGAAACAAAGCAGGTATTTGCATCTGGACTCTTTGTGTTAGCAAACAGCTGAAGGTGGAGATTCGTGCCATCAGGTGTGTGAAGAGATAAAATCTTAATAAAGTCAAAACAGCTTCAGTCGCTAGAAAATAAACGTGTTCACCTTCTTTAGGTTGGATTACTGTCAGGTAGTTCAGCCAGGCCAGGCTCGCTGTTTGGCTGTCCAGCCTTTGAGCTAAGCTAGGCTAGGCTAGGCTAGGCTAAGCTAAGCATCATATTTCTCATACACGGAGGAGACAGGTATTAATCTTCTCATCCAACTCTCTGTAATAAAACAAATATGCATTTTCCAAGCATCCATCCAGTCCAGATCATTGACTTGATGTTTGACTTGTGTGTGATGGAGGTTAGGACTAATGTTTATGTGAATCCATAATGATCAATGTCTTCATTTACAGACGTACACTTAATCTTTGTGCTCGTTCGTATGAAGTCGTGTCAGCTTTAACGGTGAGATTCGTTGTTTTGCTGTTACCATTGATATTTTTATCCACATTTCAAAGTCGGGAATCAAACAGCCGACGCTGACAACAGATCAGATCGTAGTCTTGTAAATAAAACCCTGGAAAAAAAACCAAAACATTAGATTGAACAGTGAACAAAGGACGACGACGACACGAACGCACCGCATAGAAATAACAAGTGAGATTGAATTTGACATCATCTCGCCCTCCAGTCGCACCGCTGTATGTTGTCTCACATTTCCTTATCGCTGCGTCGACCGTGTTCACATGTTGAGGCTGGATCTGAGCGTTTGTGTGATTATTTAACTAATCCTGTTGAAAACCTTCTCATGGCTGACACACACACACACACACACACACACACACACACTCTGTAGACGACACATGCAATCTCGAGCTTTGTTTTGCAGATGACACATGAAGTGCCCACGCCCTCTCTCACGGGCACACACACCGACACACACCTCTACATGTTCCCTCGTTCGCCCCGTCACACACACACACACCGACAGAGAGAGAGAGAGAGAGAGAGAGAGAGAGAGAGAGAGAGAGAGAGAATCCTATCTCCTTCCATCACCTCCGTAAAAACACAAACGGAGAGATGACTTTGCCTGGCGGCCGCTGCCTCCTGCCTACTGTCTCACACTCTCAGTCAAGCTGTGTCTGTACTTATCTGGCTGCTTTGATGTGTGTGTTTCAGCTAACATGTGTGTGTGTTAGTGTTAATGTGTGTGTGTGTGTTGTGAGGCAGCTCTACAAGTCAGGACAGGACGTCGGCCCCTACAGCGAAGTGAGAAGAGACGAGAGGGAAGCAGTGACAGCGGAGGGACGACAGGAGAGAGGGAACAGGAAGACACGCCGCTCATTTCAGATTCACTTCCTTCTCTTTTCTCTCTCTGGTGCTGAAGATTATCTGCAGCATCGCGACGTGAAGCTGTGATGAATAAAAAGCTTCTGTGTGTGTGATTGTTCCCAGAACTGAAAACCCCAAACAGTTTATTTATAAAGGGAATAAAAACGACAACATTTAGAGAACACGTTCACGTGTCATCCACGCAAACTCTTTCAGCACCGGCCAACTATTTATTCAGGATAAATTGCATTTAGAAGCATTTCTGTGATTTTAATGATGAATCTGATAATGCAGTCGTCTAATTTGGTCTCTTTTTGAAGGTTACCTGTCTTTACCACACAATCGATGCCAACAGTGTCAGATTGGAGAAAACTCCAGCCTGATTTAAAATGATTTAAACAAGAATGGACTCGCTGGTCCAGACAGCATCTACCGTATCAGAACCAAGTGAGAGACAGTTTTCAGTCCATGTAGTATTAAGCACTGAAGGAACTATTTCATCTGAAACCTAAAGAACAAGTTTAATAGTTTTATCAGACATCGAGTTATGCAATCTAGGGAAAAAGCAGCCAGTCCGGAGACGACCTTGAGGTGTTCTGCTGCTCTTAAGTGAAACTCGAGTTTAGAAGTAAAATCTTTATTTATTTTATGCATTCAGAAACTGTTTCCCGCAATGAACCCATAAACCGGAGCACCAGGTCCTGGCAGAAAATACAAACTCAGTCCTTCTTTCTGTGAGGCGCTGAAGCGACAGAGGCTAAAACATTAGCGAGCTAGCAAAGGCATAAAAATGAAGATCCCAGTGGGCCTCACGAACATTAACCTCAGATAAAATTCATCCAGTATTTCACGCCCTAAACTGCTCATTAACTGTATGCTAATGTTTTACAACAAAGCTAAACTGTTAGCATGTTTGTTTCCAGGTAAACTCTCAGAGACGAGCTCCTCTGGCAGAAATAAAGCGCTCTGTTCTCTCTCTGCGCTACCGTCTGTCTGACTGACACGATAATTTCCCGTCGAGTCTCTTTTGTCTGCGTGTCGCGGGCTCATCGCGGTGGTCAGAGGTGAAGTGCTGTAAAGAGGTACGAGGAGATGGGATCAGGCTCAGAGCCTTTCGCATGTTAATCCGCCGGGTCTCGGTGGAATAGTCCGGCCGAGGCCTTGATTAAGGATTCATGGAGTATTAGCCCCATATCATTATGGCTATACATCATCTCGCCGCTTTATCAACGGGCTGTCTAGGCTTAAAGCCGGCGAGCTAAACCCCAGGTGCGCAGGTGTGTGTGTTATTGTGTGCGACAGTGTGGGATTAAAAGTGCAGCAGGGATTAGGTCAGAGTCGCGTTTTTGTGAATCTAACAGACACGTAGGCATATTTTTATATCTCAAACTAAGCTGCTGCAACTCACAAAATGTTCAATAGGTGATATTAAACCGTCATCATGTCAGTACATTTACTCAAGGCCTGGTTCTGTGAAGAGGCACGGACTTTTAAAAGTGGACTAATTCTGCTCAGATGACCCAATCAAACGAGCCCTGTGGTCTGACTCCCTGCAGGTCATCCAACAAAAGGCGAAGGTCAACTGATTCTCCGTCATTGTGTTACACGATCCGTCGTCAGTAGAGACGAGGCGTCTCACACACTCCCGCTAATCAGACGACAGCTGACGGCGGCCGGACCTTTTTGCTAAGTTCACAGCTGATTGGGATCAGCCCTCGCCTTCTGACAGGAGAACTTCTCTGGAAAAGACTGATGAGGAATCAAGTCTCGGGGCTGGGGAGGTAAATGTCAGCCATTTTTGCATACGATAATTTGAATATAAATGACGGTTTGCGGACTAGTGGACGATTCCCTTGGAGTTTCGGGGGACAGAGCCGAGGGAAAAACAAATGTCAAGCTTTCCGAGACGTTGAGGATTCAGGAAAGAATGCCTATCTGTGTCCAACAGGTTGGGCCGGTCTGGCAGCGAGGCCTCATCTCTTCCTGTATAATGCCCTGAAATTTCCCTACGGATTGAATAGAAGGGCCTTGTTCTTGAACACAGAATGTTTTGGATGGCAGTTCCATTAAGAAAGACGAATTAGACTGTCCAGATGGTCCAGCCATTTATTCTTGGCGCCGGGTATTATAATTTTCCTGCAAAAACATTGTCACTGCTATTGGCAGCAGAAATTACCTCCTCTGTGAGAAACTTGCACCGTGTTTGGAATAGTTCAGGTCATCGTTCGTACAGGTTTTTATTAGGAATGTCAACAAAAACGTACAACAGTCTGGCATCTCCTCGTCTGGGGGGAGAAACACTATCTCAGAGAGTGCAATCGTCAGTTTATCTATGACAATTCATCATCCCACTAATAGCAACTGTCCAATCGTGGTTCAGGAGCTAATTAAGAGACAGACGGTCTGTCAGCGTTGGATTTCTCCACACATCAAGGGTGATATGTCCACAGATACGTCCGAGGTTGACATTTGTACCAAACGTGGCCGATCACGTTCACATTAAATGCTAATTAGCTTGCTTTGACATCAGAGAGTTTGAGGAGATGATGTTGTAAGAAGCCCAACAGCTGTTCGAGTCACAACACTGATCATCTCCTGATCGTCTCCTTCTAAGATCGTGGGACCAAAACAAGTATTTTATTTCAAACAAAGATTTATTTTCTAACTCTATCCAAGTAGTTTTCCTGCTTTAACCCGGCATCGCTAACAGCAACAGAGCTGCTGCGCTGAATCAGTTCTTACGCGTCGAGCTAACCGCTACATGTTAAACCATGCAAATGTGTGGTGACGGAGACGTAGCGTGATGTCACAACGTCACAGCATCACAGACAGGTGGCTGATGAGGCGTTTAAGGAGCAGTGTTTTGTGTGGGAGAGCGGAGCGTCTGTTGGCGCTGATGACTTTGACTTTTTAAAACTTTTAACTGAAGAAAAGGAAAAAAGACGAAAAGCATAATAGAGCTCCTTCAAGAGGGAAGTGAAACCTCATTCAGAAGCCCATTGACATTTATTTTAATAATTAAAAAAAAAAAATGCAGAAGAAAAATGGAAGAACGGAGCCTGGGAACGAAACATCCTTGGACTCCGACATGTTGACAAGCACTGAATGCTGTAAAGCTTTTCAGCTCGCAGACATAACAGCTGGAAAAAAAATAATTTAACTTGAGACGAGGGCTTCGTCTGCTGTGGTCTGAAGACAAAGATCCAGCGTCGGCTGTAAACTGTGCAGATAGCGTCTCCATCTCTGATCAATTCAAGCGTCCTGAAACTGAAGCAGCGTAATGAAATCGTGTCGTTATTCACACCGTAGCAGTAGTAAAGTGGATGTGGATGTTACTGTCACGATCGCCTCCTGTGTTCCAGCCTCTCAACAGACATTTGCTTCTTCATTTTGTATTTTCCTCCCTTCTGACGCTCGTACACACTCCGATGAGGTCGCACAGATTTTCACACTCTCAGCTCGCAGAATCAAAAAGGCTCCAACACCATCGCAGCACAGCTGGGCTCCATCAGTGACATCATCTCTCTCTCGTCTCTCTCTCTATCCCCTCTTTCTTTTGATTTAACACCTCATCTCTCACAACTGAATCAAGCAATTCTCATAACAAAAAAGAAGACTAAAATCTCTGTCGTGGCAGGATGTCTGTCAGGCGTCACAAAGCGGCTCATTAAGACGAGGCGAACATGTGAGTGCTGAGTGTTTGAATTGTTCCGCATGTTCTGTGCAGCAGCAGCAGCAGCAGCAGCAGCGTCACTCCACCTGATGAAGAGGCCTGTTTCTCTCCTCGCTGTGTGCTGCCTCAGCTCAGGTGTACGGTGACTATTAAGGAACAATGAGGATTGTGTGTGTGTGTGTGAGTGTGTGTTCGCTTTTCGCTAACGCGCCACTGGCAAGGGCAACGAGTCATCAAGTCCGCTCGCTATTCTTTAGAGCGAACCATTCCTGTAACTTAAGCGTGACGTAAAACTAGGACAGCACACCTGACACGGACACAACGACCTGCATGGAGGTGTGTGTGTGTGTGTGTGTGTGTGTGTGTGTGAGAGCACAGGTGATGTGATGTGATGTGATGTGATGTGATGAGGCCGTTGGTTAATTTCAGATTAAATTAAAAGAGACCTACATGCACACTAACAAAGTTAGCTTAGCACTTGGTGACACCTGAGCGCTGGAGTCAGGACGAGGAGTGTGTGAGAACCAGGTGAGCTGACGGGAGGGTGTGGGAACCTGTCGTTCTGCGAGGAAGCCTCAGCTCCTGTTACCTGAGGATCGAGCTCCGCCGTAACCCGAACCTCACTCCCCTTTTCCCCCTCGCCCTAAACACACTCCGTCTCAAATATACGCACACTTTCTCAGACATTCTCAAACCGGGAAGTTTAAGGGTTTTGTTTCGGCAGACGGTCGGGGCGTGGATAACTATCACATTTACACTGAAATCTCTCGCTAACGAGACGGATATATTTTGAATTCTTCCCCGTTATCAGCTGTGGACGCTCATTTTTGTTTTTTTTATTCCAGGAGCAGATGTTGAGCCACATACTCTCACAGTAACCTCCCAAAAAAAGTGGCCTGGAATAGCCTCTCACACGAGGTTTCAGCAGACGATTCAAAGCCTTAAAGCTTTATTGTGCCCTCAGGGGTGAAGTGCGGTGGGGCCGGGCAGAGTGTGACCACAAAAAGACATGTTTTAATTCATTACCAGCTGCATAACTACAAGGTGAACACACTTTAAACACTATGCAGCGTGCAGAGAGCAACAGTTTCCCTTCACATCTACGCACACTGAAAACATCTGCTGCTTTAGTTTGTGTCCTTAAAAGCCTCTGACACACCGACGCCGACCACCGAGGAACTGGAAGCACAAACAAAACTCAGCAGTACGCAGTATTGGAGAGGCTTCAGAGCAACATGTGTGCAGTGATGGAGAGCGACTCAGTACATTCAGTAGAGAGGTTAAGTACAATTTGTCGTCCACCTGGTGAATGTCGGTCCGGTGTTTGTTCTCTTTTAGCTCAGTTTTTGGTCTCCACCAGCTCCTGAGGGAAACATCTGGTTCTTTAGTGGCAAAACGCTCCGATATGTTCAACAAAAGCTGCCTACTGCCTCTGAAAACCACATTGTAAGAGTGGTGAGAGTGAACTCATGGGCTGGGCAGATAAACGCCGAGCTGAGACTGAATATAAGCACTATAACGTAGTTTAAACTCCCTGCAGCTAAAATTATTTAAAGAATATTGATTGCTTTAAGGATTTTAAGACAGATTTTAAGTGAATGCACTAAATTTCACATTACCAACATCCGGTGGCGTCTAAATAAGGAAGGTGCATTCATGATGTCATCAGTGATGTCACGTAAATCAGGTGAATAGGTGATTTTTATCAGGTTGATCTGCGTTTAAAAAAAAACACGTGTAGACCTGCTAATGTTGGTGGAAAAGCGTCTGCTTTAAAAGTTCAGAGAAATCATTTTATTAGTGACTAATTAAGAATTTAAAACTCAAAAGAAATCAGTTTTGGGGTCTTACAGCAGGATTGTGAACTCGGGATAGATTTACAGGATAGATTTACTGCTCATACTTACACAAAGGATCTGATCGGTCGGTGAAAATGTCAACCAGGGACTCAAATTCACCGTAACGACGCCTCGACTCCACCCTGCAGGATCCTGTAGATGCTCCTTTAAACGGTTTCCACCTGAGGCTGTTTCCTTCTCACTGTTCAGCTGCACAACAACACCACAGCTTCATTTCACAGCTGCTGGTCAGGTAATGTTGAACCGATGGGGCGGAGTTCACGTTCACAGAAACAGAATCTGAAAACGCCTCGAAAGAAACATTTCATGTTTTTGCAAGACAAGTCTCGAATGTGTTGAATTATTTAATGGCAACTAAACTACAGCCGGTGTCGGTGATCTCCTTCTCGCTCCATTTATCAGACTGAGCGATGCGTTTGCAGACGGCTGCACTCGGTAATAACACACACACCTTCGCTTTTAATGCAAAAAAGTACGACAAAGTGGGTTTCCAACTTCATCAAGCTGCGCAACGAACTACACTCTCTCTGCTGGGTGCATTGAATCAAACGCGACTTATCAAAATTACAGTTTGAACCATGAAAAAGGGAAGTTATTTCCAAAACGGTTGCATGAAAACATCTCAGTCGATTATAACTCTGAGCTGATGGGGAAGTCTGTCAACACGACAGCTGATGAGTGGAGTGTCGCGTGACTTCATGTTGCATATTAGACGCTCGGTTGGAAAACGCTGCAGGTGAAACAGCGCAGACACGGCAGAGACCAGCCGGAGGGAAACACCTGTGTTTTCTGTGTAACGCTGCTGTCGGTCTCATCAGTCTCCGGGGGGGACGTGCAGGTACCGTAGCATCTCTGGTATGCTGCTTGTGAGCGTAAATGAAACAGGCCTCAGGTCAGTGTGAGCGTGTGTGACGAGAGTGTATAATGCAGTTGTGTGTGTGTGTGTGTGTGACTTTGGTATTTCTTTGAGAGTCGGCTTTTATCTGCTGCCAGCTTCTTCACACTCTAAGAACTAAACTTAAGTTCCTCCGAAGAGAAAAAGATTATTTTGGCCTTTTATTTATGGAGGAAAAGTTTCACTGAGAGCAAAGTTCCTTCTGCAGAAACACTCTGATTACACTCTATACGCTACATTCACACCAACAGGCGGCTCAGTACGACCACAGACTGATCTGTAAGTCACGGGTCAGTTCTGCCAACACTTTGCTTATAGGCGCCTCGGCAGTGTAAACTGTGCTACGAGTCCATTTATGTAATCTTCACCCTCCGTCAGCCTCCTGATACTTCCTCAAACTTATCTGTAGTTCAGCACAGCTTCTGTTCTGCTCACGACTCGAACAGGAACACACTCTGACGTTTCTTTTCTACCCTCATCTACATTAAGGATCAGAACATCCCGTGAACATGGTTTTTAACGGGAACACTGGCAAGACCGACTCCAGATCTGACTGGAGAATCAACCTGAGGTATGTGTTTCGATGGCAGGGGAAAACAGAGGAACCCACTTTCAGCTCCAGGTTAAAATTCTGGATTCTGGAACTGTATTTACAGCCGGTGACCTGCGACAGCATCCTCGACTTTGGACTCTTCGTTTCCCTCGAAGGTCAGGACAGTCCGGACGGCTTTTTTATTGGCAAACGTCACAAACTCATCCAAGCCACTATATTTCCCTTAAATGCTTAACTGGGCCTTAAGAGGCCCAACAGGAGGGTGACAGAGAGGTTGATGCCAATTCCAGAAGGATTCTGAAGAACTGGTCAGCGTGTTTCTGAAGAAGGTTCAGGAGACATTAGTTGAAGCTCGATGGAGAAGAATTGTTCTGGTGTGACCTCCTCTCCTCCATCGAGCTTCAGTCCATCACGTCCAGCTGTTGAGTTGACGGATTGAAGATTTAAAGTATCTGACGGACTTCTGTGTGACTTGAACGTATATTTTGCGACACATTCTGTATTGTTTACTTCAGACGAACCACGCAGCACACGTCTCCTCTCTCCGTCCCACATCTGTCCCTTCTGATCGGACCGCCGCGGCTATAATTAGCTCACGCGACTCAAGTCTCATTGTTTCATTTCATTTAAAGTTTAGCTGAGTGAAATTTCCCCACAATGTAGAATTTAAGTCGTCTCGCATTAATCCTCCATGTAATGAAACTCCCCGTCTGTGTTCCTGTCGTGTTTCTACATAACTCGCTGATGTGCGTGAGTGTGTGAGCCCGACGACGGCGACCCTGAATCCTAAACTATGTCCGCTGTATACGGTTCCCACAATCACGTGACGCTGCTGGCATCTCACCCCGAGGTCACACACACACACACACACACACACACACAGCAGGGGGGCTCATATTGAAACGGTCATTCAGACAGACAGCTGAGGACGCCGACCGGCCACATTACCTCATCACTGTGGCATTAATGCATTCCACCGTGACCTCCGACCTCTCGCCATTGTCTGTCCTAATCCCGCCTCGCTGCCTGTCTCTGCACGTCTCTGCCTTCCTGCCGGTGTTACGTCACCGCTCGTCTTTTTCTTCTCCGTCTCTGCTGCATGTTAGCTTGTAACCCTCTGGTCTTGTTAAGGCAAGAGTGAGCGAGGCCTTGTTCTCATTGGGTGGTGGACATGCGTACGTGGACACGTGGAATGTAAACTATTTACCCGCGAGCGTGCACCGATGCGTCTCCTTCACTTCCACTTCTCATGATTGATATTAAAGGCAGGGACTCTGGACGAGGCTGCAGCTAACAGTTAGTTTTCATTCCCAGATTAATCCGTGGATTATTCTCTGGCTGGTCAGTGATCACGTCCCAAAGCTTAACATGACTTCTTGTTAATATCTTGTTTTGTCCACAAGATGTTCACTTTACTTTCATGGGAGGTCAGACACTGTGAAATATTCACATTTATGAAGCTGGAGTCAGACTGGAACAATGGATCAGTCGCCTCAGAATCGTACTGTATTCATAAATCGGCTCACCGGTCTTGAAGAAAGTGGAGAGGAAGGAACGGTTTGTGATGTGAGCGCTCGCTGCACAGCATATAAACACCGTTAGCTGCTGGTTGGCGTCCATGTTTGTTTGGCGTTCTTCTGGGATCTACGAGTCCGTCTGCCACCAGAACTCCAGTGATTTCTGACCCGTGGTCCAGTAGCTCTTTTTACATAGTGACGCTGCATTATCTCCGCAGCGTTGGTTCGCCTTAAAGACGAACTGCTGTGTGATTCACACAGAAAGCCGGCGCTGCGGCTCCTGAAGAGGCGTGACGGTACACGTCATGATGATGACGTGTGTGTGTTTTCAAGGTGTTTCCCAGGTGTCCTCCTGTCAATCTAAACCTGCGGACAGTTTATAATCATATGGATGCTGTTATAATGTGTAGTGATTGAGATCCTGACCCACCAAACATCCTGGAAAGTGACAAAGTTACGTTATTCGCGCTCAATTACATAATTACATAATCGCCATCAGTAAACTGGCAGCTGTCTGACTCTGTCAGTTGAGGGACGGAGGCCGTTTTCTGGGGGAAAGTTCCCTGAAGTCTCGGTCTGGAGGGCTGACGGTCGCTGTGATTTATTTTCAACACAAACACTCGGTGAGTTAAAGTTTTTTGCCGGTGACAGACGCTGTTTTTCAAGCAGAAATGTGACGAAGAGTCAGTAGGACAGACAGGAGGACGGACGAAATTTGGCGAACTAACCCCGCATCCAAACGTCAGTGTGAACGGGCTCGTGTGTTGTCTCGTGTTTGAAGCTCACTTTCCTTCCTGACTTTTAAATATTAAAAATCTTCTCACGCCGGTCGAATCGTCTTCCTCCTGTTCCTCCAATCTTTGTAGGCTTTCCATCTCTCGGCTTTGTCCCAATTTTTACCGCTGCAATTATTCTAAATTATTCATTTTTTTGATTTTATTTGATGACTGGTTTAGTCAGTAAGATGTCAAAATATACTAAAATATGCCGTCACAAGCTCCCCGAGCCCGAGATGTCATCTGAAAATTGCTTCTTTTGTCCACTCGAGTGTTTAAAATTCAAAGGGAATCAATTTAGAATCATATAAAAGAGTGAAGCCGTCACGCTGAGAGCAAAAGAAGCTGGACCAAACTGCAGGAAGATCAGTGGAGGACGTTTTATTAGAAATCAGCAGCAGGAACGAGCAAACGCAACAGACAGTCCAACACAGGCCGAGCACAAGACCGGACCTAAATACTAACTAGACTAACGAAGAGGAGGCCCAGGTGGAGGGAGGTGGAGAAGCACAGGTGAGGAAACCAGGGAACAGATCAGGGATAATGAAGCTGACGCAGGGCAGGTGTGGAGAGGAGCTCAGGAACACGGGAGGGAAACACCTGAAACCTGGATAAAAACAGACAGAACTGTCAGAAGCAGTAAAATCATCACATTTTAAACGTGGGACCAGCAAACGTTTGACATTTCTGCTGATGAATGACATAAATACATTCACTTATCAAAATGTCACATCTGCGTTGATCCTGACCAGCCAGCGGGAAAAACAGAAGCCACTGAGCTTCCTGAGTGTCGAGAAAAACACGCAGACTCTCCTGACGTGACGTTCTGTCACGATGAATGTTTGTGAATTAATTTTGTGTTTAATCAAATGACAGCACAGAAGATATAAACTCAGACGGTTCCAGAGAAAACCTGAACACACTGAGAGGACCGGGCGGGTTAATAAAGGGCTCGGTGAATCATTCCTGCCTCAGAGACCTACAAACAGGTTATTGAGCCATGTTTCAATCAACACATCAATTGTTAAATTCAAGATTGATGGTTTGAAGTTCAGATTGATTGTTTATGGGGCATTTTATTGATCACATATCTATAACGGCTAGAGGTTGTCGCCTTCGCCTGGTGTATGAAACGTCTTGAATATCATGACCTGATTATCTGAACCGCTTTAAAAAGAGGTGAAACTGAAAGCTTATTATGTCGCCCTCTGTACCTGCATGTTGTGTACGTCTCCCTGCAGGATCTGCGTCCCTGTGTCGACGTATGAGCCCGTCCTCCACTGCTGTGCTGGGTCATACATCTTTCATGGCGCTGACTGACTGACTGACTGACTGACCGGCTGAGATTACATGCATGACCACAGCCTGCACATATACACTCCACTCCACTCTGTTTAGCAGCTCCGCCACGGTCCATCCATACCAATGCTGCCGCAGAGCCATTACCCAGCAGACTCTCCCCGCACCGCCTCCCTCCCTCCCTCTCGCCACTCGCTCAATAATCCATATTCATACAGCATTTCGGATGAATGGGAGCGAGAGCGGGCACAGCAGCTAACGCCAGCTCCATCAGCTCCACCGCGCTTTGATGTTTGGGGAGATTCCATTGTAATTGATCCGGAGGAGGGCGGCGGTTACGGCACGGCGACTCTAATCCGCCAGAGGAGGGCCTAATTATTCTGTTCCCTCAATCAATGTCTGCGATTGTTCTGCATGATGTGGCACGACTCAGCATCGGAATAATGATTTTATTATTATTATTTTTTTTTTAGCGTTTCAAATGAGATGATGGAATTAGCTAGAAATACCATTTCCTTATTATTATTATTGAAATTGAGGCGGGAATTGAGGTCGTATGTGTGATGAGGGTTAATCATGAAGACTGTACGGACAGACGTACGCGGGGAAACGTCGTCTGTACTGTGAAACGTGTCTGTACGTGCAGCATAGAATGAGTTTATACAAGACTGTGCTGCTTAGTTTGTGTCAGCAGTCTCCTTCATTGTTCCCATGCACCAGTGCTCCCATCCACAAAGCCTTAACTCCTTTACAGACCGACTTTATATCCCTTTGTATCGCCAGCAGTGACAAAACACTGAATGCTAGCAGGGCCAGTTGAGGTTAGCTCGGCATTATTCACTTCTGCTTTGTCGCTTCCCTAACCGGAGCTAATGGAGCTGTAACTTATCCAACGTGTGTTCGATATCGCGGTCTAATGTCGGTCTTTTGAGAATTTTGAGTATCCGAGATGTCGTCAGCTTTGCTCGTCCGATTGGCCGACCGTTAAAGCACCACACTGGATTTTATTTACAATTTTCTTCTGCTGTTTCATCTCTGACTTCACTTCTGACAAGATCTTTATGGTCTAGATTTCGAAGATGGTTAGTTTTACAAAACAAATGCACTCTAAAAACAAAGAACAGCTGATGCAGGACCAACCAGCGACACGAGGAACAGGGAGGAAATTTGAAATGTCACTTTTCAGCAAACGATGACGACATTTCCACTGAGTCACGTCATGAATCTCAGACATACTGAAGCTATCTGCTGTTTAAAAAAAAGCACTTGAGAGGCGTTCGAGTCAAATGTAAATCCAGCCAGTTCTACCCAGAGAGACTACGTCAGGTGGTGCTGTGTGGTTCTGGAAGCCGGTCATCAGTTTATGTTAGCGGACACCATTTGTAAACTAACATCGGCTACTGTTGCTCTCTGTTAGCGGAGCGGAAAGAGGCACTCAGACGAGACACTCGAGAAGGACTATAAAGTCACATCCACAGGCTTAAACAAACCATCCACAGGCTTGTAGAGAAAAACCACAAGATCTTATTCATCACGTCAAGTTACATTCATCTTATAGCCAGTAAAAAAGAGATTAATACATGTAAACTGCTACCAATTGTGACACAGAGCATCTTTAAAGTGACAAGAATACACAAGCAGCTCCAGTCGTTTCAACACATTGAGTCCATCTGAGTGGAGAGTCATTTTGGGTCGTTTAGGTTTGTGGTCGTGTTATAAAAATGCGTATTTCATTGCAACCATACTTGAAATGACCATCTGCTGTAGAGAAAATGTCTGTGGAGAGTATTATCACAGTGTTTTTGGGGGAAATGGATCGCCTGGTCCTGCAAATCACATGCACAAACAACAAAAATGAATTCCTCTGGCGCAAAGTCACGTAAATTGTTAGTTGCATATTTACACAGTGTTTACTCTGCACGACACGTCTGCAGCGAAGAGCGAGGAGTGTCGGAGTCGGTGTCGAGTGATTTGCAAGTCGTTGCTGTGACGCTCTTGTGGCTGAAACGGGACAAAAACCTGCAGTCGAGGTCCAAGTTCCTGTGGAAGAAGCCCAATTCCTGTTTTTTTTTTTTTTGTTGATTTGGTTTTGGAAGGAGATGTTCAGTAATCACATACTGTGGAAACGTCCGCATACTTCAGTCCATCAGTGGAATGTGTTTCATGAGGTGCCAGAACGCAGACAGCGATCGGCGTTTGGTGCCAGGTCGGATGGACGGACTGTCTGCACGGTCCACGTTCAGCTGGTACTCGTACATCTGCAGCATTAAACCTCATACTTGACCACATTCCAAAGCTTAACATTGTTTTTTTCCTCCTCCGAGTGCTAATATCCTCCTCCTCGACTCATCCTCCAGCTAATCCGATGGCACAAGTCAGCTCTTTTCATGCGATCTCGCAGCACTTACTCACGCAGTCTCTCCCGAGCGTTCAGAACCCTCCTCAATGTAAAGCGTGACCAAAAACATTTTGCAGAAGGAGTCCGCCGACCTCCCTGCGAATAATCCCCGGCTCGCATTAACCGGATTTTTACAAGAGGTGCTTTGCAGTAAAAACCTCCATTACTCCTTCCGCTCTGCAGATACTTATCTGTGACGCCAAAGTGATTCAGCTAATACCTGCCGGGCTCTCCTCACCGGTCCCTGTCCTCGCTCACCCGATCCATCTCTTTTTCACCCCGTCTCGCCCGTCTTTTTCATGCACAGGACCTGGAAACGCTGGCAATTAGTGGCAGTCGAGCGAGCCGTCGTGTGAATCCCTGAGTGGCTCTTAATTATACAAGGCTTTTAAACTTGTACGACACTCGAGGCCTCCCTGAAAAGCATCGTTTGGGCTAACGGCCTGTTTTGCTAAGTTTTCTTTGGCTGTAAAATATAGATGGAGCTGCTGTGTTTTCTCCAGCCGGCACAAGCGCTGAGATATAATCTGTTTCTGTTTGATGTATCGCAGAGAGGGGTCAGAGAAGAGGCTTTGTGGGTGTGCGAGGATGTGTGGATGCCTTTTTTTTCTGCTAGCCCTCCGATATCTTTCATAATTCTTCACAAGAGTTTGGAGAGAAAATCACCATATCGCCGTCTGTATCTCGCTTAAATCCTGCGCTGACAGTTTCGCGCCGTGCTTTTGTTGAACTTTAATGACAAGAAGTGGCTTCAGATGCGGACGTTGCTCAGCGAGAAAAAGGGAGAGAGTCATGAGGCAATGAGCTGTTTAAATATGAATGAGTGTTGTGTGAATGCCTCTGCTGTGATATTTAGACAAGAAGCGATCCCTCTGTGCTCGCGCCGCGTCTGCAGCAGTAGCTCAAGGGAACGTTGCTGCTGCTGTTCTGGTATTTTTGCAGGATGGAAATTCTCTAAAATGTTAATGTCTAAAGCGAGATCCATGGGAATCCTGCAGAAGCCCTGTATCTTCATCTTCAGCATTTTATTTTAATTAACAGCAGAGACTTTATTCCATCCAACATGCCTGGTGAGAGCCGCCGTCTCACTTTGCTGCGAGATACCCTGAAGGAAGCGCAGAAGAAGAACGAGGCTCAGCTAACTTTTCTTTTAGCCATTAAAGGCTCAGCATGGTTTCCAGGACAGTCGTGGGTCCATATTCCCTCTGTTGGGGGTAACGTGCCACAGAAGTAACACGTTAACAGTAATCTATTACTGAAAAAAGACAGAGACGGCAGGCTGCGGCTAAAAATAGCTATCGTTCTGAAAGGCTTCATCATTTCTGAACCACTAAACTGCAGATGCTGTCAGCTTCTTGTGTTTTGTTGGAACATTCATTAACACGCATTACACATCCTGCGGTTCTGACCCACCAGGCTGCCTGTGACCCGTTAAAGCGTGTTAATAAACGCATCATAATGTATGAATTTGTGTCCTGTCCTCTAGAATCTCTATTGATTAATCTGTCAGAGTGAAGTTCTGTCCCTCCTGCCGGTGCTGTTGGGTCATGGTGCCGACCACAGCGATACTTTTCGTTCTTTGCACCGATGTTAAAACTTGGTTTTCTGAACTGCGACCTGGAGATGTGTAGATCGTACGTGGAGCTCATAAGGAGGTTTCTGGGTTGTTGCGGCTGATGTATATTTGGGGTGGATGATCCTGGGAATCAGTGAGTGCAGATGTTCGGACCCGCCCTGGACTCCAGCATTTACAGTTCTGCTTCCATCCTGGAGACATGGCCCACTTCTTATACACTGGTGTCAGACAGGAAGGACACGACGGACTGCCAAGAGCTCACACACACACACACACACACACACACACACAAGCTCACATGTGCGCACACATAACACATGCCTGCAACACACACTCTGACATGAAGGCAGTATTTCAGCTGCACACACACTGACGGCCGTGAACACATTATGGAGAACGAGCGTCACTGCAGCAGCCTGCAGCGAGCGCCAGCCACTGCCAACTAAACCGAAATCGGCTCAGCTCTCCCCTGATGATGGAGGAGAAAAAAACAGAGAGAGAGAAGATGTGGAGGGAGTGAAGAGGAGTCGGTCAGTGAATCAGAAATGAGAGTCAGAGAACGAGATGCGTGAAAGAGTGATCAGCGAAGTGAAGTGAGGAGAGAAAGAGAGCGGAGGATTTGACAGTTACAGTGAAAGAGAGAGAGAGAGAGGCGGTAACAAAGGGAGAGAGGCCGGGAGAGCAGCGCTGCAGCGAGGGAGGATTCAATCAGAGGACGGGAGACGAACGCGCAGTCGTGGGCTGATATTTACATAAATTAGGATGGGTCGAATTAGACGGAGGATGTTTTTTTCATTAACGCTGCTCAAATGAAGAGTTTTAGGCTCATTGTTAAGCTCATTACACTGCAAATTAAACATATGACTGGATGGTTAAGGTACAAAAAAAACACAGTATTTTTTATATCTTACTTTGCACTATATATATATATACATACATATAAAACTGTGTTTCCACAAACTTGGCGTCCATATTTAATGTCCTGAATGCTACAACTGTGAATACTTTTCATTGATTTATCTTTTAACAAACTTCAAAATCAAAACACAGGCTGTGTCTCAGTTCAGGGTCTGCATCCTCTGAAGGACTCGGCCTTTGTGGTCTTTGAAGGCGAGTCCTTCAGAGAGACCTTGTTAACCTCGTCAGCCGTTGTTAAATGTGACGGTCTCGCCTTTGGAGCATTTCCTGGTTGCGTCATCAGATGTTTAACCCTTACGTCACGATTTCTGCCGCCCAGGACCGCGAAAGTGACGATCTACGCCACGCGATGTCGCCATTTTCTCTCTTTCTTTCTTCTTTTCGGGTGCGCAAAGAATCTTGGAATATGTGAGGCCACGAAGGATCGTAGCGGTGCATCCTCCAAAAACAGGGAGAAGAAGGAGCATCTGGAGGAGCCTTCGGATTAGGACAGCCTTCAAACGGCGTTGTGATGCAGACCTGAACTGAGACACAGCAACTGAAAATACACAGAGTCATCAAAGATGGCTGCCAGTGAGGAGCTTCTACGCCCGGCCTGTGGCCTGCAACAGCCAATGAGTGGTTTCAGAACCGTGTGACCCGTTCTTTGCTCCATCGTCTTTCACTTACACGCCAATCACATTTCAAAACCAGTGATGTTCAGTTTCAGTGGGTTTTAAAGCTCTGAGTTTGGAAATGATGCAAGTTTATGTTATTTTATGCAATTTTCTGTTTGTAAGGCTGTTTTTCAACTTCAACTTTTTCAATTTTTGACTATTGAGCCGGGGAGTACTGAGGATTTTAAACTTTGGATAAAACAGGAATTTAGTTTTAGGATCATTTTAGAATTCCAGGACGGGTTTGAGAGAAGTGATCTGGACACAGTTTGGTTGGTACATAAAGTAAAGTGATGCTTAAAAAAAGAACCTTAAAGGGATAGTTTGTCTTTTTTTGAACATAACTTTTTGAACGTAGCTTCTTCTTGACCTGACAGAAGTTCAGCTGTCCGTCCGCCCAACACTTCCTGTGCTGAAGGTCACACATGTCTGCTGAGACGTGCAGAGTAAGAAACGTGGAGTCCGTCTCAGTCTGACGGGAGCAGAGGCGAAACGCAGCTTGACTCTGTTGGGAGGCTGCGAAAGCTTTTCGGATGGAGGTCAGGTCAACACGACATTTGACTTTGACACTGAAGACTGGAGCATCAACCATTCTCAGATCAACTGTTAAATTCATGTCCAGATATTTTTATAATCAATTCATCAGTTTGAGTAAAAGTTTTTTCTGACTCAAGCTTCTTAACTGCGAATGTTTATTTCTGGATTATTTTCTCACAGAACAAGACATTTGAGGACGTCAGCAGCGATCCACATATTACAGACAAAAACAACTAATCGACAAATGAAATAATCGTTAACTGAAGCCCTGCTGGAGACACTAGTCACATTTCTTAATAATAAACGACACAATCACCTCGAAAGAAACATTTCAGAGACACATGAGGACAATATTTACAGGTTTTTAGACATTTACCTTATTCTACAGATTTGTGTACAAGCAAGAAATGTCTTCTCCTTTGTTGAAGTGAAGTACATTTCTTTATTCTCCTCTTTACAGACCATAAATCCTGACCAGCATTACACCACAGAGGAACAATCTGCAGAACAATAATCTGTTTGTGCCGTCTGATGGCGTCACGATCTACGTTCAGGAAGCTGAATCAGCCTCCTTCTTTTAAAACCCTGTTGGTGGCATCAGTCTGCTGAGACGAGAGGAGCACGTCTGCTGTGGTGGATGAAGACAGACAGAGTGTGTGTGTCTGCAGGAGGAAGGACGAGGCTGAGACGGAGACAGTTGTGCTGTAATTAGAACAGTTGCCTTCCCATCATCCCCTCCTGTTCCTCCTCTCGCCTTCGCTCAGCGTTTGGTAATCCTCCGGAGTAACCCGGCGCTGGCTCGGCCTTCTTACCACCCCATTAAAAATACAACACACACACAGAAACCTGCTGTATTATTGAACAGAACTGTTTTTGTAAAATGACGATGATGATGTGACAGTGATGCTGATGGTGGTTATTATGTTGGTAAAACTTAAAATAGTGAGGAGTGTTTTTTTCGGCATGACTAAACTCGGCTGACACGATGAAAACGAGGTTAATTAACGACATCTTGATGTTTTTCATTGTCTGCCCGACATCAAGAAAACAACGGCGTCGAGATCAGAGCGCGAGCTGAACACAAACAGTCGACAGACGGAGTCAAAACTCGGAGATTAAACTTTTCTTAAAAAGCTTCACTGGCTTGTCACGTTCCAATTATCCTTTCATCAGCAGTCTAAACTCTGCGATTCTCAAAACAGATGGAGTTTCTTTTTTATTGTTGCAAAATTTCAGTTTCAGTTCGTCTGAGAAACTGAACATTTTTTTTTTCCTTTTTCAGTGTAATTCATTTGTTTACTTCCAGTCAGTCTCGTACTGATGAGTTAAAATGTGTGTCACATTAATTAGCAGCCAGGAAACAGTCAGACAACAGCTGCCTGTTCCACGTGTAACCTGGAAAACAGCTGTAACGACACGTTCCGACAAAGTGGATCAGGGTTTTAACCAGAACAGTTGAACCGGATTCAGCAGGAGTCCATTCGTAGAGCTGTCAGAGTTAAAACTGAAACGTGCGAGAACAGCAGGTCTGTTTGTTGGGGACTATTTTCAGCTGTGGATGAATATAAGTGTGGTGCTCCTGCCGGATGGTGGCGGCTGTATCCATACACTGAACCACCTGGACTGTCGTGGCTCAATCAGAAGTTGCTTCACATCAATGTTTGTGGACACAAGACTAATAAAACTATTTACAGAACATGTTTTTTTAAAATCGTGAATGAAAAGCTACTGGGCGAGGACTGTCTGTCATCACGAGTACAAATACAAACGTCATAACTTCACTCACTCTCATAAAAAGCGGTTGGTGGTTAACATTTCTACAAACCACAGCAAGTCCAATATTGACATTTGTAGCAAACTGGTTTTGCTTACATGCGTTTTGGCTGATATCCACCTCAGTAGGTGGAGGTGACGGTGTTGTTACAGCCAACAAAGCCGCCAAACGGCAGCTCGAGTCGCACCGCTGGAGATTTTTAAGGTCACCCTCAGACATTTCCAGACATTTTGTGGCGATGAAAACCGGCTTTTTTTTATCAGACCATCTTCATCTGTGAGCGTACTGACCGAAGAACGTCCAAACTGTGATGTTTTCCTAAACCGGCGCATCGACTTGGGAGTCTGGTGACTCTGTCCTAAAACCGATCAGAGCATCAGAGCAGCGTCCTTGAATTTATCTTTGGTTTTAAAGAAATGCACTCAAATAACCTTCATTAACTTCTCTCAGCTGGCTGGTTTTATGACCTCAGCTGCACCGAAACAAAGTTAGAGACTGTCTTGTGAACATAGTGAAGCATGCAGCGACTGAAGAGATAAATATTTCTCTAAAGGAGCTGCTGGAGCTACAAATTCACACCGGACTAACAGATGGACACAAACAGATGAATGTTAATGTTATTCTGTGTCTCCTGGACGTGTGGTTGTTTGCTAACATATTAGCCATCATAGTTTAAGTGTGATAATTTGCTAATGTTTACAAAAGCAAACAGCCCCAATAAACAGGAAAGAGAAGAAAGAAGAATTAATGCTGCTTTAATCCCGCTGATCGCTCATGATTCAGTACAACTTGTTCATTTGGAATTCCAAGAAACGCCGATCCAAAGTTCTGTGGGCAGCTTCATCAAGTTATTACGCACATTTTCAACAGCACTCGAGTCTGGGCTTTGGCCGGACCGCACGAGGACTTGGACACTGCTGTTCTCAAGCCATGCCAGTGATGATTTCACTGAAAGCTTTTGGTCCTCTGGCTCCTCACATAACGGCAGCTTTTCATGTATTTATTTATTTAATCACGCTTACAGGGACGGTTGTTTCCTCTGCGCTAACGTCTATGAGGGCTCTGAGGAAAGACACCAGACGTGTTCAGGCAGAGAAGCTCAGTTGTGACAGAGAAGGGTGGAAGTCTAAAAACTGACTCTACTATTTAGTTTGTTTGCTGTCTGACGGAATGATTTGTTGCTTTGGATTTGAACCAGACATCACCAGGAAACACGAGGAAGGTAGCTGATGGTGTTTCATGTTTCTGCAGAGTGTATTCTCGTTAATCAATAAATTGAGATCAGCGGTGTGCGTTCTCCTCGGTTCTGCGGATCGCTACCTTGCGTGACCTGCTGTTTCTCGGCGGTGAACTCGCAGTACGGCCCGGTGACTCCAGGCTGTGCGCGATGATCTTGATGTGGGTGTTTTTATGAATATTCTGGCTTCTCTAATCAGCTCCGGCTGCTTCAGCTGCACCTGTGACTGGCAGGCAAATATCAGAAACTCACAAAAGTTGAGTACACCTCAATATATTTAAGCACTCCAGTGTTTTCAGCTCATTATGTGATGCTAGGCTGCACTCAGGAATATGAAACAGGGCTTAAACTGGCTCTGATTTTCCTGTGCAGACACAGCGAGTCTCAGCAGACATCATTTTGGCACATGCTGTATTTATTGTTCTGTTATCTCACCATCACTATTTCAAACATCCCTCTGGAACAGGTAGAGTACATTTCTACCTTGGTAGTCTCCCCGCGACGCAGTGCACCTCCGAGAAGGATGAGCAGAACAGGAATACAGAAACAAACCCGCCGTGTACGACCAGAACCAAACAGAAGACAGAGTTAGTGAATAGTAGTTGAATATAGTGGAGCATTTACCCACTAAAGAGACTCAGATGTCCCTTCTGAGTTAGCAGAGCCCAAAACAACAACTATGTGATGCAGCACACCTCCAGGAATGATGTGGAGAACAAGACTCATGCTGCTTTTAGTCGACTATCTCACCGTGTCTTCAGAAACAAAGAGTTGAAACAAAACAAGCAGTCGCCCAGTGATCTCAGCACAGGTAAACCCTCTGCAACGTTACAAAGATCGACTTAAACAAACCCTGAAGACCAGCGTCAACCAGGAAACCTGGAGGAACAAGTAGAAGATCACGATCTCTGGTGTCAAACGGTTCTACTGCTGTAAGACTGTTGGAAGTTTAACCCATGAAGTAACAACAAAGAACCGCCATCAATCAAATGCGACTTGCGTGCCGAATATACCAGAATACCAGAAAACAGAGCTGTGGTCGTTGGCTTCGTCCACCCCTGCAGTCAAAACATACATTTTCCACCTATAGGGAAGCTCGACACTGAACAGCCGTTCATCAATACTGCGTTTGTAGTCGGTTCAATAACTTGCTCCTCCCGTGCCGACACATCAGAGCCCCTGCTGTCAGCGGTTCAGGGTGGCTGACCGACACGACACTTTGCACTTTGTTTCAAGTGACTTGTTTAATCTGACCACTGGATCTTTAGCGCTGTGCTCTCACACGCCTTTTTTTTCTTTTGCAGAATCAAAGCGTGTTGCCATGTGTTTTATTCTTCATGAATGGTTTCCATCTGCTGGCTCTGCCTTCAAGTCCAGATCCCGAATCTAACCGCAGCTCTGCAGCTCTGTCGGAGCGGTCTCTCGATTCTTTTGGTCTTTGCTCGCTGACCAAGTTTTCTTGTTGCCAGATTTGTACATGTTGTGCTCAGGAGAGAGTCTGTGCAGCTCCCTGGTTTTTGCCAGTTCCTGAGGATGTCCTCCTATTGTGGCTTCAACAATTTAGCACTTGTCTCGCTGCCTCTTCACAGATCTAAAAACTCTCAAACCTTGTAAGTTATCCATCTTTAACTCTGTGAGGTTAAACACTGCAGGCAGACGTTGTACTTTCACCAGCGTTCAGGTTCTGACAGGACAAGTAGTCGCAAGGGTTGAATATTTTCCAAAGACCTTGAGCTGTGAATAACAATAAATAGACTTTTACCTTTCTGAAAAAATGAAAATAAACTGCAAATTTACATCTTCGCCCTGGACTCAGTCACACGCATAATTCTGTCCATGAAGCTTTTATGAAAGGGGCCACAGGGCCTCGCAGGAGAGCATGAAAATGAGTGAGTGTAACACTCTTTACTCTGATCTGAACCCACTAAACTCTCACGGACAGACCCACGCTTGTCTTACGGATCCACCAACACAAACACATGCAGGCTCAGTGTGAAGTTCTTACATGTGTGTGTGTGTGTTGTGAGGACGCTGTGGGCCCATTAGATGCCCACGAGCTGCCTCTGATTTAAAGCCGGCGGTGAGATCACACGCTGCACTTTGACAAGCATAAGTTGAAAGCCGTGTGTGATAAAGACTCGCACACTACGCACACACTCCCTCAGAAATCTGAGAACTAAGACCAGCTGTTTTCCTTCACATACCATCCACCGAAGGCTTAAATTAATCAATGACTCCGGATACCTTCAGAGATAGTTGTGAGGAAGAGAAGAACAAACACCGATAACTTACACTTCCCTCTCTGCGATCGGCATCGATGTCTCCGTGACTTAATGAAATCAAAGCGGCTGTAACGTTCCACTGCTGTCAAGACAAAATCTGAAAAACAGCTGCGGTTCTTCAGCCTCTCGTGATCTAATACGGGCCGTCCTCCGAGAACAATGAGGATGACAAAGCAAACGGTAATTTGTAGCTTGTGCTCCGGCATCAAACGTGGCATTTCAAAGTGTCTCATTTTTCACTTTGGAGACAAACAAAGACAGACGACAGGCCGCGAGGGCGAAGAACAGTCAGACTAACTGCCTGCATGCAAACTGGTTAATGTCAAAGTTCCAATGCATTCTGAGTGTGTTTGAGACATAAAACCCAGAAACGGATGGTGAATTCAACTGACCTTGTTTTCTATATTATGGCAAATGCCACAAAAAGCATCTTTATCTTTGGTATCAATCTATTTCAATGCAGATCAGAATGAAAATTGGCTGAACTGGCAACGTAGCTCTGTGGTCGGTGTTGGTTTTATCGAGCAAAACATCTCAAAATTATCTAAATTAATTGGCCATTCATGATTACCAATGGATGCAATCTTTAGATCAACCTTTCCTCGAGCGGTGACCAACTCAACCACTAGAATAAATATTAGCTACGTTTCTGCAAAACCACAGATAAGTGAAAACTGAGTGTCGCAACTTTGCATTTGTTAAGATTAAATTGTTCATTTCTGCTCGTTAGGCTGAGACAGGAAAACATCATGGTTTGGCTTAAATCACCTGTTTTTGGTCGTCACGATCACCGATGGAGCCGGTTCTGGTCGCCATCACAAGATTAAATTGTGCAAGATCGACGATACACCATCATTGTACTAATTTCTGACATCACTCCCTCTTTTGGGATATTTCAGTACCAGGTAGGGGTGGGTATTGGCAAGAACCTCACGATACGATACGTATCACAATATCACGATATTGCGACATAAATAAAGATGAAAACACAAGTACCTGTATACGTACATCAGATGATATTGATCAGAGGACAATTTGAGTCAAAACTATTTCATTCAAAACAGCCTCTCTATTTCATTAATTCCCATGAAATTTCCGGGCAGTAATATTCTCTTTGTCCAGCTCGTTGTTCTTGCTATCTCTCTTAACTTTGAAGTCAAAGTGCTTCCAAATGTCAACTTTAAATTGCGGCGGCGTTGTTAACTTGCCATCCATTTTGCAAAGACCTCAGCCACTCTCTCTACTACAGAAATACACCCGCCGCACAGCAGAGTCGCTCTTCGGCGATATATCGATATTTGGAGTTGAAAAATCGATATTGTATTGGGCGGCAAAGTATCGCGATATATTGCCCCTAGTACCAAGTGTTCACGTCTTTGCACTTCAGATTCATGACAATGTTTTTTTATTTTTAATTCCCACTTCAGCTTCCAGTTTCAGATTTGTGACTAGACTTAAGTTCTTTGGCTTCCAGCAGCTCCCTGTTCACACACACACACACACACACACACCGCCTCCACCATTTGTTTCCCGTGTCTTCTTTTCTCCTTGCCATCCTCCCTTTCAAGCGTTCTCTTTGGCAGTGCCACTTGACAGGCCTGGTGCTGCGGCTCAGAGGAAACGCTGCTTTCAGGACCCCTCAAACAGGAGCCGATTCACCAGGTTTGCTTTTTGATGTTCGGGCTGCTATCGGGCCGTCTGGGCGCTGTGGTACTTCTCTGTTTTGTCAGGTAGTTAGCCAGGAAAGGTGTATGGCGCGTGCACAACTGGACAGCCTCTCAGTGCCGGGGAAATGGGTTTGTGAGAAAGAGAATATTTTTTTCTTTGACTGTCTCTCACCCTGTCATTTCTCTACCTCTGCTTTGTGTTTCCTGACATTTCCTCCTCTCTACCTTCCTCCCTTTGCTTTTTGTCTTTCCATCATCTCTGTTTTTCCCTTTTTTTCCCCCCCGACACACTCTCCTCTTTGCTCTTAGCTCCACATCACCAGATATTCTTGTTCTCCTTCGTCTCTTCCGTCTTTCTTTCATTCTTTTCACTTTGCTGTCCTTTGCCACAGTTCAGTGCCGCTCGTCGTTTGCATCATGCAGCGACTTCAATGGCGGAGACAATAGCCTCTGCCACCGGGGAGGCAGGAGAAGGAAACGTAAATGTAAAACCATTTGATGCCACATCGTGATGGGCTCCGACTATGGACATAAAAGAAGAGTTCATCCATCACAGGAGACACGAGCGGACGATAAATTGAGTTGCAATGCAGAAAAGCTTTATGGAGCATTGTTAGTGAAGCTGCAGCCATTCTGGTCTTTTTTCCCAGAAAGGTCACTTACTCAAAATGTGTCTTCTTGATGGGAATATCGATGTGTTTCCTGTTGGGAGGAGCGCTTTCCAGGAATCGGCCATAAATGGACCACATGAAGTTCATATAGAGAAGATAAAGACACACAGACGGTGTTGGAAGCTCAATAGTAACATTTAAACAAGTAAACGTTTTCGCGTAGCTTTACAGGCTACGTGACAGACTGCGTCACACCTCAGAACCCTTCAGGTAAAACTTTTAAAACGCTGCTGATGCCCAGAAAACGATGTATCAAGATGTCAATATTTTGATATGTGCATTCATCTTCTGCTGTATCTGTACACCGGTAACGTCTGCGTTTACTTGCTCTCTTTTTTCTTCAGCAGCGAGAGAAGACATGGCACCTTGTTGTAATGATTGTTATTGTAAAAAGTATCTAGTGTTGTATGTAAAAATCATCCTGTCAACACTGCAGCCTCTCTCGATCTGTGATGAGCGACTGGTGTCCCCGTCTGACCTGCCGTCATATACTGAGTTTGGACATTGATAAAAGCTGCTGACAGTAATTCGATTGGATTGGAAAATCTTTATTGTCCCCAAGGGGCCATTTTGTAGTAGTCAACACAACCATCATCATCATCATCATCGTCGTCATTCTGGGGTATAGCGTACCTCCTCCCATGGAGAGGGGGATGAGAGTGAGCCAAAATGTCCGCCGTCCTCTGAGATCCTCTGACTCGATGAACACGGCCAAAAAATAAAAAATCATTCATGTTGGTGCCAATGATTTTTTTGGCAAAGTTTAACATCATTTCCCTGTTTAACCATCCTGAACCAACACATCGCTGCACAAGTTAAACTGATGATGATGACACTTGTTTTGTTTTGGTCCCTGCAGTTATCTGCATGTTACTGTTTTACAAGTTTGCAACCAACACCTGATGCACACAGAATGACCCGGTCGCTAATGGTACGAACCCAACTGTGTTCAGAACAAGTTCCCCCCCGGCATTATTCTGCAGGAGCGCTGGTGCTGTGTGCTGTGTGTAGCACCGCCCAAGACGATTGTGATTGGATCTCCGTGACAGAAATGATTTGAATGACATGAATGAAGCTGCTAACGATGTTCGATGTTAAAACAGAACCTCTTTAACGTTCATATCTCTGTAGAATATCTGCCGCCCTGATAGAAAACCGTCGGTCAGCTTGTGCAGCGCGTCGCTACATTTCCCACGCGGCTGAAAGTCGGCCTCGCCTTTTTACCTTCTCGTGACCCAAACGAGGTCCAAGAAACCTATTAGAAATGTATAATTCTCTATATTTTTAAATCACATGAGAAAGAAAGAAGTACTCTCTCAACGGTTAACTTTATAGAGACGTGATGTTTTTATTGGGCGCTGTGGTTATATTTCCTGCCTGGTGGGCCTCCTGGGTTCTGCCTTAAAGGCCTTATGACTAGCGGATCATTAGCAGCCGGGCCAGGACACTGGCAGGCGCACACAGGGACGGATATACACATTACCACGCACGCACACACCAACACACTCATTTTATAGCCATTAAAAATAGTCTCCTCTGATCTGGAGTCAGCTGCATCAGCAGAACTGGAAGTATTTTCTTCTGCTTCTTTTTTTCGTAGCGTATCATCAAATCGACACATCATGAAGAACTTTGCAAATGGACGTAACCAGAGAACCCGCACACAGTCACACAAATGCTTTAGTTTTGTTTATGTGAGAACAACATTAGGATGCGATTACGATATTTGAAGAATTATCCCTTAAACTGTGCGTTTCACAAACACGACATGAGGACGTCTCCTGACTTACCCGGAGCCTGATCGTGTTAGAGCTCGAGTTTCACACGGTGCCCGAAAACGTATTCACAAAATAGGAAGATGAGACACAAATAAACCTAAATTTGCGCAGGACGGAGCGCCGAGGCAGGAAAGTGTTTCAGCTCGAGTGAAGAAATGGACGTGTTGACACTGAGTCACGAATGTGTGAGTAAGAGTATAAAAGACGGAGACTAGAGCGACGAAACGCAGCAGAAGTGAAGCTCCTGCTGAGATCTGAGACCGTGCAGCACACACACACACACACACACACACACAGTGAATCCTACTACAGTCCTCTAGTACAAGACAAACTATCGTTATGTGGAAGTCTGCACATACAAAGAAGTTGGACATCACCGTGTGTCTGACCGATTTAGTGACGCACAAATAAAACAGAAGCGCTAATAGACACAAACGATGCTGTGTTTCACTTCAGGGTCTGCATCCTCTGAAGGACTCGGCCTTTGTGGTCTTTGAAGGCGAGTCCTTCAGAGAGACCTTGTTAACCGCGTCAGTCGTTGTTAAATGGGACGGTCTCGCCTTTGGAGCACTTCCTGGTTGTGTCACCAGATGTTTTACCCTTACGTCACGATTTCTGCAGCCCAGGCCCACGACAGTGACGATCTACGCCACGCAATGTCGCCATTTTCTCTCTTTCTTTCTTCTTTTATCGGGCCCGCAAAGAATCTTGGGATATGTGAGGCCACGAAGGATCGTAGTGGTGCATCCTCCAAAAACAGGGAGAAGAAGGAGCATCTGGAGGAGACTTCGGATTGGGCGAGCCTTCGCAGCGTTGTGACGTAACTGGCCTTCAAATGCTCCGAAGGATGCAGACGCTGAACTGAGACACAGCAAATCTGTTGATAAGTGGAGCAGCCATCTTGGAATTTAAAGCCGAGGTTGCACCAGAACATTGGAAACTCCAACTCCCCAGTTAAAAACTAAACGCACCGTTACAACCTAACAGCAGCGACTTCAGCAACAAAGCTTCTGGTATCTGTCAGGATAATTAATAAATCACTTTGGCACTTTAGTTTTCCTCCGTCATCGTCAGAGTCTGTGTCCAAAGGTGTTCATCTTCAAGCTGCTGCTGCTCTCTGTCTGTAGTTAATGCAGACCTTAACTTACCAAGATATAAACATCCAGGGCAGCATCATAAAATGCACAACATTACATGATTTCTTAAGTTATTTTATTACATTTGATATTTTTTGTCCTTGCAGGTCCATGTCCCACGTTGGACTCCTTAGTTTTGAGTTTTTATTTGCACGAGTGAGTCCTGTGTGTGTGTGTGTGTGTGTGAATATAATGGACAACATATTAGACACAACTCTCATTATCATGCAGCTCAACACGACCACACACCCTCACAGCACGACTGTAGAGTTCCGTTGCACTGGACTGTATTTGGGTCTCGCTCGCTGTACCTAATAAAATGGCAGCTTGGTTTATATAATTTTTTTCACGCCTGCAGCTTTATCTTGAAGAATGTGTTTTGACTGTCTGCGCCGAAGCTCCCCGCCGAGATAAAAAAGCACTCAAGTCAAATGTGCTCACGCAGACGTCCATCACACACATGAGAAACAGCAGCAGACCCACGAGCCACGTCGGTTCCTCCGCAGCCGGGCGCATGTGTCCCACAGCAGGCCTCCAGTCTGCTGTCACACCGCTCATCTGCACAGCAGACCACAGAGCCTTTGATTATTAAATATAGAGCTGCTCTTTGGCCGATACAACCTTTTTTTTTTTTTTTTTTAAATGTGTTGCTATTACTTTACTCATCGTACATCAGTCCAGTCAGCAGCTTTTAAATACATAAATGTGTGTCTGCATGCTTGTGTGTTTTTGTTTGTCGATGAGTGTGTGTGAGATGAAAGACAGTCGCGGAGCATGAAATGTGGTCCAGAGGCTGGTAGCAGAGTGGAATCCTGGGAAAGGTCGAGGGTCAGGCTGCTGCGGCCCCCTGGGGGACATCAACCCTTGAACCGAGTGTGTGTGTGTGTGTGTGTGTGAGTGGAGACAGGAGAGGCTGATTGGTGTTTTGGAATGAAAGGGAGTTGATAGAGAGCAGGTAGGACAGTAATCCTGGAAGTGTGTGTCCCGGAGAGAAGAGCGCATTATTGACAAAACACAAACGGCTGACGAGCCGGACTCCTGGAATGTGACACACAGTGTGAGACAGACAGACAGACGGACAGACGGAGAGACAGACAGGTTGTGTTGGCTGTGAATCGTCTGTCAGCACGTCTGTCATCAGGTGAATTAGTTTCAGTGTGTGTTACAAAGAGCAGATGGACCTGAGAGCCAAAACATGTTAAGTGCAGCTTTCCTCTCTTTCTTTGCAGGTAAAGTAAATGTACACTCATCTGAGGACGTCCACTCGGGTCCACACGAGTCCATCAGCTCCCGCTAAGTGTCTCATTTTGGCCGTAGACTCTGAATCTTACTTTCTGGCACGAGACGGAAAGTTTGAACTATGAAGTGCAGAAATATTCCGTGGCACTCTGCCATCGCTGATGTTCTCCACGTCTGATTTGGTCGACGTTTTAGAGACAACTATAATTAGGGTCCATTCGGATCAGGTCCAACAAGCTGGAACCTCAGGACCTCTTAAAGGAACAGTCATTATCTCCTCCCCCTCTGTGCTGATGGAGAACCAGGTGAAGTTTCCACAACATCTCTGGAACGATAGAAGAAGCTGAGGACTTTAGGAAAAGTATAGCTCGACTGATGTGATCCACGTCTACAGAAATCCCCAAATCTCACAGTGATTCAAAGAGACCTTATTTACACTGTTGATTTAAGCAGAAACCTTCACTGGAGCTCTGAGCTAAAAGCATTTGCGTGTTCCCTCCACCGTCCCCTCGAGACTGTAAATAACATCTTTCCAAATCAATCAATTTCAGCCATCTCTGACTTTCTCTGCAGTCACTCCCTGAAAACATCAATACAGCAGATCTCGTTGTCATAATCTGATTGGAAATCATGTTACATTTATTTTACTGCTCACTAGTCTGTATTACAGTTAACAAGTTATTTAATTTAGAGTTGTATTTAGTTCAGCTGCATTAAAAACGTGATATATTTGATCATAGAAAGCAGCGAGGGACTGAGCGATGTTCAACCAGCAGAGAAAGCCGACTGCTGACAACAGAAGTGTCTGACGGTCTCTGTAGTGTTTAATGATTCATGTTTAAAATATCAGTGTGCTTCTTTCTGACGACAGATGGCCTCGTCCCGCCCTGCAGTGAAACTTGCTGACCTTACCCGAACTTGCAGTGAGTTAAGTTGGATTTCTTCCATGACATAAAATAAAAAACTGAACATTTTCCTCGTTTGTTTACGCTGTTTTTTAAAAGCTTCGGTTGAGCTTTCAGTGGCTCTAAAGAGAGTAAACAGTCTGGTTTCCACTTCAGTTGAGGTTGTTTTGGAGGAAAACAGATGAAAACCAGTCTCATGCAATAAAAGCGTAACACGAGTTAAAAAAGATCACATTCTGGCATGTTTTGGGTGACGCGTTTAGAAAAAATTCCCCTCATTTTACCTTCCATCTCTGGGTAATTGATCAAATTCCCCCCCTTTTTTTTTATTTCCCTCTGCGACACAGTTCTGGAAAATATTCTGCAGTTGTTGTGGGACCTGTGGGACTTTATAACTGACTTAATCACTGCCAATTCCCCATAATGTGACCTCCCTGGACCATCTTGTTTTCCAAGTTGGTTAAATACACGCAGGAAACAAGGTATTTGCAAACACTCAGTAACCCCAGAGCTGCCACGAACAACACCAGAGAGCTAAACAATGGCATTATTAACTGAGAGAAATGCTGTTCACACATTCCAGGCCATTCACAGACACACAGAAACACACATTCTGCAAGTTTCACACAGTCCAAAGCCCTCAGCTCACACTGCATGAGTTCATAGCTGTGAAAACCATCAGCGCTCCCCATTATCCAGCGACAGAGGAACCTCTCGCTGGGATTACAATAGCAGACGTGCGTCAAATAGCTGTCACCAGATTCCTAACATTTCTTTTAACCTGCCTGGATTGCCAAAAGGCCGAGATTTACTGCGGCGAATGGCTCATATTGTGATTTTTAATGACACGGACCCAAATAAGAGCAGCTGAACTGTGGCAGACACCGTTTTACAGCTTCAACCGCTGTAATTTGATGTATAGATCGATCCAACCGACGAGCCAGAACAAATAAATTGATTTCTGTCAAACGTACAATAGTCGTGCGGTGCAGTCAATGACGCAAGCTCACACGTGTGGACGTATACATCCACAGCTATCAGTTTACAGACGGTTTGCAAAATCTCTAATAAGGCCAGAGTTCATCGACAGAACTGTGTCATCGTGTTGCCCACAATGGAACATAATGATCGCTTCGTGGCCGGCTGAACCTTGTTCCTGCGTTACATAAAAGCCTCTGGTTTCAGCATATGTGCTGGATGAGAGAACAATAGTGTGTGCAAAGCTGGCAATAATGAGACTGAAAAGGTAGAGCTAATTAATCCTAACGAGCTGTATGTGGCTGTCCCTTTGCCGTTCATGTAATCTACTGATATCAAGAAGTTTAGCAGAGCTCACGCCAGTATTTTTTAATGGATCACATGGCTGTGTGATATGAAAGGGGGTCACGTCTTTCAGCTCATTATTTTGGTTTGACTTTTCTGTTTTGGTTCCCTCTGACTGCTTTCATCAACTTAATTTTCAGCAGCAGCAGGCAGCTTCTGTTTTAGTTTTCTTTTCAGGGAAAAACCTGGATGAAGCCACAGTCCACGACCTGCCCAGCAACAAACAACAGACGGATAAAGTTTGGAGACTAGCTGGTGAACATCGTGGAGCATTTAGCGGCTAAAGAAACTGACAGAATATGGAGATGGATGGCGACCATGAGCAGAGCATGAATGCTTTCCGATAACAAGACGTTGGCTCCAACCCTGATTATGTATTTATGATTGTTCTTGTTGAGCTGAGAGTTTTCTGTCCTCCAACAACTGTGGATGTTTCTTGTGTTGACTGTAATGCTTCTTGCATGCTGTCATTTGTGCTGCTGTTGCTGGAATCACAATAAGAGACAGCACCACCAGTCGGAGAAACCAGAGGGATAGACCAGACCTGTATCTCTGTGGGAGATATTACTGCTCATGTTTTTCATGATCATCTGTGGCATTTCTCGGTTGCTGTGAAGGTCGAAGGTGAGTGGCTGTCTTTCCTCTCGTCTCCAGGCCTTCTCTCTCTCTCACACACACACATTTGATGAATATGTAGTTGCAGGCAGCGGACCACTTGTTGCTCACAGGAAGACCCAACACAGCGGTCCCACGCTGTATGTCAAAGGCCGCTCCATCTTTCCCCGGGGAACAGGAGCGGTCGGAATGAGGAAGAGCTGGAAAACACACACTGACCTCTTTTTAAAAATGGCCTGGACGAGCAGAACTCGATGATTTTCCTCGTGTTCGGTGTGCGTCCGCAGGTTAGCTGTTTACTCAGCCTGCCTTTCAATGACTTTGGCTGCGTGCGAATCCGCCTGCGTGTTGGTCCTCACTGTAATTGCGGATCTTCAAAGAGTGTTTCACAGCGTGAGAGCTGTGATGAAGACCTTCTCGCTCGTTACAGGAATCCCTGGCATACAGCAGAAAACAGTCAGACGACTTCTTCTGAGGATAATTACTCAGAGATGATTTACTGCCACCGAGAGGGCGTGGGACTGAAATCAAAGTTAATAGAAAGGCAATAAAATGCATTGTGGGAGGATGAGCAATTAAACAGGGCAGAAGGAATGTGACATACGGTAACATGCCCGAGGAGACCTGCTTCAACGGCAAACTCAAAGGAGAACCGATCCCAAACATCGTGACAGAGTGGATGGACGCCAACGGCTGGAGAGACGTTTAGATTCCAGAGATTCCTCCTATTGTGGCCAAACGAAAACCTGGTCCTGGTCTGAAAACATCTCCAGGAGGAGGAGGCGAGTCAACATGTCAATCAGGAACAAAAAGACTGAATCATTATAAATGAAACAGTCGTAACATTAAACAAATTAAGTGTCTCTACTCTCATATTAGAATAAGGTGGAACTTAATGGATGTTTACAGAGAAGGAGAGCTTTGCTGTGCAGGCCAGTTCCTCTGTGGACTCCCATCATCATCACAACCCATATATTACACAATAAACTTTTAAAGCGTTATCGACAAAACTGTTAATAAAACAGAAGCAAAACACCGTCAGGGCAGGTTTATATCAGACTGGATGCTGCAGCACAGATAATAAAACTGCTTCCTACAGTTTGTCTCTGCGAGTAAATCAACCAATCGTTTTATTACGATCAAAATGACGGTCTTAATTGCCGCAGATATAAATGTGGGTGACGTGGCCCCTGAAGGTATTAAGTACTTTGTACATTATATATCTTGTTGCTGGAACTGTGTCCTAAAAAACAAGCCATGTTTTTTAGTCTGTACTGAAACTAAAAGAGCTTTTTTGAAAATGAATGTTAAATTAAGTTTGGACTTGAGACCACAAAGGAAGCCCCATTTTAATCGATTGGGACTTTCTTCAGTCTGGTTTTCACCAACTTGCTTACTGCCTTGCTGCTGTTTGGAGCTGAGTTGGTCGTTTACTGCCGTCTTTACCGCGTCCTGACGGCGAGCGAGCGTCCGACTATCACGTTTCATTGGATGCTCTCTGTGAACCCATCACAGATAAAGACTGCCAGGCCAGTGACATTAGTTTGAGGTGGCGTTCCAACATTTGTTAGTGTGAAACCAGTGGATATTATTAAGGAGACGTCAGGACAGATTGATCAGGACAGTTTCAGAGCATCTGTTTAACATCTTTTCTGTTTGCAGAAACGTGGCTGAGCTGTTCGCTGCAGCTGGAAACAAGATCAATGAGAACGCTTACCAACTGGAAACCAAAACAATTAGCTAAAAGAGGCTAAAATGCTTTGTTTAGTTGAGTGAAACTACTACTATTATCAGAATCACTTTTCACATGGAAAAAAGCTGCTGATATAAAGTGATTGATTAGTTCGTCTTTGACGCTAACAATCCTGCGGCCTGCGTACGTTGAGGAACAGTATTGATCGCGGGCAGCGACGATGAAGTCACCTTTAACCGTCAGCGGGCGACAGTAAGCCCCGTCTGACAGGAAACGCACAATCTGACACGGCTCATCCGTCAGCACCACCTGCACCGATGCCAATACTCGCCGGCTCGCCTCAAACGGAGCGGCGTTTTTCATAAATCACACACATTTACACACAAACTCAATTGTGACCATTTTCTCGGTGAAAGAAGACGCAGCGAGTAAAGCTTTCAGCCGGAGCGCCGAGGAGGCAATCTGACGGGGACAGCTTTTTATCAGGTTTGTGGTGGAGTGTCAGTTTATGGAGTGGAGCCGGAGCGAAGCACAGCTTAACTAGGACACATAAAGAGCGTTTCCTGGGAGAGGGAGAGCAAGGACAAGCAGGTGAGCTAGATTGGTGTGATATCACAGGAATGGCTCCGGGGCTGGAAGTGTGTTTGTGAGAATGACGCGAGGCAGCGGAGACTAATACACTGAAAGAAGCCTTTCTTCTTCAAAGACGTCTGATCACAGGACTTCACACACACACAAAACCACAGCCGCGAGTGTGAGCACACATCTTTCAATGCCCTCTTCCTTCTCTCCTCACCTCACTCGCTTTGTCACGAGCACACAGTCCTCATGTAGATGTGCAGAGACTGTGAGTCTGTCAGAAGCCTTGGGGGACGTGGCTTCGTCCTTTCATGAAAAAAAAGGAGGTGAGCAGACTGAAACAAGGTCTGCTGGATGTGACAGTGGAAGTCGCAGCAGGGCAGGAATGCAAACACGCGATAAATGATGTATTGTCCTCTGACTCACATACATACGACACACGGAGCACAAACAGTATGAAGACATATACAACTTAAAGGTGCACAAGACGACTCAGAGTGTGTCAGTGGTTGTTTGTCGTCTTTGACATAAGATTTTTGTTTAATCTGATAAATAAGCCATCTTTTCTCAAAACATTATTCAGCTTGGGGATAAAAATGAGGCCCCATTATGACATCAGACATGCTAATGGTTAACCCTAGCCTAAAGCTAGCTAGCATAATGTTTTAGCAGCAAGTACAACATCATTACAATAAGTTAATTTACCATCAGACAGCCTGTAAACACAGCAGATAATGCTCCTGGATAAGATGTTCTCCATGTTAAAGTGTATCGTTTTCATCTTTTTCACAATCCTGGTGTTTTCCTGCATGGTTTGTTAATTTGTTAATTGCAGTTAGCTGGAGGCAATGTTGTCTTCTTGACACTAAAACAGGAATCTGTTCCTTTAAAATCACTTTTTCGTTTCTTCTACCAGTGACTGAGCAACAGTGAAATAAAATAGGAAATCACCAGAGGAATCATTTGACTCTGGTTGGACCGTTGTGCTGCATTTTGTTCCGTGTGCACCAAAAGAAATGCTGTTCTTGTTTTTGGAAACCCTTCTTCTATTCTAGTCTTCATCTCTTTGCACAGAGGATATCCTGCAACATAAACGCGTGAACAAACATTCGACAATACTGAACAGTTTTTCTTACTGAAAAGTTTTTGTGTCGGTATATCCAAATATTTAATGTAAATCTCTAAAATGGAGACACATAGAGACTATATGGATTAAATATGAATATTTCAAAGTGGAAATATGCAGTTTACTGGTGTAAAAGTGTTGATTTAAAGTAGAACTTCTCAGCCTCAACCATCCTGCGTTGAGTTAATATTTCTGAGCTATGATTGGACGCTCGCTGCTCAGGAAGGGTTTTGCTGTGCAGGTGAGGATTTCTGTTTGTATTGACGTGAAAAGTTTCTGTTCAATGAACGTGTCAAACTTGTACCTGCATCTTCATATTTACATGTCTACCTTGATTTACAGCAAACACTAAAAACCGTGTCTTTATTTCCAGCTGCGCTCACAAACTACAAAGCGTCCCCCGCCGGAACGTGAACAAACGGCAGCCAAACCACACAGGCCTCGTTCCCACGTGTGGATCTTCAAAACTCTTCCTTGTTTCCCCTGTGAACTTTCTTCCTTGACACTTTCTGTGATATACAAATGGCTTCTCTCATTAATTCATATGGGCTGAGGGGGGACGGGGGGGGTTCAGCTGTCGGCTGTGTTTCAAGCCCCGTTTCCAGTTTCCTCATCTGTCCTAAGCACATTCACTGTGCCACCCTCGGCAAAGACAGAACAAATTGCTCTAAGTCTGTCACTCCTGAAAGCGAGATGCCATTTTTTGAACCCAATTACCCGCAGACGCCGCAGAAACAGAAGCCGTTCTGAGCCTTTGGAAACAAATGATTTGGAAATGAAAGAGGGGAAATCGTCAAAAGGCAGACAGAGGAGGAGGAGAGGGGAAAAGCATTTATCGCACACGGGAGTAATGCGATCAGAAACGGATGCAGCCATCGCTCTGGGATTGTTGGTTGCATTCACATTCGTGTGTGTTTGTGCGTACGTATTGGTGTGTAATGGTGTGAGACAATGTGGCCGTCAGGAGGGACAATGTCACACAAAGCCGAGCGCATTACGGCTGCAGAGGGGAAATGTGGTATGCAGTGATTTACTGCGGTTAATGGCTGATGTCCGGACAAGAGACGGGAAAATGAACTTCACTGTTGATGGAGCAGCAAAAAAACAGTCAAATGCCGGAGCAGACGGAAAATAACGATGCAGAGAGACGCTAACGTTGTCTGGTATTATTCATAGCCAGCATGTTTCTTTCTTAAGTACACAAGCGGGAGTTCAAGGGAGGGTGAAGTGATCTCACAGAGGTCTCAGGAGACACAAGGACACAGATATTCAACACACAAAGCTGCTCTTCTCTTAAGTACCTATTTAATTGAGAGGAACTGTCGCATTGCCTAACCTGCCTACTTAAAGCAGGAGAGAAAACCCACAGCCCGCTTTATTTCCTTAAACACATCTCACCTTTAACATTTATCTTCTTGATATTCCTGCAGAATTGAGGTTGAGAGTAGCCTTCGGGAGTTTGAACTTTAGCCACCTCTCTCCTGCTAACAAAAAAAAAAAGCCACGATGAAGCACAGCACCGCGGTGGAAATGGACCCGGGCGATGAGCAGAACTTGGCTGGCGTTTCTCTCTTTCACTCTGAACGGCGTCTCAGAGCGGCTGTAGGGCACGAGAGAGTGATTCAGACCTGAGGTTTTCACAATCAGCTCCTCACCCAACCGCGTTTGTTTAATTGAATATCGTGAGCCGGAGACACACCTAAAGAAACGCGTGCCAAAAATAAGCACACGGAGATTATGAGGTGATGACAAGTCAGAATCCGTTTGTTACAATGACAAAAACAACAAGGCGGTTGAAGAGCGATCATTACTGTCAGACAACACGGCTACCGTCTGCACATCCTCCCGTGTTAGAACAGTTTCTCGATTCTGCAGTTAAACGGAGGATTTCTTCATTTCTTGCAGCTTTACTGCAGAAATCTGACACCCTACAGAGTGAGGTACTCGTTGCCATGGAGATTTGACCTTCCACTTAAACACTCCGGTATATTTTTGGTATTTTGTGATATTTCAGGAAGGTCGAGCAGAGAAGTGGCAGTGAATGTACAGTTTGAATATGAATAAACCCTGCAGCTCCTCAACACTCAAGAAATAATCATGCTATTAGCTGCCCATGCTAACAACAGGGCTATCGCTAATCCATGCTAGTGATGTTGATTCTGCTACAGTCTGGTCGTGATGGTAATGATTATGTTCGGCTGTTAACCCACCAAGCCCCCATGATGCCTTGCATATTGTGACTTCCGACACTTCCCATCACTTCGCCGGAATTGGCTAGTTTCACAGGTAAGAGGATGCTAATCCTCCTTCTAAGAGCACCTGGTAATGCAGATGTAGGTTATTGACTTTACTGAGTGAACACTACTATTATTATTATTATCGCTACAACCTGCCGATGCTGCTTAAGCCTCCAAAGTGCTGCTGGTGGGGTCTGTCGCTGTGATACTACTACTCACGATAGCTCCGAAAACACAGAAAGTAATACCCATAATCCTTTTCCCCGGCAACCTCCCCCTTATAATCGTCTCTCAAGTGGCAACAGAGCAGCGCGACAGCAGTGAGTTTACCCAAACCAACAGGAGCATCAACAAGATCCGTCACTGATGTTGGGCGATCGGGTCCGGCTCCCAGGGTTTAAGGTTACCGGTACCAAAAAGTCCACAGTGTTATATGTATAAGCTGCACCCACACACACACACACACACACACACACACACACACACACACACACAGAGAATCTGAGCGGTAACTTTCTGTCCCCCGTCTCTTCCTTCTTGTTGACATTTAGTCGGATGTGTGCGACCATGTGACTCTTTTAACAAGTTATTTTCTTTGAAAGCCTTTGCAGCCCCCTGATTGTCCCTGAGTGCTGCTCACTGACTGAGTGTGTGTGTGTGTGTGTGTGTGTGCACGACTCCTATTGACTTTCTCTCCCATTTGTATACACACACACACACACACACACTCACTCACACACCGTACCGCGGTGACACCAAGGCTGTTTGAACACAAAAGCCTGCTGGCCGTGACCTATGTGGGCTGAATGCTAACAGAGGATAAGGAATGCGCGCCACTGGGGCAAATTCGACACACACACACACACACACACACACACACACACACACACACACACCTTTTTTTTTGAGAAGCACTTAAAACTCAGTCAGAGTTGTTGACTTGCAGCAGCTTTATTTTGGAGACGTAGCGAGAGAGAGACGAGGGAGGAGATGCAGCACTGTGCCTCCGACCGGACGGGTCAATGAAGGGCACTTATGAACGAACGCTCACTGCTTGTAAGATTTACGATGAATGGCTGAGCGTTATTTATTCTGCTGTCGCTTGTTTTTTTTGTCTTTCTCCAGGGGGATTGCTCAGCAGAAAGTCCCTCAGTTTGATACTGCTGGTTGACTTTTCGCAAAAAAACAAGCTGCGCAAACCGAGTTATTGAAATCATTTCTAGAATGGGACATTTGTTCAGACGCCAGAGAAGAAGAAAAAAACAACAACACTCAAGCGAGCGAGCGGTTATTCTGTTGTTAAAGTCTCGAGGTGATTCACAGAGTGCACAGTAAAAAACAAAAAGACAGTGATGCTCTGATTCAAACATCTTGACAAGGAAAATGGAGCCTTTGTCTGAGTCTCTTTGATTATTTCTCAGGCTAATGGCTGCAGTTATGTCAATACAGTCTGAATACATGTGTGTGTGTGTGTGTGTGTGTTGGTCTCGGTTGTGTTTACTGAGCCACACTTTGAGCAGCAGTTGCCACCCGAAACTATTTTGACTAGCAGCTTCTACAAACGGCCACAGCGCTGCCCACTGGATTCCCAGATAGTCTGGCAGCGTTTAGCTTTGACTCCTGACCTCTGGGATCGTTTGGTTGGACTGTGGGAACAAACGGCGAGCTGGTGGTTTCAGGGGTCTGCCATAAGAAGCTCACCGTGGGGGGGGGGAGCAGGAAGGAAAAGGAGGTAAGACGAGACGTGGAGGGGCAGATAAAGCGCCGTCGTTACCCAAGAAGGAAGGAAGATTTGATATGTTTTTTACAGGGTTCAGATGCTTCCTCTGACGCCGTCTTCCTCCTGACAATCAGCATCTTTAGAATGACAATGAGTTTACCACCTTCAGCCTGCTCTTCTTCTTCCTCTCCTCTATTATTGTACTTTTGTCTGGTTCTTTATTTAACTTCCAGCTTCCTTTACATCCTTTCCTAAGTGTTTTTGGAAACAGACCGTTTGTCAAGTGGACACATTCTCCTGGAGGTGTCTAATAACAATTTGTGGTCTGTATCCATTAAAACACAGGCTCGGCTCTCTGCCATGTGAGTCTTTGTTAATGACAGACGGGGATTTCGAGGAGTTACGAAGGTGGATTTTAACTCTACAACCACTGTTGTCCCATCTTAAAGTGCAACACGTAGACACTGTTTGACAGTATCCACGGCGCACCCAGCCACAAACCGAGAGCTGTAATTTCATGAATCTAAAGCCGTCTTCACACGGGACTGGCATTACCAGCTGCTGTCATGTGATTAAGAAATGACCCCCCACGTCTGTGTTTTGTGTGGTGTGTTCACAGAAGTCTTATTTCACTCCAATATACTGAAATTATCCCCCACACATGATGTGAAGGCTCTGCGCAGCAGCAGCGTTTCAGAAGTGGAGCGTTTCTTCTTCAGCAGCCACATTAATAATACAGTGCAGAGCTGTTTTTCCCATAATATGCATTCTGGGAAATGTATTGTGTAATGTGTTTTTGGAGTTTTTGATCCAGGAGCATCTCAACGTCACAATATCTGAGCCTCTTTTCTGAACACTTTAGATTCTGAATCACTGGAAGAGTCCTTCACATCCTCAGCATGTTGTGTTAAGCTTCAGTTTTTTGAAAATCCTTTGGTTAAAAAAAATGTTGTGTCCTCTCCCGTCCTGCTTTCCTCTCATCTCCCCATCTTTCATCAGAGGTTCACCGTGTCCCCCACCTCCCCTCACCCAGCCACCACCAGGTCCCCTGCTGTGTCCTTTCCACCATCTGCCCGGCGACAGGTGAGGAGCCCCGACGACATGAAGGGACACATGAAGACGGACGGCGGCGGCAGTGATTGCAGCCGCTGCTTCCATTTACACCGGGAGTGTTTGTGTTCACGCGAGGAGTGTGTGTGTGTCTGCACGAGGAGTGTTTGTGTTCACGCGAGGAGTGTGTGTGTTCACACGCTTCACGGTGACCTCCTGCAGAGTCCCCCCACACCTGAGACAACAAACAAACAGCTTCGGCCTGTTAAAACACCGCACACACACACACCCACAAACAGGCCTGCTACTGCTTCTGCTGCCTTAGATCAACAACACACACACACACACACACACACACACACACACACACACACACACACACACACACACACACACACACACACACACACACACACACACAAACAGATGGTGATGTAAGTCTTTTAAAAACCCACCAATGATACCTATTCCTTTTCCTCTTTTTTGTTTACCCCCCCTTTCTCTGTCTCACACACACACACACACACACACACACCCAAATAAACAAACACACACACACACACACAACCAACTAAACAAACACACTGCAGCAAATAAAGCAATTTGGACACCCTGAATAGTATAAACATTGCTATGAGGTAGGCTTAAAACACACCTGCTGCAGTCCAATGTACACACACACACACACACACACACACACACACACACACACACACATAATTTGAATGCCGACACAAACACTTAAATAAACAGCCACCAGCATTGCGCTGCCAGATAAAGAAACTCGTATAAACACCTGTACACACACCTTTTTTTTTTTTTAGAAGTCACAACATTTTTTACATTTATACTGCACACACACACACACACACACACACACACACACACACACACACACACACACACACACACACACACACACACACACAGAGCAGCCAAGTGATTAGTGATTCACTCAAGGACACTTTAAAAACGTTCACTGTTTACCGGCTCAATGGGTAAGAAGATTTTTCATCCTCAGGGGATCATGAATGTCACAGCGGCCCGTTAGACAGGATGTAAATGTTAGCGGCTGATGTTTCTAATAACCACTTATATGTTGCGGGTTGACATTTGGGCCAAACGTGGCATATCACGTTCATATCAGGAGGTGGAGGGGAAGAGGACCACTGTTCAAATCACACCGCTGGATACTGCAGATGCAGGTATTGTGGTTTTTGTGCCTGAACCGAGCCAGAACATGAGCACAGTGTTGTGACGAGAGAGAAATCGGTCAGATAGTTTTTGAGATAAGATAGATAATATCGTGCTCATGTTATGTTATGCTGATGAGCGTTATATGTGCCTTCAGAGCGTTGGTACTTTTACAACACATCATAAATACATTACAGAATACAGAGTGTGTTCCCGTCTGCATCTGCTATAAAACACACTACCGATAAGAATCTGGAGGCAAAACAAGTAAAAAAATATGAAAAATCTGCATGGAGGAGCTGAAATATTGATCAGCAGCAGCACAGAGTATCTTTATTTTTAAAGTCGGCCCTTCAGTGTTTGGATATGAAGAGAGTTTCTGACTGGTTTTGACAGAGTTTTCCATCTGTCGCCGCGCTCAGCGGGGTTCCCCTGATGTTGGCTGTGACACAGCAGAAACTGTGTTTGATGGCTCAGACAGCCAGAACTTAAAAAGAACTTGGGTTTCTCTCATTCTACACCCTCGTCTCTGTCGAACGACTCGCATACAATAACCACGGCTCTCTCAGGCGGACACCTTCGTCTTCATCTCATCGTCTTCATTCAACGGAAACCTCGACAAATCTCGAAAACCGACTTTCAGTCCTTGATCATTTTGTTCTCGGCTGTTATCTCGGCTCATTCCTCTCTGTCGACCGTCTGAATTTATCTTCTTCTATGCACTGCTTTGTCCCGTCGGGCCGGGCTGAGCCACGGAGTCTCCTGGGGTTCTGAGAGAGGAGACTACTTCTGAACTTCTGGGATTAAAAGTGGATTTATCTTCACTACTGTTTATCAACCTGACTGCAGCGGTGATCTGCAGAGGTGACCTCCACTGTCGAGAGGAGAGAGAGGAAAACAGTCGGACTGTTTCGGGTGAATCAACACAAAACGACGCAGATCAAACTTGCAGGAGTGACGTGAGAATATTTGCTTTGCCGTTCGTGAACAGCTGACGAATCTGACGTGACTCAGGCATAAATGTTGACGGACCAGATAATGTTTCTTACTCATGTTGTGTTTGGTCTTTGGTCCGATGATTCATTCTCTCTCTGTGACTCTCCCACAGAACTCAGTGTGACAGTCGACTGAATGAAATGCAACCGAGCAAGACACGTAACAAAGATCTAGTCGTTAAATGTTAGATTTTATCTAAGCTACTCTAAAATGTATGTGCAGCAGCTATGACAGATTGGCATCTGTAGCATTTATTTACCGCGCATTTAAAGAGGGTTAATTTTGAGCTTGGGGGGATTTTTTTTTCGAGCTACCAACTTGCAGTAAATTCCGTCCTTCAACAACATGAGAGTCAGAGAGAGACTCTGCTAGTTTGCTTTAACAATTGGATGCCAGTGAATTGGATGGAAGAGGCAGTTTCTCCTGGGAGCCGGATAAAAGAGTCAGAAGATCTGAGGTTGTGCTCCAGTTCGTAAGAAAGAAAACTATGCAGCGGCTTTTTATTTCTGCAACAGCTGTAGCTACGGGCCAGAGACTTTCTGCGCTGTAACAGAGCGATAAGATGTGTGAGCTTTATGTTCGGCACCGCGTCGACGTCTGCGTTTAACACACACCTATACGTGGAGTACAAATGTGTGTTTGATCTCACTCTGCTGCCGTAGTCTTTCCTGAAAGTTTATCCCCTCAGCGATCATTCGTGTGTGTTGGTAATGCACAACATCAGCACACACACTCATTCTGATGAAAGATAAGGAGCGGTGTGATGAGAGTCTCTGATGACATGTGCTGCCGCGCCTCAGAACAACAGCAGAGAGTTTCACAGGCTTCAAACTTTACCGCTGATGTTTTTATCTGCACGCATGTGTTCGTTATCAGAGACGGCGAAAGGAGCTAATCACTACATTTCTACACGTGTCTACAAACCTCCTAATATCACACTGAGCCTCATGTTAACTCGTCCTCTCTGTGCTGTGGCTATGATTTTTGGTGTAAATTAAGTTTTAAAGCAGCATCTTTGTGTCACCGCGCTGTACATTTATCTCATTTATGTTTTTTGCTCTGATTATATCTTTTTTCTTCCTCAGCAGAGTGAAACAGTTGGTTGAGATTTAATACCCAGTTGCTTGCACGCCCTTATAAGTAATTCATCATTAAAGCATATTAAGTCCACCTCTAACACTGTTGCATCTCTATCTGAGATAACCAGAGACCCATGTTTTATTAAACACAGTTTGCACTTTTTTCCAGTTTTACATTTCCTCCAATAAGCACACTCAGGTCATGAACTTTTACTAGAAGTGCATAAATTTGCCGGACTGAGCGGTGCACCTTCATATACAGTGCGGGGCCGAGGGTCACTAATGCACCAAAGTATATCCATGTTTCATTTTCAAGGAATTACAAGGAATAGTTTTAGACTTTCTGACCGCATGCTGTCTCATTTGCATCGAAACCGCGAGCTCTTTACCTCCTGCAAGCCGTGCAGTCAGAACATCTTCATGCCGGCATGAAAGCACAAAGTTCTTTAACTAAAGTCTTTGTTGATGTGATCTGATCGGTTAAAAAAAAGATGTTTTTCGCACCCGTTTGAAGCCGACATCTTCACAGTAGCAGCGAATATAACGGCATTAGCATTTTATGTGGGTGCACAATATGTCAGGGTTTCCCAGAGACTTGGATCACGCCGGACGAGCTGCACGGGCCCATTTTATGTCTAACCTGCCTCACAAACTTCCCAGATCCCAAACTGGAATAAGTCTGAAACATGGAAGCCCGACCTCACATCCCTAAAGGACCTAAACAGTCACTCAGCCACAACAATGTTTTAATTGATGCGATCTGATCGGTTTAAAAAAGATGTTTTTGAACCCGACATCTTCACTGTAGCAGCAAAGATAAAAGCATTAGCGTTTCATGTGAGTGCACAATATGTGAGTTGTAAATAAAATCTCTTCACATCAAATTTGGGATGTCAGGGTTTCCCGGAGACTTGGAATACAAACTGAAATAAGTCCAAATCATGGAAGCCCCTCCTCACATCTCTAAAAGACCCGAATCATCGATCAGCCACAACAATGTTTTAATGTTTTGGCTGATTCATGTACTTAACAAAACAAAACCTTAACGATGTTTCTAAGAACGCTCCATGGATGCAGAGTTGGACTGTAACGCTGAGAAAATGATGGACAGGATCAGAATCGATGCAGGCGAACCAGAGCTCTTGTCTTTTGTTATTCCACTCAATCTTGTGCTTTGTTAAAACCTGGCCTCCAGCAGAGATGAGCAGCAGCTACAAAAAAAAAAAAAAAAAGTCTGGCTCGCTTCTCTCTGACTCGACAGCTGCAGAACTTCTTTCATTTTCCAAAAAAAACTGTAGTGTTCAGCCCCGACCGACGGCGACTCAAGGGGGACGTCACTGCCGACGTTTATCAGACTGGATGCAGCTCCCTGCAGAGACGCAGAATCCTTTATTCAACCGGGTCTACGTATGCAGCAGTAATCCCCGACACCTGAACACAGACTGCAGACCGGAGGAACCCCCCTTTCAAATACATATTGATTTAAGACTAAAGAGAAAAATCCACATGACAATAACAACATGCAGCAGAAGCTCTACGTGCTATTAATACAAGCACATTAAGAGACAGAATAGAAACCTCTCCCTGCCTCCCTTTATGTTTCTCTCTCTCTCGCTCTCTCGCTCTTCCACCTCAGAGGAAAAGTAATCTGGGAAGCAGATATCTCTCACACTCCCTTGAATAATGAATGGGGCTTGGGAGTTCTCCCACACAGCAGTTCAAGCCCCTGATCAGTATGCCAAATACAAGAACACACATCACTGCCGTCGCATTAAAACCAGTTCACTCCTTAAGTTTTGAACGCCCCTCCTTTTTGTTATTGTTAAAGTCCAGTCGGTTTGTTTTGGGGGGCTACAGAACCCGTCCAAGCCCGCCTGAAACCCGTCGTGTTGTTTCATGTTCTTGCCACAGCTGTTGTTTTTTTTTCCCCACTCGCTTCTTTGGAACTTGATAGAAGTTACAAGCTTTTCTTGCAGCAGAGATACGCTGTAGCTGCCTTCATTACCGGCACCACCACCACCACCACCACCATATAAGAAGCACTTTGAAGGCTCTCAGCAAGTGCATTCCTCCCCTCAGATGACTCTTTGGGCTCCAGTCTAGTGGAATTATTGATCAGGCTCCTCAGGGGGGAGTGAGTGTGGAGTTGAAGGGTGAGAGAAGGTTGCGGGGGGTTTTGTTCAGAAGAAGAAGACGAGCAGGAATCCGGGAAGAAGTCTTGTGTTGTCGATGCAGGAGGCTGCCCACCCGGCTGCCCACGGAGCTGCGACCCGCGTTCATATCTGGGCCAGAATCACATAAATGTGACAAAAACGTCTCGTAAAATTCTGAGCTGCTACCTCGATTGGTTTGGAGGGTTCATCGTGTCACTCAAGAAGATATCTTTGTAAAAATGACATTTATGTGCAGCTAATTAGAAAGTATTTGATTACATTGCTGCTAATTTATATACCTGGAAAGTCAAACAACCTTCTTGGGATACGTTAAACATTTGGTTAAGATTAGGCAAAGACTTGTTTTAACCAAAGCCTCCATTTATCTCTACGGGCCCAGATTCAGACCCATCAGTGAACTGCGTCCCTCAGCGTTGGCGCCAGTTGGCCCTCGTTAGCTATAGTCCTCACGGTGAGTTCAAATGCAGCTTTTTGGCCGAGACACAGGTGATGTGAGGCGCTGCTACAGTCAACCTTCATCGCCGCTCTTGTTTTTGAAGTTCCTAACCTTCCTTAACCAAAAGGCTTTTGAGGTCCGGCCGTTGGGAAATAACACATTTCTTGGTGAATTTAGCTTTTAGGCAACTAGAAATTCACATGAAGGTGAAATCTGCCTGTGAAAACAGATTTTTTTATGAGTGGATTAGTTTTAAAAGGATTGTAAAAATAACCCCGATGATGCCATCTAATGTTACCTCAGCTTGGGCCGAGATATCACCAATGTTCAGTAAGCCTGTTGCAAACTGTGTGTGGGTGTTGAGATTGAAGGATGTTGGCATTTATCAGACAGAGACAGCATAATGGGAATACTATCAAAAATGTATGAGCCAGTGTTTTTGGAATTTGACCCGTTCTGGGTCAGTATTTCTTGGCCTGGGATGCTCGAGTTTGTTCTCTTTTTTACAGATATGTCTCTCGTGAGTTGACCAACTTCACGAACGATAATACAAAATGTTATCAGGTTCGGGAACGATCGTTAGTACAATGAAAGTTTGGACAGTTGGTACAAGGTCTCCAATATCAAGGTCACATGCAGTTTGTGCCCAACACACCCTGACATCCAACCTGAAACATGTTCCAGCAGCGCGCCTGTCAGGAAAACGCTCACACAGACTGATTTTAAAGAGGTGAATCACAGCTCTGGGTTCTTTGTTGTTTAGCGTCTTAAACAAGTTTCTTGACATTTAAAAAGTTCAGATAATCCACAGCTTCCAAATCCTTTCTTATGTAAGACGCAGTGTGGTTTCCAGCCCCTGTAATGGCTGTGGTTTCCTCCACGACACTGGATCCATACTGACTCCTGACCTCCCTGTGCGGGGAGGGTTAGCAGAAAGAGATCATTCCTCCCTGGGGAGTTAATTAAGCGTCATATTATTACCATTACTTATCTCACAGGTGCTCATTATCCCAGCTTTGTGTGGGCAAAACCCAAACCTGCAACTCCATACAAGTCAGACTAGAGCCTGAGAATTATTAGGTTGGTGTTCCCCTCAGGCGGTCGACACATAAACACATGCAACACGATCACGTACACAGATACACTCGTAAAATCCCATTATGTGCGCACAAAGCACTGTTTACTGTACAAGCAGACCTGCATACACCAAATTACCGCACGTATACACACCTACTGTACATCCATACACACAAGCCTGCTGTAAACAATCAGTCCAGTCACGATCATCATTCCCATAACTCTCTCTCACGCACACACACACACACACACATCCAAAAATACACAAACGTCTGTTAAACACACATTCTCTCACACACAAATACTTCGAAAGTATCTCAACCTTTGCTCGGCCCATGCCATCTCACTTACAGCCCTCTGGTGATGCACTAATGTAAAGGAGAAGTCCCAGTGTGTGTGTGTGTGTGTGTGTGTGTGTGTGTGTGTGTGTGTGTGTGCGTGCACAGCAGGGCAGGGCAGGCCCAGGGCCAGCCAGACAGACAGGCTGGGCCAGTATATATTTACCCTGACTGAGGGGAGTGGAAGTGAGGGATTAGTTACAACAACAGGCTGACGGCTCTTTGAGACACAGCTGAAGGAAAAAGGGGACAAAATAGATGGAGGACGAAGCGGAGAGGAAGTGGAGGAGCTCGCCGTGTGAGTCTGCCTGCGCTCACAGAGGAATGTGTGTGTCTGAGTGTTGTGTTGTGTGTGGATTACTGACAGCAGGACTACTTCTCTGGACCAAACACAAATCAAATCTCAGACCTCCTTGAAAACGGAGAGCAGCTAAAGACGTTTTCAGCTCCGCTTGTGTCTGACAAATCAAATCGTCGGCTGTGAGCTACTGTTCAGCATTTTGAAACTCACCAAAACTGAAACCTTTAAAGATGTTGCTGATGTTAAACCTAAAATCATCCGGGCTGTGGAGTCTGCAGTCTGCAGCATTGTAAGTTCAAACGTTACCATAGATACCATATAGACTAAAATCATAGAGAAGGGAGGTTTAATAAGCACATACAGCCTGTGTACTGACAGCTAGCACATGCTAAAGCTCTCTCTATATATAACATGTTTACTGGTTGTCCATCAAGGGATCTTTCACTTTGCCTCCACAGATTTGAACATTTACTACAATTTTTTCTAGCAATGACAAAGAAAACTTGATCCGCTAATTATGTAAATCTTGTCTGCTTATCACATTTCATCCACACAGACTGTAAGTGATCGTGTTGTCTGCTGCCAGCTGAAGAGTTAGCACAAGTTGTCTCAAAAGATCACAAAATGGCTGCAAGGTTTTAGGTGATTTTTAGTTTGTGTGTGTGTGAGAACGGGGTTACTGAGTGACACTGAAGAAAACAGCACACAATAAGACAGCCATTAAAGAAAGTGAAGGAAACAGGAGACAGTAAAGAGCCGGGCAGGAAGGCGAAGCCCCCTGAAATCGGCCCGTCGGCCCCTCGTTCGCCCGTCCTGAACACAAATGGAGGTCCTGAGGGAGGAACCAGAACTGTGGAGAGGGCCAATTGGCCTCTGCGACCCTGTAAGTGAGAGATGGATAATGTGGGGGCCAAAGGGCCTCCGGGCCTCGCTGGTGTACTGTTCCCCCCTCGCAACACACACACACACACTCAGAGCACGTGCACTCACAGGTGTGTGCATGCAGGCGTGAAGGCACACATACAGTATCATATACACAATCATAAACAAGCACATAATGCATGTAGTCAGGTACCCACACCCACACACACACACACACACACACACACACACACACACATACACACACACACACAGGGCTCAGTGTAAATGGCTGCGACAGTGTTTGTTGGTGTTCCTGATGAGGAAACTGAAGTCCGGACCCCCCCTCCTCTCTGCTCACAGACTGGTTTTTCCTTTTTGTCCTCGTTAGCGAAGAATGCGTGCGGCGAGTTGGGCGGGGGGGCACAGACGGTGAAGGATGCCAGGCTACTAAGCTTTTCCGTTTTCACTTTTAGACCTATGACTGTGTTTGTTGACATTACGTGGGAGTTGTTGGGGGGGGCGGTTCTCTCCGAGTTATTACAGGCTGCTTGGGACCTGATAAATTAGAACGACTCCAAGTTTTTTTTTCTTTTGTTCGGGGGGGGAGTCAGTGGGCAGGCGGCCATTTTGCTGCTGGTCTTTCTGCAGCGTCATGATTTCCACATCCTGGAACCGTTTGCTGCTTCCTTTGACAACATAATCACATCGGAGTGTCTTCAACAAGGAAGGCTGGACCTGGACAAAAACAAAACATTTAAGATTTGACAGCAGTGTGTGGAGACTTCCTCCATCACAGCACACGTTGTTCAGCCAGGCCTTTTCGTCAGGGTTTACGTAAGTGATACAGGACAGAAACATGTAGGCTGAAGCTACAAAGTGCAGCTTGTCATAAAAACATCAACATTTATAATATTTCTACCATGATTGAACCAACACGCCATTATGAAAATAAAAATATTTTTTGTTTCACATTTTTTATCCAATACTTTACATTAAAAAATGTAACTAATTAACAACATTGATTAACATTTTATATGTACATTCCTCTACACTTCCTCACATTCCGATGCTTTCAGGTAATTTTATTCTTTATATCTGATTTGTTCCACTCTAAAAGTCTGAATTCTTGGATTCTTTAATCTAATAAACAGCAGGTTTGTAGATACATGATGAGCTGTGATTGCCGGTTTCATATCACAGCTGGAAGCACAAAATTATGATTTCGGTTTTGCATTTTTTTTCATGCATTTTTAATTTTTTTTAACGAGTCTGGTGAGGAGCAGTTGCTAAATAAGGAACTTTTACTGAGCAGACTTGTTATTTATCCACGTCAACAGTTAAATAAGATATTAATTATAATTCATAGACTAGTATTTGAATATTTTTCATCAAATTCAACCAGGATTGGCCACAAAATTAAGTATGATTTTGCAATTTAAATGATTAACAAAGATGAGATGCGATCAATACTGATAATCAAACGAGGTCTTTACGTTAATTGGGGTGTTGATGTATGGAATACATTAGACGCTGGAAATAAATAAGTATATGTTTTCATTCTAATTAAAGACGCAGTTTGTGAGATTTTTAAGCAGTGAAACATCTCAAAAGTGTTATCAAGACTCAAGAGGAATAACTAAGTGCAGCCTCTCTGTGAAGCGCCCATCACAGAACACTGACTGGTTCTGGTAAAGGACTTTAAAATCCGTTTTTTTAGGTCACAGAAAAAAAAAAAGATGCATCTCGAAGCTCATAACGTCTCCCCCAGTGGAGTTTGGTGGTGGTTACATAAGTCGTGTATGGTGAGTGTTTGTTTGCCTGCAGATGATCAACAATGTCAGACGCATCATGTCAGAAGGAACCGGACCACTCGAGGTTGTGACCGCCTGCTGCACCAGAGAAGTTCTGCTCGTTTGATGCAGATTCCCCCGAAGTGATCCTGAACCCCGCCGGGCCCTCGCTGAACCGACGCTGCCATTTGATCATGTGCAGCCGTCGGCACTCCAAGCTGTTTGTGAAAAGTTGCTCCATGAGGCATTTTTTGTTTTTTTGTGTCATTATATTGCGAGCTAATGTCGACGCTCTGCCGCCTTGAGTGGGAGTGATGTAACAGTGATTCTCTCAGCTCAGCAGAAAGTTCTGGGTTTTCTTTGTTGAGATTCTGAGATTTGTCTGGTGAAATCTGTAGGACACTCTCAAAGCCTGTTGTGGACTAGATGACTGGTGGACTGGACAGCCCTGAATGCAGGTGGACTCTTGGAATAAGCCCATTAAAAGGGGATTTTCAAACCTGGGCCCTACATTAATATACTTTGGTGCTTAATTGACATATAGCTACAAAGGTTTTGGGTCCAGCAGAGTTCTGCAGCTCTCGGCGACGGCTGACTGACAGGCTGAGGTTGTTGATTGAAGTGTCTGTCAGACATTACAAAGAGGATCCCGACAGAGATAGAACTGTTTAAAATTAAAGAGAAAAGAAAAATCCTTCATGTTTAACCACAAACAGCCATTATGACGCTTCTCACCAAATCCACCAGACTCCATTTACAGAAACAGTTGTTTTTATCATCGTAAAAACACGCTTCATTTAAACTCAACAAAAACCCGATCCTGGTCCGTCTTCTCCTTTGATCCGACAAACACCAGCTCTGGTTTGGCTGAGGCGAACCCTGAATTCTCAAGTTGTTCATGTGAGGAACCTTTAATTTGTTCGATGTGAAAATATTCTGGCGCTACAGGCGGTTTTCTCCTGCTGCTTCTCGGAGGGGAGCAAACCCTCTTTTCTGAGAGCTTCACACCTCATACGGGGAATTAAGGGTTTGTTGTTGACCACACCAGAGTTTGGCACGGTTTCTGCCTGAAGCTATCAACAGGACCCATTCCAAATCTGTTTGCATCTATTCGTCATAAACACACAAACATGTGTACCAGATTTCATCTTTAGGTCCTATACGTCTGCAGGTGTGGGGACGTCTGGACATTTGGTTTCAGACTTTCTCATCATCATGGAAAGTCAGAACTCGCAGCAGCTGGTAGTCAAGCCCAGTGTCCAGGATTCACATGATACTGTTGTTTTAGTGCGACACAAGCTGGATGCTTTCCACAGGAAGTCGGACCATCTACAGCCGCTCTTGTGGTGACTTAAACCGGGTGTTTCTCATGTGAAGGCGTATCATCTCTAAGACTATTAGTGGCAACGGAAACCCAAACTCATGCGGATCATAAGCTCAGTGTCGTAACAAGAGAGAAACAAACGTAAAGTTAGCTTTCTAACCTTTATTCTGTCCTGAGACTTCAGCTTTCACAAAATCACACACAGACTTCAGCTGCAAGCTGCCCGTGAGGCTGCGGGAGCTCAAGTCATGTTTTATTTTTAGCGTTTGCCCACAAAAATGATGCTCTGTACAAATTCCAGTGTGAACTCACATCCGCTGGAGAAACACCAATATAGGAGCTGCTGTCACTGGACAAACATAAATATAATCTTTAGACGATGAAGTTTACTCCCATCTTTTAACCCTTAGGAGTCGACAATCGCGTCGACGAGATCAAATCACGTGACTGATGTTAAGATGATGTAGCAGCGAGACGGAGCCTCAGTGGGTCTCCTTTCGGACTTCATGAGTTGGTGCGGCCTTCTTTATACCAGTTTGTAAATCGTGTTGATAGGCCAAGTTAACCGGAGTTACGATAAATATTGTACGGCATGTTTTTTCGCTAACATTACTGTCATGTTTGTTGCGCATTTGGTGCAGGAAGAGCCAATGAAAACAGGCTTTTCTCGCAAGCACGAAGTGTTTGCAAGCAAGAAAAAACACGTTCCTATTGGTGGAAAAAGGCACCACACCAACCAATCACAAAATTATATGGCAAACCAGGTGATTTGGTTGCCGAGGAACAGGGGGAAGTTGTGGGAGGGACGGCAGCGAAAGAGTGATAGCAACAGTGATGGAGATAGAGACAACGATAGTGATAGCAAGCTTTGAGAGTTGAGAGATTTGTGACATTTAGCGTGTTTGGAGTGTATAGTTAGTGTGTTATGTAGTGTTTGGTGTTGTGTGTTTAGTGTGTAGTGGAGTCGTTTTTTTGTTTTGTGAGTCAAAACAATGAGGAGAAGCTGAATGTGGAGCAGGCAGGAAGCAGCTTATAGCCCTGAGGCGGAGGCATTGCCTGCATGTAAATGTAAATAGTTACATATAACTTTGTAAATTTCAATAACTTGTGCACAAATTTAGAAAAACAACAATTTATATTCAGATTCTAAGTAATAAAATTGGCGCGTAAAACATATTTGTGGTTATCACATCAAGAAAACTAACCTTTTCATACTCGGATTTTAGTTTTGTTTGTGATTTTAGGTCCACAGTGTTAATACAGTTTGTCAAAATGAAAAAATAACTGTACAGTCACACATGTGAGATTGTGCTGAAAATAATGACACCAAACAAGGCAAGGTAAATATAATGGTAAAATCAAAAGCAGTCAAAAACAAAAAGCCAATTACACCCTGGACTCCAGAGGGTTAAACAGTAAACTATTGAACACCATGAACTTGGAACAGTTTGAGCTGGTCTGCGGTTGCCTGATGGTGCAGGTTGATGTTCCCCCTCCTGATCTGAGGTCAGTATACATCACAGCAGCGTCCCGTCCTCACAGAGGTGGACGCTGGTTATCTGCAGCTGCAGCCGCTCGTTCATCAGTCCGTCAGCAGCTAATTCTGCCTAACGGCTCTGCGGCTGTCCGTGTGGCTCTCGTTATGCTGTATCGTGGGATGTGATGTCTGGTCGAAAGTTTCGCTCATCGCAGAGATTAGACGTATGTGAACGTGTGTGTAAAGAGGACTTTGTGCGCACCACATGATTAGTAAATGGTTTCCTGCTGCACTGACAGTGATCTGCTGCTGCCAGCGCCGACCGCCGGGCCGACGTCTGATTGTTCGGGACGATGCAAACTATCAAAACATTATGTCACGTCTACACGCGTACATGCAGATGGTTTTACACACTGTGTCCAGTGTGTACACACTGTGCAGCTTGCATACCTGTCTCCAGCGCACTTCCCCTCCCACATTAATCTCTGCTTTACATCCCAACATCTTTTCTCCAGACTCATCTATTTCAACAAATCATTTTTTAAACTCCGTCTTCACACATTCTCGTGCCAGCGACGAGCCAGTGGTAATAAATATTCCCTCGCTTCACGTCGCAGCAGTCGGGGGAGATTCTCAGAAATCCTCCTCTCGCAGTCATACTTGGAACACAGTAGCAACAATAACAGCACGGCGTAATTAAAACGCCTCGGGTAATTTAAGAGTCGAGCGCGGGTTTGGGACCTTGTCAGGTGATGTGCTGATGCTCTGCATTTGTGTTGGCAATCGCTCAGAGCTGTTTGTGAACCGACACGCTCGAGGGCGAGTCGCACTGCACGAAGGCATGCTTCATACCTCACGATCACACGATCACACGGAGGGTGTGATGGTGAGGTATGAAGCGTGCCTTCGTGCGTGTCTTGATGCTAATTGGCAGAAGATTGAAGATGGGAGTGAGGACGTCAAAGCTCCCGAAGAGGCTGGTCGAACGTTGAGACACTAATCCTTTAAGTGGATCTCACACAACAAAAAGGTAACAACACTATTTTCTTTTCACTTCAAAGTTTTAGTTCACATGTGAAAATGCCAAGAAGTCAGTTTGTAGAAAGTCTGAACTGCACGTGACAAAATAGTCAATCACATTCGAATGCCTGCAGCTGTGACATTTTCATTCATATGTGAAAAAAAACGTGAAAATATTCAATTCACATGTGACGATGTTTTCTTTTTCGCATGTAATAATGTTAGTTTACACATGAAAACAGTCGATCAGACATGAAAATCATCAGCACACATTTGTATTGATGGTTTTCATGTGGACATTTGAATCTGCATGTGAAAAAAAAAGCTAGCCGCAAATATGTGAATGCATGCAATTCTCGCGTGAAAGGAAAATAATGGCTCTCACGTATTAAAAAGGCAGTTCATAAACAGCCACTCACTGGTGATAAGGTGAAAATTAAATGTGAATAATGCAAATTTCATTCGTCGCCACGTGCTCTGCTTTGTAATCCACATGTAGCGCCTCTCTAGCGTGTTAGACTATAGTGAGAGGTGGCTAACCTGTGTTCTTTAAATATCAAAAATGTCTTGGAGTTGCTTAACAAACCTAACAATATTATCTTAAGGTGTGTATAATCATTCACTTTTAAAGGCAACACTTTTTCCCTTTTAGATGACAATTTAAACCTTATACTCAAGATTTAACATGAACTGAAATGTCTTTGGGATTATCTTTGTTCTTTTTAAACACTCCTAATATTTATCTTCACCTGTTTTATATGTAAAAAAATGAATTATTTACTTTGAAAAATTTAATTCAAGGATTAAATATTGCTTTCAATTGTCTTATCAAATACTTTGCAACTCACAATATCAAATGCACTCACAAACACATTTTAAAACACATGGGCCCAAAGAATCTAAAACATCCGGCAATAAAATAGCCTAAATGAAAATACCCGGTTCAAGTTGCAGGCCTGAAGGTAACTCCTGTACTGCAGCCTTAAAGAAAATGGCGGCTTCACCATGAAGGCAGAAAAACAAACACTGGTACCGTCACTCAATGGCGTCAGCCTCCCGCGCTCAGGATCCAGGTGTCCAGAAACACGAGGAGAGATGAAGAGAAGACTCACACCGCTGACGATACCGACAAAGTCCACCACTCGGCAGCGCTGTCCGGCTCCGTCCGGGTCTCTGTGTCTGTCGTCGGTCTCACAGCTCCACACCGGCTCTACTCATCCAGTTTGCTCGTCGCTAGCTTGTTAGCAAAGTCCGTGCAGCACCGCTAGCCGCTAGCTCAACAGCTAACTCAAACTCCTGAATGTCTTCTTGTGCTGAGTAGTCCACTCAGACATATAACTCTACCACCGTTCAAGTTTTTAAAGAGTCCTGGTCGAACACTTTCACTCAAACTGGCACAGACATTAACTAAAAGTCCGTCTTTTTTACTTTACAGCAGACAACCTGCATCACTCGGCTTCCTCCGCTCATAACTCTCTCTCTCACTTCCTCATTCTCCCGTTCGCCCCGCCCCCTGGTCATTTGACCACAACTGGGATTGGTCCAGGAATGAGAAAGGTCCTGACATCACATAAAATCACCAAAGGTCCAAGAAGGACAAATTCAGAAAACATTTGTACAATTCTTCCTTTTCTATTCTTACATGAACATTCAAAGCATTTCAACATATTATAACACAACCAACAATTAACATTTTAACTGCTGTATTTTATGAAACCTTTGAACATTACCCAGTATGAATTCCTCTCATTAAGCAATATTTTAACTTCAACGCTGATCAATGAATTTTAACATTTTTATTCACAATATTTACATGCTTTGATTATTAAATGCATCACTTATGAACTTGTGCTTTTAACCGGCTTACACACATGAAAATAATGTGAATGTATGAAGTTCTGGTGTGGAAGAAGACACGCACGTGTTGATTATTCAGCTCACATGACGTTTCACACTCATGTTTTCACACGTGGATCATTCAGTGCACATGTGAAATTTCCTCGCATGTAAAGGAAAAATGTGACATTTTCATAATGAAAGACGAGAAAAAAAAACGCTGCTGTGTCTGAAAAAAAATTATCTATAACCATAAACTTGCTGAGAATGTGTTTGAAGAATCACACATTGACCTTTAAACTGTAATTTTATGTATTTTCCAAGTATGAAACATAATGGGAGACCAAAAGAATGTTTGCTTCTATAATCAGGGTCAATTTAATCCATATGAAGAATTACATTCCTCAAAGGCAGCTGCTGAGGATTAAAATCTATATTTAATGTCTCGTGAACACGTTACAAACACTCTCACAGTGCTGTCAGTGTACAGTAAAGGTGTTTCAAATTAATATTGGTCAAGAAGCGAAAATAACAACCATGAGCGTCTAGTTAGAGACCTTTGAGGGTGAATGTACACGGAAACGTTGCAGGTCTTTGTGTGTTTTGAAAAGGAGGTAAACACAAATATCTGAACAGCGAGACGAGACGAAGACGTAAAAGCCGTAAGAAGCCGTAAACAGACAGAGAGGGAGACTGGAATGTGGAGAAAAGGCGTGTTAGTGTCTCGTATCTGCAGAGAGTTTCTGATTTTCTCTCTTTGTTGCTGCTCGGGACGCTTTACCAACCCAACATGTGTCTGTTTGACGTCCTGGGAATGAGACTCAACAATCAGCTGTCTCTGTGGTGCGTTCAGGAACAGCTGGGACAAATCCTACTGGTTCTACCTTTAACTTTAATAGTCTTTGAATTCTATTAATATGAAGTGCGCTTCAGCTAGCTTTGATCACAAATGGTAAAAGTTGAGATGAGTACTTCTACTTACTGGATAGTGCAGTGAGGAGATCAGAGGTGTCAAATACATCCTTTACTTTAGGATATAAATTGCCCCAATAATTGTATGTCACAGTCTAAGATAATACTGATGTCAGCTTTTATTTCGCTTCCTGTTACGGTGTTTGAACAATGTGCTGCTGCCCACAAACCTCCACAGTAACTGACACACTGAAACACAGATACAATGAAGCCTAACCGGTCACGGACGGAGTCAATAGTTTGCAAGCAAGCCGACACTTTTATTGACAGACTACAAAGCGGTGAAATCAAAAGTGAGCACGGTTGAAGTTTAACCGCAAAGCTCTGTTAACTGTTTCCTGTTTGTCCTGAGTTTGTGGTTATTTCTTCTTCCTGTGACTGTTTACTGTTTGTCAATGTAACTCAGTGATTAAAGTGAATCGTGTAAACGCATAATTACGACGAAAGAGGCACTTTTAAGATTTACCGTATTTTTGTTTTCGGGTCAAACTCATTTCCAATGGGAGTGCTACGGGCACTTTAGCGATAGCATCAAAATCTCAGTTTCTAAAACAGTAAGAAGGCTCGACACAACATGAAACTTTGCTCGTAGTATCACCAGGGTCTCTACACATGAACACGCGATATCTCATGTGACTTTTCATCCGTGCATTTATATGGAACTAAACTTTAGGAGCGTTCCACCTTAACTGTCCTCCAGGTTACGCCGCATTCAGAAATCGACACTTCTCCACTGGCAGGACGGCGGCGAGCGGAACAAGCTACTGCTAACGTGAGTTGTTCAAAAACTCTCTTTTTAGTAACTCTGTGTACACAAACAATGTTCTCAATGCTCGTGTTCATGTGTAGAGACCCTGGTGATACTACGAGCAAAGTTTCATGTTGTGTCAAGCCTTCTTAGTGTTTTAAAAATAGAGATTTTGATGCTATCGTAAAAGTGCCCGTAGCACTCCCATTGAAAATGAGTTTGATACGAAAACGACGATACGGTAAATCTTCGGTAAAGTGCCTCTTTCGTCCTAATTATGCTTTTACAAGAAGATTTGACATTCACAAAAAAAGCCTTGGTTGCATTTTAGCGAGAGTTTCATTTTAACGTTTATCACTACAAAACTGGTGAAGGCTCCAGAAAAACCTTCATCTCCCAGAGTGTAAACAGGTCCCAGTATGTTTTACATTAAACATTGAACCCATCATGGTTCAAGATCCGAGATGCTGCTGAGCAGCAAGACGGATGTTGAAGAACACCCTGGAGAAGGCAGCTAAGTTGAACTTGGTTGGCTCATTGTCTCTTCATTCTGCTTTTCCGAGGTGATGAATGAACTTTAATAGAAACCTCAAGCTGTAATAAGTCACACTTCTGCCTCCACAGTCACTTTCTATCATCGGACGAACGCTACATACTTGTCTGTCATGTGGAGGACAGAAACCATGTCGTCCTCGCTGTCGCGCCGCCTTCCTGCCCTCCTGCTTCGTCTCGTCATCGCACCTCATTCATCCCCGATCCCTGAGGGGTCAAGGTGTGACCCCGGGGTCAAAGGTCATCCTTTCAGCCTTCACTAAGCGGCTGGTGATGTATTGTTCCCATCAAAGTGAGACTCCAAAAGCCATGACAAGTTAAAAAAACAAAACAAAACGCTGGAATCTCGAGTGATTAAATGCGTGTGTGCGTTCAGAGGACAGGAGTTTTTCCTCTTTTCTTTTTTTTTTGTTGGCATGGAGGTTGCCATGGAGACTTAAAGGGACGTAAGGTTGATTTTGCGGTGTGCCGTGCCCGTAACTAATGACGCGCCGCGAGCGTTATTCCCCAATATAGACACAGCCAGGAATAATATCGCCGAGCATTTTTTTCTCAAATGAAATCTCGGGCTCAAAGAAGACACCCGGGGCAGAAACCGTATGTGCATGTTTCTCAAGCGTATTACGGCTGGATTTTCATGTAGTCCGCTCACAACAGACACGGGCATACAGCAAACACGCACATATGTACTTTTATCTCCGACGCTATTCTCTCCAAAACCCCGGCGTGGAAACTTAATTAATCTGATAATGCTAATTCCCTGCTCGGCTTTGGGAGCGCGAGGACTCAACGCTGCTCTTCTTCCATTCTGCCAAACCTGTTGGGTGACTCGCTCCATCTCTTCCCTGCATTCTCTAAACGTTTTCTTCTGTGGAAGGACGCAGTGACTCACACAAAGCGCCGTTAAAGGCTTATCGTGATTGATTGATAAAGAGACAGACAGAGCAGAGCAGAGAGCTTGGCAATCATTTCCATTAATTAAAAATCAGAAATGCATGATTGCTCTCCGCTCTATCAGGAGGCTTTACCCTTCTCCCCGGGATGGTATGAGCTGGAAAACCTCCTCCCCCGCTGTCTCCCACCTCCTCCCCTGCACCCAACTCCCAAACTACCAGTGCTAAAAGGAGAGATATTGATATAAATACGACATTTCTCCAGTCGATTACTCACGTTTGGACCATAATTTTAAGATTGGATGAAGCCACGTTCAAACTTCTGGTTTCATGTTGTTGACAGTCTCCTTTTTTTCCACTCCATTAATCAGAAAATAGGTAAAACGGCCATAAAATCCACATTTTTTGGGATGTTTTTCTATGTTGGATGTTGTATAAATCAGTTGGTGACATCGTTCTGACATCTCCAAAGCAGCACAAGATGAATCTGACGGGTCGTGATATGATTAATGGAAGACACAGTTCTGGTTCCATTTCTTTTTTTTTTTAGTTTTCTGTTATGTTTCTGTGAAATATTGAATCATTTGACCTCTTTGGTTCCCTCAGCAATTCATTAACTGAAACCACTGAAAGTTTGGACAGTTGAAACTTGACGAGGAGCAACGAGAAGACACCGTTTTTTATTAGGGGTCAGAAACGTTGAGACATTTTGGTTTAATCTTTAAAAATATACCGAGATATTTTTTTCCGTGTCGGCCTTCCATCCCTCTCTACTAACAGGCAGATCGACCGCTGGCTGGGTTCGGACCCAGACGCCATCCTATCCAGTCCCTGACCTGTAATGTGATGAATGATAAATCACTGACAACATTTACAGAAACATTCGAGTGTTTCTATTTTAACCGCTGCTGCTTTTCAAGGCTTTAACGGCTCTCGTGGTCCAGAAATCTCACAGTATGTTGTTTTTATTCGCCTTGAATAACAGAACTCCAGACAGAAAATCACAGTATTTACCCCTCAGATGTAGCAGAGTAGAATTACTATAAAAAGGAAATACTCACTTAAAGTACAAGTACCTCAGATGTGTATATATCCTCACTGCTACTATTTCCTCCCACTGCAGGCTGCTCTCTCCTCTCCTCCTCGCTTCGCCTCCTCAGCTTTGAAGTTCTAAAAATCGGCTTCAGTTATGGGAAAGGTCTTTTTTTCAGGTTGCCCAATTTCCCCTCCACATTTTCTGTGGTGTAAAAAGCTTCAGGTTAAGTTCTGGCGAGGTTCCTGGCTGCAGGTGAGGTTTGGCCTCCCCTTCGTTCTCGCCTCCTCTCTCTGCATCTCATCCTTTCTGCACACCTCCTGCCGGCGGACGGTTCAGCAGAGAGCATGAAGTTGGAATGACGGGACGGAGAGATGAAAGAAGGCCGAGGTTCATTGTTTGCATGTGGGCGCCGGACCGGGCGCTGATGTGCGCTCCGTCTTCGGTCGGCTCCTGAGAGCACAGCGGCGCTGGATCGCCTCACAGCCCTGCAGCTTTCAGACAGCGCGCGCATTTCCAGAGTAAAGTACAAAGGTGAGGCATCAGCGCTGCCCGAAAGGCCTGCAGCAAATCAAAAGTGGCGAGTGGAAAAGAGCTGAAATGTTGAGAGTAATAAGAGGCGTCGCTGCTTTATTAGTCTGGATCGTGGCAGGAGAAATGAGAGAGCAGGAGAAACGCAACAAATCAAATTCAAAGCTGCGGAAATGAGGGTACATGCGATGTGAGATACACCAGAACCCCCCCTCTCTGCTCAACCACCATGCACATCGCGCTGCCATGGAATGTGCTCCTAATTTCTTTGGCACCTGAACGGTGGAGAAACCTTTTAAGAGGGAAACTGGAACCGTACTGAAGTGGTCTTGGCAGCGTGTAGTCGGATTTTTGTTAGTTACGTTGTGTTTTTCTTGCTAGATGTGGGCTATTATCTGTAACGTATCCGACCCTCATGAATTTTACAGCTGAGGAGGTTTGAAATAACATGCACACACACACACACGTACACACATTCGTACAGGAGAGACCTGAGGAAGAACAGTAGCTGCAGATGAGTGTTTGTTTATCACCTGTTTGAAACACCAGAGGGGCGGAGCCAGCGAGCAGGGCGACTCAGGTGAAGTCGGGCGTGTCGTCACACTGAAAGACTCCAGAGCGTTTAAAATGTTTTCCAGCGACTGATGGAGGTTGTGGCGGAGAGATGTGCTCATCTGGTGCGCAGAGAAAACCAGCCCAGATGTTTTATTTTGGTGCAGCTGTGGCTTCTTTTTTGTTTGTTTCATATTTTTGAAATACAAAGTATTCGTTCTGCTGATTTATGTGACATAACAAACATTCATCCAGCCGCCGCCTCCGTCGACTGTCTGTCATTCCGCTGCACAGTTCACCTCACGCGAACTCTAATGTGACAGCCGGCTGACAGCTAATCAAAACAGCATTAGCTGCTTTTTAAAAAATCATATTCCATAACAATACCTTCAGTCTGACCTGTGCTGCTGTGCTACTTTATAAACGTAGAGAGTTTCATAAGAGAAGCATTAATAAATCAGAAGTCACGCATTCATTAGACACTTTCAGTCTTCTCTTAACTATTACGCTTTAAAGAAAATCATGCTGCTGAGTTAAAGTTGAAGTGAAAATTGGCTCCAAATGAAGAAAAAATGTAGATTAATCTCGCTTTTACTTTTAACTCAGGCAGCAAGTATCTAAATACATAATATCACAAGCTGAAAATATGTAAGTAAGCGAAGAAGTGGAACTCATTTATAATAATAAGAGAGTATAAGTAATTCATTTTAAATAACCGGGTGTAAACAAGGTAATTTGGGCCCGTGTGTGTTCTGTGATACAGATTGTGGCCACTAGGATAAAATCTCCTCGACTAATAAGTTACACTAAGATCGTCAGACAGACGTTATAACTCGTCTCTCCTTGTTTTTCTGCACTTTATGTTTTGCGTGCATTGTCTCTTGTGGTCCGTCCGCAATCAAATGTTTTCCTGAAAACCTGACCAGCTGCAAGTGTCGCTGATTCACTGCGACGGGTACGTTTTTGGATCAATCATTTAGGGGCGAGGATGTGTCGTGTAATTAAGCAAAAGCCGGCTTTTAAAAAAAACAAAACAGAAGCAGAGACAATGCAGCTGAACCTGTGTCAAGCTGAGTGAAGATAAATGAGCTCATGATAAAAACATGAGGAAAATCTATGACTGTCCAGAGATACATTACTGAAGATGCTAAGATAAGACAGCGAGGACGGTACTGGTCGGGTTATGCACGAACAGAACTAGAAAACAAAAAAAAGAGGGTGAGGATGCAAAATCCGACTTCAGCTCCTCACGGAAGACATTTGTAGCGTTGAGGTTTTGTCTCGTGAACTTGCTGTTTTATTTTGAAAGCCCAGGCCTGACGGTTGTAACCTTCAGTGCTTTCTAACCTCCTCATGACCGACCAATCATGATGCGAGATGGGTATTAATATCGGGTTGCCGGTTTCGGAAAACAAGCAGTTCTGATGGAGTTTACATGCAGTGGCGACGCTTGTTGAACGGGATGCTAACTAGCCAACAAAGGAACACAGAGCGGAAAGTTAAGCGTTATTTCTAAACTGTTGTTACGTCTCGCACTGGAACAATATTTCTCTGTGATAACTTCTCAGTGTTGAACAGCACTCGGAAACAGAAAACAACAATGGAAGCTATTCAGTCAATGTTGATGGGTTTCTTTTGGAAAACCCCTCCTTTTGTGTGCGGCGTGTTTTTCTTACCATCTTCCTCATATCTAAAACCGCAGCATCCATTATCAGTTTCACTTCAACCGCCAGTCAAAACAAGGTGCTTCTGTTCTATAAGATCATTTTTGTGTTCTCACACTCAAAGATAATATATCTCAAGCGAGGCTAACTCACACGCTAGCCGCTGCGCTACATCTCCTCCGTGGCCCGGTGTTGAACTGAACTTAATTACCTCGCCTGTATGGATCCGTCTGTATGCAAGTTAAAAAAAGAAGATAATGAGGACACAACAAGGGAATGAAAACTCACTTGTTTATTCAGAGCCATTTAAAGATTCATCTCGTGAGTCAGATGGGAAAAAAAAGAAAAAAGAAAAACCTCAAAACACGTCCTTGGATACGAACTGTGCAGCCGTCTGCTGTTAGCGTAGCTCCTTGATCCGGCACACAGCCTTGTTGTTTGCATGGGAAAGTGTGGATTACTTTTATGTTTTTACTAGTTCAGTTTAGACAAAGACAGGAAAGGCTGCGCTCTCACACTCCAGGCATGAGAAAGAAACAGAGAAGAGACAAAAAAAAAAATAAAAATGCCCCTGAGGTTAGCGCCGGGATTCTTATGGCTTCAATCATGCACACCATAATTGGTTCAAACTGAGGAGCAATCATTTTACACTTTCAGTCAAATGTGTCTTTGAACATGAAGGCGTGTGCTGACGTGAGTGCATTCTTCCCTTTCTGTTTGCTCTGCGTGTGGAAAGTCCCCCGGCTTAAAGAAAAATAACACAATATCTTCAACACGGTGTCATTAAGCTCGTCTGACACACCAGATAAGGGCTGAACCTGGATCTGCTTCTCACAGGTGAGTCTGTGTTGTTACCTGTTCCATAGAAACGTGCAAAGAGAAAATAGTGTGACGATGCTCCCCCTCCTCCCGCCGCAGACACGAAAACACAAAACATATCGCAGCTTTTCATTTCTTTCAGCCATTCGTGAAAGACATGAGCAGCCGAGCTCTCCGTGGCTCCGGTTGGCCCGGGCCCGGTCCAGCTTCCTCCACCTGAAAGCTCCTCTCTTTCCACTCCAGCGTCGCTGAATGTTATCTGCACAGCTGTGTTAGCCTCCGTCCTCCGTCTCCACCCTCCATGCGTGAAGCTCGCGTGCGTCTTAAGACCGTGAAAAAGCCGAGAGGGGAACAATAGCATCTTGTGTCCGCGTTCCCTGTTATCTGTCCTTCACTCCTTTATTGAAAAAGGGCTTACTTCATTTTCTATTAATTACACCAAAACAATGATTTTAGCCAAAGATGGGCTCCGCCGGCGATTCTGGAGCCACTTAAAGCTTTTTTTAATCTCGGTTATGAAGCGGGAACAATGAAGCTGTTGTGCTGCGGCGGAAGAAAAAAAAAAACAGCATTTAAATGACACTGAGATAATACGGCTGCATTGACTCGCACCGATATCTGCAATCTTGAATAAGCGCACTGAGTCTTTGTTATGAATAAGGCAATAATCCATTGTGTGAATGGATCAGTGGATGCTGTGTGTGTGTGTGTGTGTGTGTGTGTGTGTGTGTGCGAGCGAGTGTTCATGATTTGTAAATGTGGCGTTGCATTGAAACTACCTTATTATCCTCAACAGAGGTGTTAAACATTGTGCTTAATCCTTGTAACAGGAACTTTGCCTTTCAACTATTTAGTTCCCCCTCTTTACACCCGAGGCCAGAACTCGGATCAGCATCAGCCGGCTGTAAAGTCCTGAATCCACATTTTTTTTTTTATACACTTTTGATTAAAAGCCTGTAAACGACAGCAGGTTGCTCTCAAATGTGATATAAAAAAAGAAAGTAAACATGGTTTTAATTTGCCGATCTGTGGAGGAGAAAGCAGAACTTTGTCGTACGGCACCGGCAGATAATCAGCGTTAATTTAAGTGGCTGAGTGCTGAAGTGAAAACGCTCGTGGACGCTGACGCCCGTCAAAGTAAATTTAGTTGTGAGCAGCTGCCAGCTATAACAGCTTTCTGAGCAGACAAACAAGCCTCCAATCAACACTTGTCAAGAGCAAATTACAGGATGATAACTCAAAACTTTCTTTATTAACGCCTTTAAAAAACACTGTGACTCTATAATTGAGATTGTTGTAGTTTCTTTTAATTTTTAAACTTAATTGAACTCCTCAGCCGGCTACAATCCTCCTGTGTGTCGGCCATCAGGACAGTTTGACTCATTATAAATGCTGAAACAAGCTAACGCAAAATATATTTGCTACTCTGAAAGTGAGTACTCTGTTAGCTTCTGGTTAGCTCAGTTAGCAGTGCAGCTAGCTGGACGTGGGTGTTTCACACTGCTGTCTGACTGATCTGTGTAAATTCAGCGGAGTTTCCCTTTAATCTCACTGAGAGGTTCATATTTAATTCTCTCTGCACAGAAAGCCTGATAAATCTCCTCAATGCTGCGAAACAGAAACGTAATATAATAAAAGAAAAACATTTTCCAGCTGCAGTCTGGCTGCGTCTCCGTGCCACCGCACATCTCTGCGGCTGTTGACTCACGGCCGTTTTACAAGTTGTGATATTTGTGTTGTGACTAATCTGCTTAAAGCTTTATAATGAAATTAGCCCGCGGTGGCACTGCCCAGCTTTTTTATTTGCATACATCAAGCTGAGCAGTGACCGAAAATGCTCCGATCCGGGCACGGAACGGGAACGTTATGTAACGGAAAACGTGTGGTAAACTTCCCCCTCTGCTCGGTGGGGAAATGTTAATTCAAGCAAACTTGATGAAAGCCTGATCTACGAGATGAGACAGTGGAATATTACGACTCTGACTTCTTTTTGTCGATGTGAGCAGCGGATGGTGGATATTACAGATGTTCACATCCGTTAACCTCCGAGCGGCTCGCTGCAGGTCTTCACTCCCGTCAGTCTGACAACAGTAAACAGTGAGTCATGCTTTTCTCCGGGCCTGATTCACAGCTGTGTGTTCACAAGCTTCCAGCAGCTCCAAAACACCATAAACACACACTTTTACAAGGTGATGTGTGTGTACTGCCGCGGCTTAGCAGTCAGTAAAGTTTCCAACACTTGTAGAAAAATGAAGGTGGGCACGGTGACAAGCCTCCACCCTCCCCCGTCCGGTGACACTCATGTATACATTAGGAATATTACACCTCCCTTTTAGATAGAAAAGGTGGCACATCTGCAGCCAGGTAAAGGCTGCAATGTGAGAAAGCTTTACATTGCACCCCATTGGAGTTTAGAACTGGGTTCTTAGTGGGGGGCTTTTAATTTGAAATTAGAGACCGTTAGTAGCTCGCTGCTATGACAACAAGCGGACAACGAAGACAGCTGCAGAGACCGAGGAGACGCTGCATCTCCTGGATCTCAGCGGCTGTCCAGTTGCTCATCTTGACGTCTGCGGATGAAGTGATGGACTGACTGCTGTGATCAGCTGTTTCCTGGTTCTAAAACAGTGCACGTCATCGACACCTCCTCCCATCTCACGCGATTGCCGGCACATCGACGGCTCGGATTTACAGTAATGAAGGTGGAAAAAGGTGTTCCCTCCGAGGCGGCAAACTGGTGGACCAAAACAGACCCCCAATATACCGCCTTCTGTCTAAATCTGCGGACCTAGCCGCAAAAACGCCCAGTATAAAGAGAGCTACAGTCACACAGTCCCCACCTGGTTTCAGGTGGCGTTCCTTGAACAAATATATAAGTGTTGCGTGGCTTCGACACTGTTATCAAAAAGTAGCTGGGCGGGGCCGACGTCAGTAGCTGCAGGGAGCGTTAACGTCTCCAGAGATTAAAGTCAAACTGTGTGCGAGTACACCCGGTGAATGTTTGTGGGAATGAGGGGGGAGCGAGGCAGACGGCAGGGCTGCGTCGCCTCCATCACACTCGGTGGTTTGCTGGTGTTTGGTCTCAGAGGAGGAGAGAAACACTCCCTCCGCTCGGCTTCTCAAACAACCTGCGGCGTGTCAGAAGCTTCAGCGGTGTGAAGACGCTTGTTCTTTGTGTAATGAAAGATGCAGATTTAACAGGCTGCTGTTTTTATAAAGTGGATGATAAAAACTGACACTAGTTAAATGAAAATTGCTCACAGATTACTCCCCGCGTGCGTCTTTTATCCTCCTGTTTAATCTGCAAGCAGAGGAATCGACCTTCGCAGCAGAACGATGGAAGTTTTGGCATTTTCCCCCCAAATAATATCAGTCAAGAAAATTACACCTTTAAAAAGGTTTTATAAGCTTTGCTGACACACACACGCAGATTTACTGACTGAAAATGACACTCGATAGTTAAATATATTTAATATCCGATACTTTCACACCAAAATTATCGCGTGGACACGGATTCTTTGAATACTCAATAAATCCGTTAAGAAACGGCAATCAGCTCTTTTTTTCGCTGCTGAGAGACGCCTCATCATCGTGCTGGAGGATCATAAACACCAGACTCACATTTTTAACAACAGCAGTCTGACTGAGACAGTTTTTTGTCTGGTGATGGAAGCTGCTGAGGAGCGAGACATCTCACGTTGTCTGCATCGTGCTGAACAGGACGAACAAAAACAAATCTGGCGTAAAAGCAGGTTTCATTCGCCGTCCTTCGTATCCGAACGTGTCGCTCCGCGGTCCTCTGCTCGCTCTCCACTCTCGTTTCCTCCGCCTCGCCTCCTCTGTCAGGGTTTTAATGGAGCGTCTGTCAGAACAGGTAACGGCTCTCCAGCCGTTTAGCGTCTGACGAGTTACTGAGTTACTCTTCATTAACCTCAATTGAAGCCGGTGGATCATCCGTCCCCTGACCCACTATGTGCGTTTGCTTAATTAATTAGTCCTGATGTGTATACATGTGGGGGGACTATTCATAGAAAATACATCTCCATAGATTTGGAACTTATTAACTCACCTAATCTCCACAGGTATCGGAGCTATTTCCGGTGTCTTCCTGGTTAAGTGTTCACGCGTGAAGCTGCCTGACCTCCTTATTACCTGTCTCAGTCAGCCGTGACCCAGTAAAACTTCTCAAGGTAAAATATACGTGAGCGTTGTGTGGAGGTGTGAGAGCAATTCAAAGATTTACCATCGTACATTTACTTGAGTATTCCCATTTTCTGTTACTTGATACTTTCACTCCACTACATTCGTTTGACAATTTAAAAAAAGGTGATTCTGCAGACAGATCATTTAGATTTTTCAGTCTCATTTCGAGATTGTCAAACAGCGCGGCTACTTCACCACCAGGAACTGACACAAAACAATTTTTATTTTCACATAAAATCATTTAGAAGTGGTTCACCTACTTTATCCATCCATCCATCTCTTTCTTACTTTGCAGATTCCATGCTGCATTAGAGACTAAATAAAAAAATTTGAAAACGTAATTAAATAAAACCGTTTTTCTGCGACTGAAAAATCGCTGAATATCAAATCAGATAATCGACTGAATATGTAAACAATTGACACATAGTAAAAACTATAAACTATTTTAATATCGGCGGGCAGATATGCCTGACCTTGAACCTGACTTCAACTGGAATGGGGTCTGGGATACAGTTAAACAGTCATCCAGAAACCCTGACCACCAACAGATTCATCTAAATTTTATTCACAGAACTTACATGACTCCTCGTAAACTTTACAGTATGAAAATTAAAGATAATCCGAACTGTACACTTTGTACCACAGGCACAGTGGGCACCTTTTTCCACATGATTTGGGAATGTCCAGGGGTTACAAACTTTTGGAAAATGGTGCAGAGTGAACTGTCGTTGCTATTGTCCACTCCCATTCCCTTGTCCCCATCTGTTTTTATTTTAAATGATATCTCTCAACTGAAACTTAGGAAATCCTCAAAGCGCGTGTTTCTGGCTGGCCTAACTGCAGCTAAAAAGATGATCGCAACAAGGTGGAAACCGCCCCATATACTAACTCGGCGACAGTGGCTGCTCAGCTTCATGGATGTTGCGCTTCTGGAACTGTCCACAGCGCGCATCCATGGTGCAAAGGAGGAAGTGACATTGTACTGGACTCAAACGGTGGAGGCTCTTAAAGGCATTTTGGTGTGAGCTGTGACCCCCTTTCCCCCCTCTGGTCTTGTTTTCTTTGGTTTATGTTCCCTGTTTGGGTTTTTACTATGTACTGCAAATCGTGGATGACATTTAACCATTTGATAGATCTAACTAGGGCATACTTCTATGGCACTTTTTTCCTTTTGCATTTGTGACATGTTATGTATTTTACTTACTTGCCTTTTGTATTTTTATTATTATTTATTTATTTTCAGTCATATCTTTATTTTATTTATTTATTATTTATTTCTTTTTGTTTTCACTTTATCACTATTACTCGGCATGTTTGTGTGTATCTGTGTGTGTGTGTACATGGTTATGCACTTGTTTATATACGGTAATTACTTTATTTATGTGCTGTTGAATGATGATTGTTGTCCTTCAATCCTAATAAAAATTTGATCACAAAAAAAAAACTATTTTAATATCTTACTTGTACTGTTGAGACTGCATTTATAATTTAATATCAAATACTTAATTATATTCTTGTGAATTTCAACAGTTTGCAGACGTATAAACTAAAAGTTCGTCTTCACACTGACCTCTGCGAGTTCTCTCAGAGGACAAAGACGTTGTGCACCGTAAGCAGGTACAAGGTTGTGCAGCACTTTAAAGTTTAGCAATAAAACATTTAAATCTGTTCTTCGACAACCAGGCAGCCGGTGGAGACTGTTAAACAGGTCATTTCTTTAATTCTGGTTAAAGCTCCTGCAGCTTTTTTGATAAAAGGAAAAATTGCACAAGAAAAGAAGACGGCTTTAAAAATTCATCTTTGAAATAAAACAAAAACAGGACTGAACTAGATTCCAGCATTCAAAGTTTAATGATTTTTTTATCGTGTTGTAAAATAAAAATCTTGGACTCTGTCAGACATGAACACGAGTTACCTCATCGACAGGCAGAGGATTGTTTGGGTTGGAGTGGATTCCTCAACAGTTGGACCGTCTGCAGTAAACTCTGAGCTGGCAGCTTCGCCTCACGGCGTCGCAGCTCAGTCTGCGGCTGCAGCTTCATCCACCTGACGGGGAGTGAAGTCATCAGGTGGTTTCCCTGCAGATTCATATCAACATCAATCTCAGTCCATTTCCACAAAATCGAGTTTTGATCCTCGTTCAACAACCGTCATCTGTAATCTTATCTGAATGTGACATCAATAAAACTTTGGAAACTCAGACTCGATGACATGCAAACAGATAAACACTGTTTTGGTTTCATGTGACTAATTGACAGTCTGTCACCACTCAGTCAGTCACACTGCACAACATTCCCACCCGTCAGTCGACCGAGGCTGGAGTGACGAACAGGAAGTGCGTCCAGACGGCGATGAGGCCTGTTGTTTTGACTCGAGCTGCTTGTCTTTTGTCTCCGCGGTGGTTTCCTCGGGGCAGATAAGGAGTAAACACAGGTTGACAAACTTGTATCTCGGTTCGACGGGAGCTGATGTTTGGTTCCTCGCTGCAGCTTCAGGAGCCGCCGACTGATGTTTGCTGCTCACACGTGTTTCAGGTGTCGGCTCGTCTTCCTCCAGAACATCCAGGTCGGGTCGACAGCGAGCGTCAACAAGCTGCAGGGACAGACGATGTCCTCTTTCTTTGACTGGTACCAAACCTCCTCGACACAATTCATGGCGACGGAGCACAAATCTATATTTAATTATGTTTCCGACGCCTCTCTCACACATGTAACCACAGACAGTAATGAGGCTGCGATTCAGCTCTTTGTTGTCGTAATGTTCCTGAGTTCTAAATAATTGACTCTGAGCTGAGAGGCCCGCATGATAAAACCCTCTTTGATGCTTTGTGTACTGTTATATTAGTGAAACATGACATCATGCAACAGAATATACGATTAACCAGACGTCGACACAACAGAACAATGTAGGAAAGACAGATGGACACTTCAGAGTCCAGTTAGCTCCGTCTGCCACGTCTCTTCCGCTGCACGGAGACACACAATCATTGTTGTTCCTCTTCTGAGCCGTCAGCAGAAGAAGAAGTCACAGCCCAGAATCGCAGCTAGAAGAAGAACAGCGGCTGAAGACGTCTGCTAACTGAGCAGGACGACGTCCAGGAGCTTCTTCCAGTGGAGAACGTTTCGTCGTGACAGATGCTGATGCTGTTTCGCTCGCGGCGTGCGATCAGGGAAGCAGCTGCGTGTCGGTCTTTAACAACGGCGGGGAAGTTAATCCGACATTTGTCTAACCAACCCGTCTCTTTCCACTTTCTAACGTCTCCCAACATCATGAGAACTTTATCAACAATGTGAGCTCAGACTAGTCAGAACCGCTCCATCAGACGTGTTTTGGACTTTAACCTTCTACGCTAAAAGCAATGAAGCATGGGTTCTGACGGGTCAGGTGAGGTGAGGTCAGGTGAGGTGAGGTGAGGGTGGTCCGGCTGCAGGTACAGGCCGGGTTTGACTCTCAGCTTCAGGCCATGCAGAAGAAAGAAGGAGGATGTTTTAGTAAGTCTTATTATTTTTGTTAAAAATATTGTTTTTTTTACTCACAAGCAACAAATCTTGTATTCATTGTTTTGCGTTAGTTATTCTGAAGCGTCATTTTTTCCTGGATTTTTCTCCTTCCTCCATTTTCATCTATTTTCTGTCTTGTTATCTTTTCATCTTTATTCTTCTGGCATTAAAAAAAACAACAAAAACACCTCTCCATATGCTGCACGAGGCGGTGTCCCTCATCCTTTTCTTAACAAACTCAGTTCTCATTAAATCCACAGATTGCTTCAGCTTGTAGGAGCTGGAGGGCGACACGCTGGACCACCACGCAGGATATCAAGACTCTTCTTAAATGTCTTAACGGACGGGAACAGAAACACAATCAGAGGCCGAGTCGAGCTTTGGTTCTGTGTCGGGAGGTGAACAACTAACTTTATGAGAACATAATGACTCATTTCCAAACACAGCTGAACTCATACGCGTGTTTTTCAGCCGCCCGTGTTTGCGCCTCGGCTCTCTTCCTCCCGCAGCCGTTATCTAAACTGATTTCACGTCCACGTCACCGCGGCGATGTGAGAGAGGTTTGTGTTTGACGAACGCGCACGCTTCAGTCAAAGTCAAACAGAAGTGTGACAAGTGATTAGGATGTTTATGATCAGAGGGCGGCAATCAAGCAACAGTCAAACTGCAGCGCGGTAACAAGACAGACTTTAATGAAGACATAAAATGTGAGGATTAACACAGACTTTATGAATCCTCTCCAACCGTGTGTGTGTCCGTGTGTTCATGCTTGTGTTTGTGTGTGTGTTGTGTGTGTGTGTGTGTGAATGTGAAGAGCTGTGTGTCAAGAGGTACATGCCGGGGCTCGCTGAAGAATGAGTGATTAATCTGCACTGCTTTGTGGGTAATTTAGATGTCAGGCTCTCTTCTTCTGCTCGTTGCTAACTGAGTTGTGTGTGAAAAGGCCTCCCTCCTCCTCCTCCTCCCCCTCCTCCTCCCCCTCCTCCTCCTCCTCATCCTCCTCCTCCTCCTCTTTAATCCAGGCCGGTCAGGCGAGCAGCGTCGCCCTGCCGTTTCTCAAAGCGTCTGCTCGGTGATTTATTGACACTGATCAGGGAGTAACAAGAAGCAGAGCGAGCTACAAAAGGGAGCTGCAGCGTCGGAATTTACGCAGCATAAACATCAGCTAATAATTAAAAAAATGTCTATTAAAAGTTTGTTTTTGTGTGCTTGTGATTTTACTGAACATGCCGGGAGGTCAAACTGTTTCCAGCGCTGATTGAGGAGAAAAATGCAAACAGGAAGTGAATAAAAACTGCAACACAAAGCTGGATAAACATCTGTGCATGATTTAAAAACAGTGCTCGACAATTATCCAATGATTACTTCCCTTAATACAGGAAGTATAATTAATTAACAGCAGCAATCACTCGGTTCAGCCGCTCAAACTCAAACCTGCGATCGCCTCGCCAGCTAAACGAGGGACTTCCCATCCGCCTGTCTGCTCTTTGTTGTCGGATGAATACTGTTTTCAATATCGCTGTCTGCCATCAGCGGCGAGCGCTCAGAGTTAAGAGATTGCTGCTCAGAGATAAACAGGCAGCGAGGAAGACAGCCAGTCAGCGCTGGCCTCCGCGCGCAGACATAACCATCATGCAGCTGCAGCAGCAGCAGCGCCATTAAAATGAACTGGCAGGTAGACGACACACCTGCGTGATGGATTGTTTGTCTGTAGTTAAACATGTGTCACCGTGATGAGGCTGATGAAGACAGAGAGTTATTGTGAGTTATGTGAGACAGAAGACGAAGGAGATAACAGTGCAGGACACATGAATGATGGACAGTTATTATAATCAATGTGGGAGCTGAGCTGATTTTTCCAAAACTATTTAGTTACAAATTCTATTGGCTCAGATTTCAAATCCAGGAAATGAAAAAAAAAAAAAAACAAGATCCGGCTCGCTGCATCTGATGTTTCAGCTCCTCTGATGATGATGATGATGATGATGATGATGATTCTGCAGAGGTGATGATGAATTCTCAATTATTATCTGTGACCTGTGTGTTCAATCTGCCACATTAAACCACCCGTCGAGGAATCAAACACAGACGAGTCGACATGAATAAGTGAACGCGCCGACACATAATCAAGTCTATTTACTGAAATATTTACAGGAATTACATCGCTAATAAATATTAATAATCAGCTTTACAGCTTTCACAAGTCATTCAAAGTTTTGCAATTAGCAGCTCAGCTTCTGGGCGGGGGAAAAAAAGCAGTGTTTAATATTTCAGTTGTGCAGAAACAGAATTTGCACACTGCCACCACGACCCAACATCCCCCTTTATTACACTGGATAGGTCAGTATCACCACAATGTGAGCTCAACAGATCCAAGTGTTCTGATCCAACTGGGTGAACATAAACGCTGAGCAGAAAAAGGTTTGGATGTGAGGATGCAGGGAAACAGATTACAGCTGAAACACGCAGGATCACTGGAATACACGATTTAAGGAGGCCGACAGAGACACAAACGTGTGCAGAGTGGGTGAAGGACGGGAGCTGAGAGACTGCAGGGTCCATTAGTGGATTGATGGCAGGTGTACTGATGGGCCCAATCACACAGCTGAGCGTGAGGATCGCCACGCCCACTGGACCGGCACCGACAAACGAGTCAGATCACCATCATCATTAAGATCCCTGTTTTATTCCCACAGGAATAAATGTTAAAAAAAAAAAAAACTCTCACACTGGTGAAGAAAGTGAGATAAAACATTCTGGATCCAACTCTTCATCCAGATCAGAACCAGAAGTTAATCACATCCACGTTTAACTAAAAACGCTTTCTCCAGTTTTCAGTGTTATTTTTCTGACAAATAAATAAAATGAATAGAAATAGTCACGTCTGACCCGGAACACAAGAGTCAGATTTCTGTACTCTGAACCGCTCAGAGGTTCTAAATACATTTATTTTAAATGGTCTTTTGACCTCGCAGAATCATGTTGTACTCATAAACCTGTTAAAAAAACACAACAACCCAGGAACGGAGAGAGCAGGAAGGAGCTGACCGGCCGGGAGCAGAGCCGGGCTAACGAAGGTGATGCAGCGCAGGTGTGCAGAGGATCAGAACCAGAGACAACACAAAACCCAGAAACACACAGAATACAAGTAAAAGAGGACAGAAGCGTGACCCGAGGAAGGGTTCTGTGGGTCAGACTAACAGAGTCAGATCTGAGCACCAGCGGTTTTTTTTCTGAACACATTTGACTGATTGTTTGGGAACCGTCGTAATCAACATCTGCTAAAGCTACAAAATGAAGGCCTGTATTGAGGGGGCGGAGTCCAGTTTGTGCCTCCTGATTCTGGTTCTGTATGAAGCGCTGGATGTTTATGTGTGTTGACGTCTGGAGCTGAAACTCAGACGGCTGCAAACTAATGCAAGACAAATTGTTGCTGTAACCCTGTTTGTGTCAGACGCTGTGTACACTTGTGTACATGCACAGCGGAGGCCTTTGATGTTTTGACTTACACACACACACACACACACACACACACACACACACAGCATTGCATATCTGTTTAAATGATTACCTGTTTTCCTCGGGGCGGCCTGTTATCTGCAGCGCCGGCCTGAGCCGAGCGAGAGCCCGGAAACGCTCGTCACCTCTCGCCCCGCGCCGCTCTATCTACCCCGGCTCAGAGCTGGTGTGAAAATATTTCACCTGAGAGAGAAAACAAGGTTATAAAAGAGCGAGCGAGCTGCAGGGCCACAGGATGGGCTACATTATTCTTCTGGCTGAGAAGAACAACACTGTGAAGAGGAGCTGCTGCCAGCGTCCAGGAGGAAAAAACCATGTAGCTGTGAGTGCGTCAGTGTCAATGTGTGTGTGTGGGGGATTATCCAAAACTAGGAGAGGGAGGACGAGGCGACGGGATAAGGGACAGTCACGAAACATCAAGGCGCGCTGACACAGACTGCCCCTGACAGCGCAGAGAGAACAGAATAATATCAGTTGTGCTGGGGGGAGACGGAGAGGACGAGGGGGAGAGGAGCTACTTTATCTGTCAGACGGACAGAAATGTCAAGCCATCAGGGGGAGGAGAGGGAAAAAAAAGATGTAGCGACGGGTTGAAGTTTGAGATAAGTGCCATGTTGGACTGATGTGTGAGGGGGGGAAAGGGCAGAGAGGAAAATGAAGAGATTTAAAGAAAGAGACAGACAGACTGGCAGACGTCAGCGAGGACACGAGAGGAGAGGAGAGTTTGTCTTAATGACGGTGCAGACATCTGGAATCAAACATCTGGAATTAAAATATCTGGCATGCGATTACAAAAGAACCTTGTAGTTACACCGTGTACTTTACTCGTCGGTGTGAAAATTTCCCAGCAATTTAAAGTCGGAAGCGTCGAGGAGCTTCTCGCGCCGCTCGTTTGTCGCCGTCACTGAGCGACTGACGTTGTTTCCATGAGGATAAACAAACGGATTCCTCCTCGCCATCATTATAAAGCCATCCCGGAGAGCTCTGTTATGACATGTGCGGCTCTCTTCCTGCCGCCCGAGTGCTGGGAACCTGGAAATTATGGCCGGTCAGCGCTTCTGTCAGTGGAAAAAAAAAAAGAGGCCATTGTTGTGACAATCACTCGGGGCAGGAAGAGCACGTTGGGGGAGCTCATACATGGTCCCAGGTCACGTTCAGTAGGGGACTTATTTAAGGGTCGCACACAGTAGTCGTGGCTTCTAAAACATCAGGTGAATGTCGGCCATTTCTTAAAAAAATCAGTCATTGTATGGATATATTAAAACATCTGTGAGGACTTCAGTTTTCTGCACATTTGATTCTCACTCCACACTCTTTAATTTGTAAGCAGTGAGTGTTTATTAATGTGTTTCCTCCTCTGGTGGACTCCAATCAGAGGAGGTTGCGGTACACGCATAATGGATGGCAGTGTAATAAAACGCTGTCGTGTTAACATAAAGTGTGTCTTTGTGTAATTACTGGCAAATATTGTACACAGCTAAACAAACATGTTGTACAGCGGTGTCACGGAGAGGAGCTTCTTCACAGACAAACACCGGCTGCACAGAGCAAACACGTCCCCGATCAACAGAACAGAACAGAACCAGGTCCGGGAGCTGATACTGCTCATAATACGTGATTTCTTCATGAGTGCCAAAGATTATTAAACACAGCGTCGTCAGTCAGGTGCCGTAAAATACGGGAGCTTGGTCAACCTTCATAGTTCTGCACGTGAAGGGCTACATGGTCCAGTTCTGGTTAGACTTCAAAAATAAAGCTTGGTGACACACTTTTTAGGATTTATGACATGTTGTGACTCTTAGACTGTTATTAACATTGTGAAACCGCTGAAGTTAAGTGAGATTTAGGAAAAGATCACATTTCACGTCACTTATGCAACGTAAGTGATATAAGAACACCACTTCTCTAACGTAGGTCATTGACGTCACCTTACTGACGTAACACAACTACGAAACAAAACAACAATTACAGCCAACGAGGTTGCCAAACAGCCGACCGCAGGAAGTCGGACCATCTTTATCTCCGATCGCTGCGGCGCTCCATGGAGATCGTCAGGCGCCAGTTCAGTCGACATGATGTCTTGGTTTGTCTGTAATGAGTTAATGAGAAAAAAACCCACAAGAACCAAAGAACTGACTGAACCAAACTGCAGGTGTAGAAGTGACGTTATCTCTCAGCTTGATCGTTAAAATCACGAGGATATTGAACACAGACTGAAAGCAGCTTCAATATAAAATATCTAAAGTGTATCAGCCCACTGGTGCTGCAGCGTCTGCCCCGAGGCCCGGTTCTCCTCGGCTGTACAGCAGAATAAACGACACAGTACTTACATGTCTCTCGATAGCATGTGATTAGCCGTGTGTCTTCCTTCAGACGCTTCACCCTCTGGCTAATTCCTTCTCTTCTAAAGAAGCCAAATAAAAGGTGCGTTAAACACCGGCTGTCTGACTTGTAAATGCTCTTCATTCTTCTACTCTCCGCCTCGCTCTCCCTTTCGTTTTTCTCACCGTCACTGTTCGTCTCTTTCTCTCCCTCCGCCTCTCGCAGCGATTGGACCTTTGGAAGACGTAGCAGAGAGCTGACAGTGGACCCGGAGCGCCATCGATTTCCACCTGAAGTACAGATGGCTCGTCTGCAGGGTGTCTGTCCATAATCACGACAGGGTTCAGATAACGATAATAATGATCGCGGCGGTGAATAACAGCCCGCGTCTGGCGGGCCGAACGCGCAGATGACTCAGTCGGCGCTGAGCAATCACAGATGCTGAGCAGATTTCTGATCTCTCTCTCCGCTCGTTAGGGACGAGTCCTGTGGCGTGACATACCGAACGTATGCACGTGTGTGTATTCATGATCGCCTCCAACATGTTCACGCCAAATGTTACTGATTTTATTTTATGGACACTGTGGACGAAGACGGGAAGAATGAGGCAGTGAGGACAACATAGGAAACCAGGGCTGCAGACGGATACAAACAATCATCCACATTCTGACCTTCCTCCTCCGTTAGCTTTAATCAGTCTTCACCTGATCGGCTGTGCAATGATGAGTGAAGCCTCTGTAATGTTCCACAGGTGTGGAATGATCCGATATGGAAGCCTTGATGACGGCAGACCGGAAACTGAGGAGCAGAAGTGAGCGTCTGAAAGGTGCATGTTAATGATGTTAATGTGACGGAGAGATTGTCATTTCAAACCAAGGTCACATCCATCACGACGCGTCTTCTTTATGTGCGCCACCTTTTGTTTTAAAGACAGTCATGTGATGCGACCCAGTGCATTCTGACCGTCGTCTATTTCCAACCAGTACTTTCATACGGACTCAGTTTCGACTCGTGTCTTTCTTCTGATCTTGGTGTTCAAATACAAGTTTTCTTTTTATAATTTGATTCATTCAGGTACATTTTCTAAATTGTCCAAAATGTCCGAAGGATAAAAAGAACATTAGAAAACTATTCGATTGTGTGACCTTGGTAATGGTTCAATTTCTTGGCAAAGCCTTCTCTTCCATTGTTGTCATGCTCCGCTGTGATTGGCTGAACAGTTTCTGAAAAATGGCGCCTCAGATCTGCCTCATTGTGCTGCAGTGTCAGTAAAATATGTCTCTCTCTCTGCAGAGTCATTAAGCCAAACCAGTAGTTCCAGGTTTTGTTGGAGAAGTTAGACGACCTCATTCAAAACGACATTTTGCAACAATGCAAGTTACTAAAAATATATCGGTGGATTAGTCGTTAAAGTTTTCTGAAATATTATCTGTAAAACAAAATGTACAATGATTCACTTCCTGGTTTGCTGCGCTGATAAAACTTAGTGTGACTTGTGGTTTCTGTGGGACAATAAATGAATTGTATTGATATTAAAGACTAAACACGTTGGACGCATCGACTTACAGAAGCTAACAGCAGCTAGCCTGGAGTCGACATGAGGCCTTTGACTTTAAACAACCATCTGTTGATCATTTTAGGAATTTACAACCTGAATATCAGATTGAAGAGTAGAAGTTTGAGGTCATGTTGAGGATGAACCTGCGTCCTGTTTATTTTCCCAACATGAAGCAGCTCTGTGATTGGCTGCTGTGTTCAGATCAGATCTCGAGTGTTGCCGAGCGGTTAGCGGCTCTCTTCCCTCCATTCAGCTCCTTGCTGGCTCATTGTTCTCGGCTGTGCTTGAGTCAGACGTTGGCGGTGACTTCAACAATACCAAGTGACAAGGTTGCCCATATTTCCCTGTTCCCGAGCCGCACCTGAGCAGCTCTGCAGTAGGCCTAAATCAAAAGCCGGCCCTGCTGTTTACAGCCCCCGTGTGACAGCGCTGAGAAGAGAACAATGGCGTCTATTGTGGCGCCGCACAATGCTCCTTTAATATGCTTTGACAAGGCGCGAGAAGTACAAGCGATGGAAAAGCATCTGGGTTGTCACTGAGATTATTAATGACAGCAGTGTGTAATCGTATTATTCCCACGCTTTGTTTGTCTTCCACGATGACACGTTGCTCACAGCGGGCTTGATGGAAGCGAGTGCGTGCATACCTGGACTGTGAAGAGGTTTCACAAAACATCCTGAACAGATCAGAGGTCAGAGACGTCAGACGGTCGTCTCAGAGCGAATGAGTCAGGAGCTTAGAGCTAATACCGGCCTGCATTAAGAGATATCGACTCTGACAGGGCCTCTGCATTTCACAGCCGTGTGTCATCCTCTATCATGGGTTCTAGTCCTGAAAGGTACATGTTGGATAAATATGTGATGTACACACACACAAACCGACCACCCACAACACGCTGTCTCCTGCTCACATGACGTCAGCTGACAGGTAGGAGGACGTTAGCCGCTCCAGGTGTAGCATGATGTTCTGTGACGGCTAACGTGCGACTGCAGACAGAACCGGACTCAACGGACCAGAACAAATAAAAGGTATTTGTTAGAGCTTCCTGTTGACAGTGTGGCTTCACGCAGCCAATCAGCAGGCGGGTCATCAAACAGCTTCTGAATACATTTCTTTGCAAGTCTGTCTTTAAGAATAATTCTCACACGTCATATTCAGTAATATAGAACGAGTCTGAGGGGAAACGGAAAAACAAAATGCAGATTTGTTGTCTCATGAATCAATTATTAAATATGATTCCAGACATGTTGTGACTGCAGCGTTTGTAAAGTGTGCTTCAGGTTTCTGCGTGCCTGCAACAAGTGCTTTTATTGTATGTTATTTATAGTATTGATCTTATTATAATCACGTTAAGTCATCGTGTCTCCTGCTGCCCATTATCACCGACTCTGGGACTGTTTGCAACCCTTTTCTGGGAGTGATATATGACACTTACCTTCAGGATGAATTAAGTTCTGTCTTATCTCTCATTGTATTCAGTCTTAGCTGTCCTCTTGTTTCTAGAATTATTTCATCGTCACATCACTGTGTTGTTGTATCATCACACCGTGTGAATGTACTTTAATTCACTGATAATAAAATAACTTTGGATAGACGATGGATCTTGTTGATGAGTCCAAAATGTGACGTTAATTAGCGATACGAGAAGTTTCAGGACAGTTTTGTTTCCCTGCAGGAGTGATCGTCCCAAATCTGTGTTCAGCATCGTTGCTTCAGCGTTGACATCTATAATATGGTTCATACAGTCAAAGGTCAGGAGGAACAAAGTGGGAAGTCTTCAACAATAAGGATGTGAGTCTCAGACAGTCTCAGGTGTTTAACAGTATGAGGTTCCCCAACCCTGTACAGACCATACGCTGACATCACAGCACTGCTTTAAACCTTCTTCAACAGGTTCCGTCTGATCTTTGGTCGTTAAAGAAGTCGTGTAATGTCTATTTTCACTCATTGTTCAGCAGCCTGTCTGACTGTAACTGTAAATGGAAGAGAAGCTTTACAGCACTTGTCACATTCACAGACATTCAGGAACAATTTAAGGTTCAGTATCTTCCTCATGGATGCTTCGACACTCGGCTGGGGGAGCCGGGGATTTGAACCAGCGACCTCCGGAGCTACATCATGATCCTTAAACTGTCGACGATCTACCCAAATAAAAACATATTACAGCTGTGAAGAATCTGAATCATGACTGACTCACAGTGCATTAGGCGTGTTGTATTCACGAGCCAAATAAGGTTACAGATAATATCAGGAAACTTTATTTATATCTGATGTTGTTGCACACAAATCTGCTGCCTCTCAGCTGGGAGGAGGAACGACACGAGGAAGTCAGCAGCCAAATGGAAAGTTTCCAGTGCGTCTCCGGAGACGGTTCGGTTAAATACGGGTTAAACGAATCTGAATCTGTTTGACTGAATCGTTCTCTGCTCAACTTTCACCCAAACTTTTTTTTTTTCCTTTTCACTTCATCCAGCTATCCTCCTCTAAGTGTTCCAGATACTTCAAGCTTCGGACAGTCTATTTTCCGTTAAATGACTTCAGGAGATTGCCACCGCTATTTTGCAGGACACCTGTCTAGTTCTGCTCTCACAGTGACACAATAAACCAGTTCCCCCCTTTTCAGTCCACCGGGCTGCACGGACAGTGACGACCGGCGCCTCAGATTCATCAAATAAATAAGCATTTTGTTCTGCAGTCAGCCATGACACGTCAGTTTCACACAGTGGAGAGGTTTTTTTCTCCGTGACGGAAGATAGACCGATCGTCAGACTCTTGTTCTGCCTGCCTGTCTGTGTGCTGCGTCGCCTCTCCATCTCTTTGCATGCCTGGCTACCATCTCCTGCAGTAAATAAGCACCCAAACAACATAACTCCCCCCTGCCGACACACACTCACACGCCCTGCGCCGATGCCTGCCAGGAGGACTTTTTCTTTTTGTTCTGTGTGATGCATGCCGTCGCTCCCACCCTATTATTACCTCTGACTGTAATGGGCACCTCTGTTCCCAATCAAGTTTTTACTTTCTGCCGCTGAAAGGAAAACGGTTTTGCAGCAGACACATTTCATTCCTCGCACACACGCAGTAATGTCTGTCGGTGTCATCTACTTTGGCTGCTGGCCTAGCTCGCCCAGACTGTTCACACAGCACTTTTAGCACTCGTAAAGGCTCGCAGCGCTGCCAGAGTGCTGTCAGAGCGTTCAAACGGGGGGCCCTGCCTTGTTTATTGTCTGCTCCGGGATGGATGGTAGGTGGTCTGTCGCTACTCTGACTCCTGATCTTCACCAAAGAACAATGAGCACTTGTGCGCCGACAGAAGCAGATTGATAAGAGATGAACCGGCAGAGTGGAAGAGGGGGAGAAAGTCAAACATGTATTGTTCCGTAATCTCACTTCTCTCAAGGCTCGCTGTCTGAATTATGTGCTTCAGTCCTGCTTCTTTTCATGAGTCCGCCTCGTTTTTTTTTTTCACTCTTCCTGCCTTTGTCTGTCCTTCCAGCGCGTCGAGGTGTTAGATGCTTGTTTACATAAATCTCTCCATCTTTCTGCAGGGGTTGACGGAGCGACTGCGAGATGATGCTGTTTGACAATGTGCTCACGAATGGAGAGAAAAAACAGAGTAGGCCGCGGTAATCACCGGGGACGGGGAGGAAATGGGAGCCCGAGTCGCCCTGAAATTGTCTATCAGTTTTCTCCTTCTGTTATCTTTGTCACTCTCAGACACACACTCGCCCACGCCGCTACATACCGACGCACGGAAACTCTCCTAATCTGTTTTTTCACTCCCGCTCCTGCAGACTGCAGTCCTCCTGGAGTGAATCTGATAGACCAGGAAAAGTCAATTTACATTGAGTCCTGCAGCTCACTGTAGGCTGGTTTCAACAGGGTTCAGTGTGTAACTTAAGGTAAAAGATAAGATAATCCCCTATTAATCCCTCAGTGGGGAAATGTGCGGTATTACAGCAGAAGAGGAGGAGATCAGGGACACAGTCATATGTTATATAATTCACATTATTGCACACAGGAAGTATTGATGTTGCACAGTGTAGTACTCATTGATGTGTGTGTGTGTGTGTGTGTGGTCTTCCAGGAGCGTGTTGATTGTAAAGACAAGCAGCAGGAAGGAACCTGCGCTATCTCTCCTCCACACACTGTGGGTGAAGTGGCCTGAGCGTGCTTGCACGGGGGTGGAGCGTGTTCTCCGTCAGGGATGATAGCTCAGCCATCGCTGTCCCTCCTTCCACACCGCTATCACCGGGTCAAGAGGGGCAGAATCGGCCTTCTTCTCGGCCTCCTGTTAAGTCTCGCTCTGTCAGCGGTCGGGGTCGTCTCCCCCGTTTTTCTCACGTAGTGCATTTATGTCGTCTGTCCGGTGCTGTTTGTTATTCAGGTGAGCGCCATGGCTGGATGCAGACTAGTAAAGGAGAGTGTTTGCATTCAAACCAAATACCAGACTAAATGTTAGCTCAGTGCGTTTCTGCAAAACCACAGATAAACTGAATGTTTCTTCAGCGCGTGTGTTCTGGTCGGGTTTAGGTAGAATAATCACTTGGTGAGGGTTTTTGGAAAACATCTGGAAATTCCCCACACAGGCGAAGCTGCGGTCACCACCCTCCACATCACAATGTGAAAGTCCACGAATAAGCATATAACGTGAACGTGATATGACACGTTTGGACGAATCTGTGGTTTGCAGAAGCGTTAACTGCGAACATCATATCCTGGTGGTCCGACATTAATCTGAAGGCAGTTCTGCCGTCAGCTTCAGGTGTGAGGCTGCACGGAGCTGAAAGGTGATTCAGTATTTCCAGCTGAACAAATCACCCCCATCTAATATGTAGTCTCCCCGAGGCGTTTGTGGAAAAGTACTTAATGTTAAACAAACAAGACCTGAGATTCCTCTCCCTCTCCCAGGTAGCAGAGTATCGGCAATCAATACGATTGAAGTCCAGGATTAGATGGGATTTGAAGGGGAATTCTCCCGGTGCATCAGGACAGTGTTGATGTTTGGAGCTGTGGGACAGCGGAGGCGGATATACGCCTGTCGATTTTTCATTAAAACCACAATGAAATCATCGAGGTTATTGTAGTCAGTCAGTGTGAAGAAATAACATTTCAGGGTCACCGAATTCATCTGTCCCAGAAATAAAAAGCATAAACAAAGCAAGTATTCTTTCTAAGACATATTCTGTGGTGTTGTTGCAGCTGAGGGTAAGATAACCCTAAACTGGATATCTGTGAAATCAAATTTTGTCACACAATACAAATGTACACAATAGCAGAGCGAGGCTACAACTGTACGAGCAAACACATCCAAACAGTCTGAGGGCAAAGTGAGAGAACTGGAGAGAGACTTCCAAAATGTGCGCATCCATCTGTGTGCGCTCGCTAGAGAGAAAAAAACTTGGAGACCGCACGACTGAATCGGAGGCCAGTTTGACCCATATTCCATTAAACCGCCCACTCTGGCTCTGTGCTGTGTTGGCAGACATGGCCACTGCCTGCAGAGTGCCTGAGTAAAAAGTTGTGATTAAGCTGCTGCTGGTGGAGCGGGGAGGAGGAAAGTGATGGTTAAAAAAAAAACAAAAAGAAAGCACATCTTAATCAATACTGTCAGCTTTAGCTATTCTTTATTAAGTCTTTAGCTCTTTTCTCTGAGAGCCGCGCAAAGTGCTTCAAACGACTTTAATTGTGTCTTCGGCTCGAACTCGAACGTCTTTTGTCTCCGTTTGTGTTTTGAGAGGCAGAGGGCGAATCGTCAGGAGTCCGAGAGGTCAGCAGACGATTGTCCGTCTGGACGGGGTCGATCGTTTGTCTTTTCATTTTTCAATCGTCTCCTTTGTGCGGCACACATTATCGCGTCAGAGCGAGAATTCATGTGAAACGATGGTCGGGCAGCGGTACTGAAGACGAAGAGGTCCGAATTATGAAGACGATAAACAGACACCAAGTAATCTGATTTATAGGTGAGACTCAGAACAATGCTGTCATATTTCTACAGAAAATGAAAGATAGCTACAAAATGTGCCTTTTAAAGTATTAATAATCATAATAATTAATATATATTCCTAATAATTTTACAATAATAATTCAGCTGTCTCTGGTCTTGCAGAGACTTGAATGAGAAGACTGATACCACTCTCATCATTCATGATAATTAAATTAATATAATTACTTTTTTTTTAAAGGATTAGTTATACTAATTTGCCATTTTGCCAAGATTAAATTGATATGATCTGGACAGCGCCAGGCTAGATGTTTCCAGTCTTTGTGCTAAGCTAAGCTAAGCGGCTAGCGGCGGTAGCTTGATAAAGACGTGATCGTTGGATTAATGTTGAAACTTTTCCTGTAAACAAAACATCACTTACAGGTAAACTACACAACACAACCCAGAGCTTGACGACAGACTCTCTCTCTCTCCTTTAAACAACAGCCAACACACAAATCCTACATAATGTTCCTTTAACTTTGGTCCAAAACAAATTACAATAAAATCACAGTTACTTAAAAGGGACTTTAACGTGCATTCCTACAAAATAGAGCGATGAAATGGTGATTCTGTGTGATTGGATCTCACATTCTGAGACTCTGATAAAGCAGTGAGAAAAGCTCAAGTGGACCTCGACTTGAGATTATTTTGTCACACATACTGATTCCAAGGTTAAGAGACTGTTTTGTCTGCTAACACATCAGAGAATTAGCATAGAGTCCAGGGGTCAGAGTACTGACGGGCCATCTGGACCGATCCAACATTAATTTAGTTGTTCTGTTCGTGTCTGTAAGCTGAGTGACTTTCAAAACTCTTGTTCCTACAAAAAAACCCATGAAAGAAAAAAACACAGCAGGTGTTAAAATTATCTCATCTGATGGTGTTTTTTAATGGGATGACATTATTTCAGGTGTAGCCAGTAAACTAACGACTCAGTGTGAGTGGGAGCAGCTGTCGGTCGGTTCATGTGTATGTGATTTTGCGTATTTTTTTTAGCCACGAGACCAAAAGCTGGCGGTGTGAACGGGGTCCAAAAAAATACTCCGACATCAGTGAGAGATAATATTCCCGCTCTGCTCCGGCAGAAAGAAGCAACCAGCGGCAGGCAGAAAGCCGAGTGGATTAGGGTTGAGAAAAGTCAAGCGTCTCGTTGCCGCTTTCGTTTGTGACTCACACGAATCCTCCTCGACTTACAGATTCACTCAGAAGCGGAATGAGCTGCTGAATGTGGGGGGCATCCCGCGGTGCATCCAGAGGTAACGGCCTCAGGTAAACCGCCGACAAACGTAGCATGACAGAAACTCAATAACGCTGCAAACGGTCCTGTGAATGAAACACAACGTGCGCTCCTCCTCCTCTTCCTCCTCCAACCGTTCATCCTCTTCCTCCTTCCTCCTTGCACTTTTTAAGTAACTCTTCTGTCTTTTTTTAAACCTTTGCAATCCTCCTCGTCATCCTCCTGTCACATCTGTCACATCTGTCCCCTCCCAAACTGACTCGACACACAATGTGTTGTGCATTTGTGTGTGTTTGCCTGCAGTTTTACTCTTATTTGCTCCGTGCATCTGCTTGTCGAAGATGTGCGCTGGCCAAAAAAACTCACGTGGCAAAAACCAGTCTACCCAGAATGCCTTCTGGGCAGGTCACATGCTCGACCCATATGTGCTCAGGATGTGTATTCACCAGTTGAACAGCAGCGTAGCGTGTCTGTACATCGTACACATGCATGTGTGTCCATACGTGAGCGCTGCTTTTGTGCACAGTGTTTATTGAAAGTGAAACACGACTCGGCTAACATACTTTTTCTGGCTCGCATTCCTCCCCCGTTCAGAGTACACAAACCTGACATGGGCTCGCTGTGTCGCTGTTGATATTTACATTTAAATTTGAAGTGAATATTTGTTCTGCCAGGCCTGATAAACAGTAGCAGCATTGTATATTATGTCCCGTGGTCACTGTGTTTCTCTGTTATGACCTGAACCCTGGGAAAATAAAAGGCTAGATCAAGTGACAAGTCGACGGCCGCGCTGTGTGGCATTTCTACTATCTGTCACATGCACCGCCGCGACCTTTTGGAAATTGCGGTCGTGTTCTCCGGTTTAAAAAACGCTGCTTTATCTCTGTGAGCCGTGTTCCAGGACATCTTTGATTTAATATTGCAGCGAGTATGTTTTGTTAAAATTATGTAACGGTGGCTAAAATAGCTTCTAGCAGGTTGACATACGACCACAACGTCATTATGTTTTAATCAACCGAATGTCTCCTCTTTGGCGCTTGGAATAAAATAAATGAATAAATAAATATCCAGCTGTAACTGAGGAAGACATAAATGGTGAACGGCCGACGTGTTAGAAAAGAGTTCAGCTGTTCTGGAGCTGCCAGTTACGTTCACCAAGTTAAACGGCGTGTTGGGGTTGCGCAGTTGACTCGTAAATGTTCAGATTTAAAGGACTTCCCGTCCGAGCAGCTCCACCTCAGCTCAAACAAAAACCTCCAGAGACACGAGCTGTAGTTTTTACTAATTAATCCTACTAACACATCGGCTGTGACTTTCAGTCAAACGCTCACGAAAAGCCAAAACCAAATAGAAAAATATCTTATCATCCATCTAGGGTTCGTTCCCAGAGTGTCAGTATTTGACGAGACTCAAAAAAAATCTACTTTTCTCACCACTAGAATAAAAAAATACAGTTTTTATTAACCGCAACAAGGTGAATATGAGACTGCAGCTACACTGGCAGTGAACCCAAGAGCCAGAATAATCACATTCTCCTGACGTTGGCTTTGGACTGACGTGTTTTCTTTTATAAAAATCAGCTGTTTTCCTCCACAGCGCTGTCAGGAAGCCGTACATCTTGAACTTAACATGTCAGTTTGCTGTCTGAATACATCTCACTGATGTTGATTGTCCTGCCAGCGCCAAAGCACTCAGATTCACTCAGTTTCCTCCACGCTTCCCCCCCTCGGTCATCAGCCACCCCAGATATACCTGCCGCCCGCAGCTCGGCAGGGTTCAGTGTACATTCAGTGTGTAGCGCAGTAGAACTACAGATGTTGTGTACTTGTATTTGTACTCTTCTGATTGTGCTTTTCACACGTGTGTCCGCTCTGATAAGAACTTACTCCCCTGCGGGAACTCTTAATGTATTCTAACCCTGGTGAGATTAAACTAACTCTTTAAAATCACCTGGGGATTGCGGCTCTGAACCTACCTTTTCCTCTTAAGGTGCTAATTACTCCCCTGTAATGAAAGTAATCAGCACTTGAAGTGATGTTGCATGCGGAGCGCCTTGTTTTGTGATTGCCTGTATCGTCCTTTGCATCTTCAAGCTTTCAGTAACAGGCTTTAAGAAATGAACTGCTTCGCTGGAGCAATCAGATAAGGGACGGCACTTCTTGAATATTGATGACACACTGTTGTAGCGTCTGGGAGGAAGGTTCTGACTCAGGATGAGACTGGGACAAAGGTACAAGCCTCTATCTTAAAGTTTATCTCCAAGAAAATAAAGAATAAGGCTGTTTGTGTCCAGCACTGTGCCGACATCTGAGGACAGACCACTGATGACTACTGGGATCATTCAAGATGGATTTTAAAGAGTAAAGAGTCGTCAATTTTCACCTTACAAATGCAAACACAAGCAGTCGCCATCTAAATACAATATTAACTCTCCTTCCGGCTCTGTTTTGGTCTCCACCAGCAGAGAAACGTCTCTCTCCTTCTCTGCTGAATGCATCTGTGTCTGCCTGCTGTTTGCTGCTGAGCGGATAACAACCGCTGATGGTTTTTGCTCGAAAAAAAGCCTCCTGCTGTTGCCAGAAATGATTTAGATGAGAATGGAAAGAAAAACAAATAGAAATGTGACATTAAAGTCAAAAGTATCAGAGAAAATGCAGAATCAGGTGACAGTCAGCGCCATTTTTTCTAAATGTTGTATGACATTTTAGTTGAAGCGGTTCGACTCGGCGTGTCAGCCTGCAGGAAATTTGCCTCTCCAACAACCCAAACTGTGACGCACTTCCCTTCCTCACCAGCTTCTACTATTACATTGTGTCTTAGGTTAGCTTAACACAATGTCATTAGCATAACCGTAGCAATCCCTCCAACTCCTCACGCCTAAACTAAACCAACCCAACCAACGAAGGCGACCACTTGGAGTGCTCGGCCGAGCTCTGACCCGACACCAGAGAGACACATTTCCTACGTGACATCTGTGTTGGTGACCTCTTCATTGTTGCTGTTTTCTGCCTCCTCTGATTTAACGTGGATGCATATTACAGACCACCTGAAGCACTTTCCTCCTGTTTGTTTTGGGGTTTTGGATCGGTGATGTCACATGTGGGCGCTCCAGCAGACGGACCTGGTGATTAAAGATACTTGATCTCATCTGCACTGTTCATTTGGGCCCAAATGACTGGGTGTTGTCCTGAAGGCCTCCTGGAAGTAAAGTTTTACCTTGTGTTGTGTTTAGTCTCGCTGCGAGCTCGAGTGGGAGACAAGTAGTGTTTGACCGTCCGTAGAAAATCAGCGTAATGGACGGCTTCGTGTTTCCACCGCTGCTCATGATAACAACACGACAGCCGATTCTATCAATCTGGATTTTATGAGTGATTTCTCAAATGTCCAGAGGCCATTCATTAGATTTTAACCACAGTGCTGTCTGTGTGTGGCACAACGAGGATGACTCAGCACAGTAGAATCAGTCACGTGTTCACGGTCACGCCTGAAGACGTCCGTGTTTCCTCCGTCTACACTCAGCAGTCCTGGACAAACGGCCCGTGACCTTTTGCTCCCAGGCTGCCAGTGGGAACGGTGGGGAAGGAGGTGTGAGGGGGGGAACGGCATTATGGGAAGGATGGATGGTGTCGTGGAGGGGAGGGAGGGAGGACTGCGCCGCGTTCCCGGCTCTTTATGTAAATATTTACAGCAGAGACGGTTTGAGCCTGACACAGAACTAGACTTTAAATAATTAACATAGCGAGTGTCCAGACAGTTGCCGGGTAAACAGCTCGACGTCCACCTGCGGTGCAGGAAATTACACTCCGCTTCTAAAAGGGACGTCACTTCGGCTGTTGGATGAATGCCAAAGAAAAAAAAAACACAAAAGCATAAAAGACAAAGAGGAGAAAGAGTAATGTCCTTTAATTTGTAGAGTTATCAGGGATATTGTGACAGAATCAACTATACGAACACTTTCATGGTAAGTAGGAGGTAATTATCAATCTGAATGTTTAAAATTTATTTGAAATTTCCTCCAAATTACTTTGAAAATTACTCCATGATAATTTATTGATAATAATCTGCGATTTTCTTTTAGTTGGTTTCTGCTCAAATTGCTGATCATGCCATTTTTTTCTTAATTTCCAACTAGTTTCTGTCTAACTTCCCCTCAGCAGGCCAGTAAAACCAGGAGAGTTATTGCAGATTAATATCCATCACCTGCTGATCACATTTATCAAAATCAAAGTGTTGGAGACATTCAGGCTTTAATGTGAGAAGATCCAAGTAAAGTATAAGATGAAACAGAATAAATACAAGACGCATGGTGACATTTGATTTGATACGAGGCTGCGGCAAAGACAAAAGTTTAACTCTGTTTAGAAGAAGTGAGAGTTGGATCAGACTTGTGGGAGTTTGTCTCAGACGTGTTCTGGAGACTCAGATGTGACTCTGGGGACGGCGAGCAGATCCAGTCCCACAGGATCCTCCTCACGTCTGGACGGTTCACAACACAGCAGCAGATCAGAAAATCTGTTTTAGCCCCAAACCATTCGGAGCTTTCTGAACCAACCGAAGTGCTTCAGTGGAGGAATAAAGATCTGAAACGTCGAGCGATGTGATCCACTTTCTGAGAACCGAATGAGCCGCGGCTGTCTCGTGGAGACCGCGACAGCTCTCGAGCGTACTGAGGATGAAAGCGTGGTGAAGTTTTGTGCCTCTGAGGTATGAATCCTTAAATTCTTACATATATCCCGCTGACAGTTTGATGCTTGTCTTAATCTGGAGGTTAAAACGTTGTGCTGAGTCCATAACTGCAGATTTATGGTTCGTCTGACTATGATTTGTTTTTTTTTTCTACTTCATATCCGTTAACCGGAGGAAACTTTGGCACATCCAATCATCACTGAGTAATGTATACTGTACATCAAACTTTAATGTAGTTACAACTCACAAAACTTAAAGGAAACTGTTGAAGTCAGAGTGTTATTTCAGCGAAGCTTCTGGGAAAAATAAATATTATCAGTATCCAGAAATGTCTCCAAACAACACTCGCCAAAAAGCTTGAAAGAAAAAGAGAACGGATGAAGAAAAAGTGAGACAATCGCCCAAATGTACGCGTCCTTTTTCCTTATCTTGTAATCTATCTGAGCTCTTTAAGTGTTTTCTGTTGTATCACTTCTCTCTCTGCACCTCCCAGTCCGGCTGTCAGTCAGCGGCCGGCTGCAGACAGCAAGTGTCAGCAAACCGTTGAGAACCAGGATCCTGGATTCCCTGGTACCAGATGGAGGGAGGAGATAACGCGTTAGCGGCTTCTGGCTGTGGGAAACACAGGGTGTGTGTGCAGTATGTGTGTGTACATGTTTCAGGGCTTACTTCATTTGTTCCACGGGGACGTCACAGTAAATATTAAAGTCCGTGTGAGCAGAGAAAGTACCGCACGGCGCCGTGCCGAGTGTGTAATTAATGCATTTTTTCCAGATTTTGAATTCTCGGGGGGGAAAAAAAAATTGCTGAAAACACTTTTGTCCCAGGATAAACAAAGATGGAGTCAGGAGATTTTTTTTTAAATTGTTTACCTCCTGATTTAGCAAGAAAAGAAAAGCCGTCACACTCAAAGTTCCCCTTTATTCATTTTGATTTATTAGCCTACAGTTAGCTGGATAACAACTCGTTTTACAGGTCTGCAGATGTCCTGGTAAGACGTCGGTAATTACAGAGAAACATATTTGCAAAGGTTAAAAAATATACTTCAGTTAATTTACTGCTGCAGACGTTGATCAGAAACTAGCTGAAAAAATAACTTGAAGCTGGAAATTTACTTCATGTTTAGCTTCCCGCTGAAGGGAAGTGAAGCCGGCGAGATTCAACATATTCACTGTTTTGCAGAAACGTACACTGTTGTGTGTGTTTGTCGTATACAGTTTGACGTTTCTTGACAGAGGAGATGTAATAATTTCACCTGGTTTGCTGCTGATGAAGGAAAATAATCAGCGTGGTTTAAATAATGGAGGTAAAGTCTCTCCTGACCCGAGCGGTTGGATTGTTCCAGTCCGCCTGCGCTGCCCTTTCTCTGGCATCCTGCAGCGCCGCAGCACTTTGCGAGCGGGATCTGGAGCTGTGTAATGATAGAGCAGGAGGGGGGGAGGAGGCAGAAGAGGTGGGCTGCAGGTGGAGGAGTGAAAAAAGACCAAAAATCTTAGTGGATGACTTTAATGGAAAACCTTCTGTTCTGGCAAAAAGTGTGAAAAACATGGAGAACAAAGACCTTCGGGTGCCGGCGATGGATGGAAGGAGCCATTTTACCTTCACCTCCAGTGGATGAATACTTCAGCACAGCGAGAGAGCGAGCCACGGTTCACAGCACCATCCTCCTCCCGTGTCCATTTTCTTCTTTTCTTTTCATACATACGACTTGAGAGAATAATGGCGGCGTTGTGTTTAGTTCAAGGTGTGAACTAAATGCAGCGCCCCACACAGCGGTGCAGGAGAACGGCTTCGAGCGAGAGTACTGTGACTTATTCATCAATTCCTGACACTTTCCCACCATAAGTGAAGGCCTAATGCTCGCAGCGCACATTTAAGGTGAATAGCACTCAAAGCGCGGGTGCTTTTCCTCACAGCGAGCGGGCCAGGTGAGGCTTTTTGAATAAATGTCAGTGACACCGAGCTCTTAGAGCCCAGATGGACAGACGTAATCATCGACTGCCCGGGAGGCTTATTTCACCGTTTTTGTTTTGTTTTTATCCTTTTTGCGAAGCAGAGCTGGGTGATTATCAGAGCTCTGTGTGACTGAACAGAGCGCGGCTGATGAATCACTCAAACCCCGAAACATTCTCAACTTTCCTCTCAAACAGTCAAACATTTCGCTCTTTTCTTCTCTTTCTTCTACAAGGAGGCGAAAGAATGGGTGTGGTCCCAGTTCCTTCTTTTTTTTTCCAACATAAGACAGACACAGTCTCTATTTATAGAGGCTATTTCGGAGCAAGGAGGAAGTAAGGTTTTGGTTAGTTAGGTCACAGTGTGTGGGCTAAAGGTCCTGTTAGCGCAGCGAGGCTGTCAGTGGAGCAGCAGCATACCAGTCGACTCACATCCACGGGAAATAAGAACAACACATCCCTCTCATGAGGAACTTATTGATAACACAGTGATCGGACAGGAGGGAGTTTCCGCACAGATCATATGAAAAGTATGCGATGACTCTTCATATTTCACCACAGATGAAGAAACTTGCAGGAGTCATTGTTGCGTTATCAGCTGATCAGCATCCGACCATGACGACACGCAGCCAGAACCTCCTACATCGACTCACTTGAGTCGAGACTCCCACTCAGCTCGATACGGACGATCCTCCTCGCAGCCCACGCACGGATGTGTTTCAACAGCAGACAAAAGGCAGATTGTTTAAAATATCTTGACATTTACTCTGCAATTGAAAAAGGTCAGGTCCCATCCAGAGCGGGCTCACACTTCACTCTCCTTTTTGTGTGGAGATGAAGCTTTAAGACCTCACAAAGTAGTCAAATATAAAAAAAAAGATGAAATGATCTTTCTGTGCTCTTCAGTCTGTAGTGGCTGTGTCAGATTCTCTAGAGGCTGTCCATGGGTGGTGTGTGTGTGTGTGTGTGTGTGTGTGTGTGTGTGTGTGGGCCGGGTGGTCGTTACGACAGAACAAGAGATGGGGGGAGGTGACGGCCTCCCTGCTTCAGTGTGGCGATACGGTCTGTTCTCACTCCCAGTCTGTAGCAGCGTGGTCAGTGGCCACTGTCGTATCCTCGAGCGTCATTTCTGGAAGCTCGCCTTTAGTGTAGCAGTATAAAGAGCAAGAAACGTGTGTGTTGGGGGGGTTCAGGTCATACGTAAGACCGTAAGACCTCCCCAGAGGAGATCGGTAAGAACGTGACTGAACTTTATTTTATTACAAAGTAGGATGTTTTCCTAAACCTAGCCAGGTGATTCTGATGCCTAAACATCACCAAAAACGCCACTGAATAACTATATTACTAATGGTTCATAATATGTCACAATATGTGAAAGTCTAACGGGGCGTTGCAAGATGTTTTTGAGCCCCACACATGCAAAACTAACACGAGAGGGTAAGTAAAGGATAGTGTGACGCCTGAGGCCGCTGACCAAGCTGCTGTTTGGGATGTATTTGATGAGGGAGGCGTCAGGACAAGATGCCGACCTGCTCGTCAGGAGTGGAAACACCAGGTTTCTCTGCTCATCCACTCACACAACCATCGAAAAGCCAGCGGGAGCAATTTGGAGTTCAGGCAGCTGGAGCTGAGCATGGGCTGCACCTCCAGAGCTTCTATAAAATACAGACACAAGTGGAGACACAAATCAATACGAATAAATCCAAACTTTTTGCACAATAAAATGCCAAGTTAACCTTCCGAAACGCTCCTTTTTTTGAAACCCCTCCCCTCTCCGGCTGGCAGAGCTTCTCCTGCAGCCAACACACTCACTAATAATCCACCTCGCAGGTCTGATCTGAACTCGACCTGTTCAAGCCTCAAACAAAAGAGCGACTCGTTCAGAGACCAGCCGGCGAGCACGGTGAAACATTTAGCAGCTAAACAGCCGGTTATTTCTCTCAGGAGATGGTTAATTGGAAACCGGGTGGTACGAGGTTTCCTACAAAACATGTTTGCAAATTAATGCAAATTAGCTGTACAGTGTAAGAGCATTACTTTCAGGAGACTGTGTGTGTGTGTGTGTGTGTGTGCGCATGTGTGTGTGTGAGCTCAGGATCATGTGGAAAATTACAACTGGTGCTATTTACTGCAACACCACCGCCGTCTGCTTGTGGTTTAGGAAGAGGGGAGAAAAGGCCGAGAAATAATTGGCCTCCACCTTTGCACACATTTAACACCCACCCACCCACACACACACACACACACACACACACACACAGCAGGTGAAGGTATGCCAGCTTCTTCTTCAGGGGCACACAGTGCCACACACACACATGCACATACCTGCCGCAGGTAAACACACGACGGAGGCGAACAACACTTTTCATCTCCTCAGGTTAAATCTAATGAAACACTGCTACCTGTGCTACATGTGTTTTAACAGATACGATGACTCGGTGAGACGGAGACAAACAAACGGGTCGAGGACACGTTTCACGGGACCGATAATTAAAGATGGCGGCGGACAGACGGGGGGCGGGGGAAGCAGATCGGACTGAAAGGGAAGGAATCGACACGAGGGATGAAAGAAGAGAGGAGAGGCAGACAGAGACGGGGCGGAGGGGTGAGGCAGGCAGCAGAGAGGGATGGATGAGAAGATGAAAGATTAAGTAGCATGGAGGAATGTTAAGTGTAGCTTAAGCGTGTGTACAGAGGTGGGGATTTATGGTAGCGCACGCTCAGGGCAAAATAGTTTCAGAATTATTAAACGACTTCAATTAAAGTAATATAAGGGGAGAGAGGCAGGGTGGGTGGGTGAGGGTGGGGGTGAGGGTGGTGCTGGTGGCGGGGGAAGCCTCCTTCCACACCCCCGTCAACTTTGATTTATGAATGCCCTCTTTTCTTCTTCTCTTCCTCCTGCAGTCCGTTCGTCACGCCCTCCCTCCTCCCCTCTCTCACTCCTGGCAGCGCTTTACGTTCTTCTGCTTTTTTTATTCTCACTTTAATTTAACTTTCAGTCAGAAATGATGGAAAATTAGGTTATTTTTCTGTTCTATAACCTGAGGAAAGTGAAAGAAAATGCACGTGTATTTACATTTTTGTGCAGCCTGGTAAATAAAACTATACGTTAGTACTAATTACAACTCTTAAATGACCCGTAACTGACATTTTCATCAGATAAATATTGATGCATCCTCATCAAAAATAAAACTTAGCAACTTTTACCGTTTATTTATCTTGCATTAAGCTTTATCATTATGAAAACACCAATGCTATCTGATAAAACAGCATCCAATGTAGCAACACAACTGTACAAAACGATAGACAAGTATTGAATGTGATATGATGAGCGATAACGGTACGACAACAATCTGTGACGTAGAGAAACTTCACAGCGTGTCGAGAGCTCGACCCGTCATTAACACGCGCTCGAGTTAACAACTGACGGTCGAGTCGGACAGCGAGCCGCTGCGTTCTGCTCGTTTCAGGACAAAAAAAGCCACCAGGAAATGACATCGGCTCACTTTACAGCTCGCCGTGTGACCATGGCAACAAAAGAAACCACACAGCGACAGGAAGTCAGGTGCTAATTTTAGGTCGACGGGTACCTGCTAATTAAGTTTTCACCAGCATTCTGCAACTACAGCAATAAAAACAAAAAGCAAACAGCAACTCAACACATAACCTCTCTACAAATAATAATAAAAACGTGCTTGAAGCCTGATAAATCTATTTGGACTGATGGTGTTGCAACAGGAGGATGACTGAGTGTTGGCTGGACGTCACATTAGCCCTTTTTTTTTTACCTGTGCACATTTTATTCCACCTGCCGATGTCGTTTTAATTTACAGCATGTAATGTGTGCAACCAGCAGCTAGCAGCAGTTGGAAATGTCCTCGGGGAAACATGGAAATCGATTTAAGTGTTAAGTTTAACTTTGTTTATCCAGTCTGGAAGAATAAACTACAACCTGTCATATTCTGGTTTGTGATGAGATTAGAGTAGGTGTATGTATATCTGTGGCACACAGTTATAATTATAATGAATTGTACTTATTATGCACTTTATGTAATTACATCACATTATTACAGTATGATGCCCACACACGGTAATAACTGTGGTACGTTTACAACTGTATGTGAGCTCCTGTCCGGCTCCGTGTGTTCTTAAAGACGTGACTGCTGATGAAAAAACGGATTTTAAAAAGAAGAGCAGGAAAGCTGACATGAATCGGGTCCTCTGGGAGTTTTAATAAGACTAACAGGATTCCTCACAACAAGTCAGGGGTGAAGAGTGTGTTGTCCAGGACGGCCTCCCTGCAGACTCCCTGGACATCTGTGTCCCCGCGCTGTGAAAGTGTCATGAAAGGCGAGACGTCCATGAATACTCCCCGCGGGAGTCTTAAGAGCTGTGCTTTTTTAGGCCGTGGGATTTGTACCATGTCACCAACTCTCCATCCGCCTGACACACTCCATCTGAGCCAAGATGGCCGTCTCTCGCTCTGCCCCCCCTTTGTGTAATTGCAAGTTAGAACTGGATGGAGCTCCGATTTATGTATTTTCTCCCGAGCATTCACAACCGCTGACCACTGTTTTTTTTTTTTTTTTTTATGCATGCATATGTGTATGTAATTTGTTTGCCTGTTCCAGGGTTAGACCAACAGACGATGCCGTTGTGTTTATGGTCCGGTTTAAGGGCCGTCATTGGGAGGTTATGGGCGAAGGTTACGAGCGCGGGCCTCCTGCCAGCTGGGCCGTGCATATTTGATTGTAATCACTGTGGACTGGTCGTAAAAAAAACAAAAAAAACAAAAGCATTTCAGTGAGAGAGTGGACATCAGCTGATGACAGCGCGGAGAGGGTGGAAGGAATAATTGATTAATTAATAAAACATCAGGCTTGAAGAAAGAGGGATGATGATGGATGGACGGATTGCTGAAAAGCCAATTTTTTTTCCCGCCACAGTTGGCAGATTTTTTGCTTCTTATTCATATTATATGGAAACATTAGCAGCTACAGAAATACTGACATTTACATTTCTGTCAAGAATCAGTCTGTTCAGTTAAGCGTATTTACATAATTCATAAATTGCTCTGATCTTAGATTCAGGCTTCGCTGTATGTGAGCATATATTAGACACACACACACACTCACACACACACTGTACCAACTGGCTTGTGATGTACTCTGTTCCTCCCAGACTTCCTGTTAGTCTGTTACTAGCCAGTCGAGACATCTGCCAATTGCCTGTCCAATGCGCACTGACGCTAGCGAGGGCCAGCGTCGGAACAATGTTGGCTGGTGGATCAAAGTACTGCTGGGGAAATGCCACCAAGGCTAATTGGTATCGTCAGAGTCTCGGTCCCAGCTGGGATCAAACGGGGCAGATGGGAAAGGCCTGATAACCGAGATAAAGTAGCTAAGTGCAGGGCCGGCGTGTGAAATATAATGATATGGTATTTAGAGATTCAATTTTTCTATATTGGCATGAATAACAGCCGTGAAGAAGTGGTATGGGCTCATCTATCGCTGATAATTTCCGATTTATATCTTGGAGGGATATTATTGCCTCGGCTGATTAATGTGGAATGAAATGACTGACAAGAACACGCTCGGAGGATTTATACAACCCACACACAGATATAAAAATCCAACTGGAATTAAAGTGTTTGTCTGATGTCATTCTTTCATGACTTTATCTGTTCTTCTCCTCCTACCGTTCGGACAGACAAAGGATTTAAATAAGGCGGTAATGTCTGACGTGAACACGCTGATTTATGATCTTTTCTAGCCAAAACTCTGGTCTATATATACACAAAGTGTTTTTGTAAACAGGGTTTTAACACAGAATCGATCCTGGTTTCAGAATAATCTCCATCCACACTAACACACCTGAAAACGCACATCGAACTTGGTTTCAAACTGAACGTTTCTTTGTGTTGCACAACAGTAGCGCGTTTAGGCACAACAACCACTTGATTAGGGTTAAAAAAAACATCAAGTATAACAGATTAAGATGGTCCGACTTCCTGTAGCTGGTTCAGATCGCCACAGAATTGGCTGGAAATGTCTGGAAACTCTCCCGTGATGTGACTCAAACTGCAGTGGGCCGTTTGGCAGACTTGGATTTGGTAATAATCTCAATGTTGGGCGGATCTGAGGTTTGCAGAGCTGCTAACATTACATCCTGGTGATCAGGCTCGGAAAAGATGACTTGAGCATGTAAACTCGCTGAGGGTGCAAATCTCAATTAGAACGTCTGAGATCCGTCAACATGTTCACGTGCTGACACATGAGCTTCACTTCACACCTGTAAAGTTTCTTTTAGCAGACAGACAGACAGACACATTAACACCTGGCGAAGCTTCTGTGGTTGTTCCGACTACAAAAGCTAACGCGGCTGGAAAACATTTAAGGCATTTACGCTTTTAATCATGTAGTCTATTTTTTGATTTATATTCTAAACAATCTCAATCAGTGGATTGTTATTTTCCTTTCATCTATAATTCCCTGCGCAACCATTTTACCCTTCGGGGACAAACAGCGATTGATTGATTGATTGATTGATTGACTGATTGGGATTTCAGTTGGAGGGCCAATTTTCGTTTGTCTCCGAGCCATTTGGCTTACAAATACAAATATTTCTCTCTAATCTGGACGCCACACCCTGCGTGTCTCTCTCTGTTTGTTTCTGGTTTACGTCTGACATGAAACATGCTGTAATATCACTGCGAGCGTCCGTGCAAAGCTCTTCAAACAGCGCAAATCCTTCCTCGACATGCCTTTTGGCCCGCTAACAGATTCCTTTGAATGCCTCTGCCACAGTGTGCACACATGAAGGAGTCTGTACATAAATCCGTCATCCCGGTGAGAACGTGAACTCTTTGTACGACGGCTCTCCAGAGGATGTGACATCATCAGGTCCCTTTTGTTTCAGGGAGCCGCGGCGCAAATATCCCACGAGTACCAAGTGAGAATTTACGTTTACATAAAAATCTCACTTTTCTTTAACAAGCCCTTCCCTCCCGCTGTCACAGGGCCATATATAATCCTCACCTCAACATTTGAACTCCTACTTCAGAGGGACGGAACGGCGCCAGAGTGGCCTGTTCTCTTTTATTAGTGTGTCAGAACTGGTATTGATTGAAGGTGTGATTGAAAGCACTGTACATCGCCTCGGAAAATAAAAAGACAAATTGAAGCGGACTGGGACTGTGTGAAGTTCGTGTGCTCAGATGTGTGAAACAGTCGAAGTAAATTAGAAAGTTATACTTTTTGACAAGCACATATGTATTTACAGTAATGCATGAGGCATTTTTTGAGTTATGTGGACGGAGGGTCCAAAGATTTCAGAAAAAGAAAAAGAAAGAAAAAGCAGCGGGACACAGGAAAACAAACCCTGGTGAAAAATGGCTCCCCAAGTCAAAGCCATACTTCTTTATTTATGGCCCACAGAGTGACATTTTCACAACGCTGCCACCAACCATGAAATTTTCCTGCTATATTTTGCCAAGAAATGCTTAGTTGTAGAGACAAGAGGGAGGTCGGAGCAGGAACGGAGAGAAGAAGTTGATTGATGACACAGAAAGTGCAGAGAGCAAAGACATGAAGGGTGCTTGTTTGTGTTGTGCACTTTTTTTGTGTGTGTGTTAATGTTTCCGGTCTTCTCCCCGCGCTCATCAGCAGGTGCTTGACTGGATGGTTGTTGGCAGTAATGTGCTGGCACCGGGGAGCGCCAACAGGAAGCGGACAGAGGCTGATCCCTCTGTTCTGAGAGCACAGGGGCTCCTCGCTGCAGGGCACGCCGCAGGTAGACCGGGCTGCAGGTACAGACGGAGAACGCCGGGGTTTCAACAATGCAGGTTTTGGCAGGTCGATCTCACTATCTGATCCTGTCGGTTCTTGGCGGGCTGTATGTTTCCCCCACTTGAAAAGATGTGTTTGAGTGATGTCCGCATGTTTTCTCAACACGGCAATCATTTTCTAATTATGTTTTTCTTGTAAGAAACTGCTGATATAGTTTAGGATAATTGAGAAAACTCCAAACACTGAGGAAGAAGAGATGTGGTTAATAAAACTGTTCACAAAGTCAAGAACTTTCATGCTTCAGTACTTCAACTTAACTTTCAACTTCAGAAAACAATTATGTCTCTTAATCACCTCAGTAGCTCAGATGGCTCTGAGCACTAAAAACTACCTTTACTTATATTCGCAAGAACGCACATTGTGGCCAAAGTATTAAATAAATGTAGTGGACTAAAAAGTACAATGTTTGCGTCCAAAATGTAACTGATAAAGTATAAAGAAGCGAGCGTCCCGTTAGCATCGTCATCGGTTTAGCTAACTTCCTGTCCGTCACCAGGCATGCTGCGAGGCGGCGATCAGCAGACGGCAGCAAACAGGAGGATCCTGTTCTCCCCTCGATCAGGAGAACGTTTAATTGTTCTTTTACTGCATTCGTTACTGATCAAACTCTCTATAACAATGTTTACTGTTGATATATGAAGCTTTAATACTCACAGCAGCTTTGCACAACTTGAGTGAATGTCGGTTTGTTTTTGCTACTGTCGGCTACAGTTTATTGTTTTTTATCTTATTTATTATTTATGCAAAAGTTCAAGAAAGTAAGCGGGTTTCTGGATTTACAAGGTGGACCTGAATGCACCACGGAGCTCCTTTGTGCGTGAGAGTGTTTCAAACTCCAACACCGACAACAGAGGACAGAAACACGTGTGCTAAAGTGGTAAAGACGCTCAGTTTCCTGCAAACATTCAACATGTACCCGCCGGTGCAGCCGACAGTCTTCCAACATTTAGCTTTGAATTTTAAACCCTGCTGGTGCGTAAATAAATAAACGCTTTTTTAAACAATTCAAGTCTGCTGTGACTAGAAGCAGACAACCAGAGCAGCGTTGAGGAAGCGTACGATGGATTAGTCAAACTGCATCACAACGCTGCATGTCTGACTTCTATTCTAGGCCCAGCGGTGATCCGCTCACTTTCTCTCATCTCCTTTCTTTTCTGCACTTTCACTTATTTTCAAACCCAACTCAGAAGAGAGAAAACTTGTGAGAAAGAGCGCCGTCTCCTCCTGAAAAGATTTTTCCTCGCTGACCTCATGACACACAACATAATTAGAGCCAATTAAACCCCCGTGAGTGGCATTTTAATTGCACGCCGCACATTTGTTACACTCCTTTAGCCACTTGGATGGAAAATATTGCTCTTGTCTACCATCTCTGCTGCAACTAATGCAATTTTAATTAAAGTTTTTCTTTTCCACAGAAGCTCTCGCTGCTTTGTCCTTGGAGCTGATGCGTTCAGACATGTACTGCAGGTATCACATTAACCTGCCAACGCAGTCACACGTGACTCTGTTGGGACGGTGACTCAGTGTGCAGCTATTCCAGGTATCCTTTTGTCTGCGATTGCAAACAAGTAGCAAACCCACAAAAAATATGTTGATCGCTCATATTCGTCAGTGTTTATATTGCCTGACACACCCAAAGCTCATTTTAGGCTGACAGAGGGAGGTGATTCTCTGGTATGTGGTGTTTAAAAAACATTAATTCACTGAAAGATCCCGCGTGGAGTCAGAATGTAGCGCGGTGAGCGATGGACGTGTTGCTTTAAGCTCATAGCTGCTTCGTCACGGTTATCACATGCCCGTGTGAACACAGGATGGGTTTATCTCAGGGGATGTGTGGTGTCATGAAACAGATGTCATACAGTAAGCTTCACTGTAAAGCTCGGATTCTCCTGACATCAGGGTTTTCTGTGATTTAACGGCCCTCTGCAGCACCATGATGATTCATTTCACATGTGTGCCAGTGCTGACGTCAGACAAGACAGATCTGCGGCGGACAATAGCAGAATCTCAGAGAACAAAACATTATTCAGAGTATTTTTTATCTGTTGTTTAGGTCCTCATACCTAAACGACTGAATAGGACGGTCATAACTACACGTGCATCAGGTGCTTCCTGACGTTCTCACTCCTGACGCGTCTAATACAGCAGCCCGGTCAACAGAGTGTGTTTTCAAATGCAGTTGTTAGCGCTTTAGCATCGCCCTTTAAAGTAGTATAAAGAGCGAGAACGTCCAACTTTCCCTCTGCAGGCTGAGTTTGCATCCTGTTTGTGACCGAGTCAACAGGGATTTGTTTTTAATTGTAACATAAGTAAGTGAATTCACAGAAATGACCTTTCTTAACCAAACCAAGTAGTTTGTTTTCCACAAACCAAAACCAAACGGTGACCGTTCAACAATGCTAATATCATCCGAAGCATTCAGCGGACTTTACTTTGAAAGCGTCGACCTTCAAATCCAAAACTGAGTGCTGAATACCGGCAGTTCGGTTAGGTTTAGGAAAACATTGTTGTTTTGTGTAAAAAATATCTTAAAATCTTCTCTAATTTCAGTTACAAACGTCCCTACATTACTAAAGTAACTCACCACTTCTCCTCACTTTCTCTGTTGCAGACAAAAAAAACTCAATTTGGGTCATAAACTCTTTTCACATTCGACTTTTATGTTCTTCTTTTTGACGAGGGCGAGCTGATTTCTTGAGATGAGAGAAAACAAAACAAAACAAATGGTTTTGCAGGTTGTGTATGATCTACAGAGGTCGGTCTCACCTTACCAAAGTCCTTTAACACAACAGCTGCAGGGAGCAATGGAAAAGTTCTGTTATTTAAATCCGGCCATAGAAGTCGTGTTAGTTGAATAATGTCAGATGAATAATGTATGCACGTGGTGTCATCCAGCAGCACCGGAGCTGATCTTCATAAAATACTTTGCTCTTTAAGAACTTATCGAGGATCAGTTACATAAGCACACAGGACAAACTTCACCGCGAGATGAATTGGTCTCGGAGGAGCGGGGGGAATAATAGCCCAGGTTATATTAAGTAATTCAACCTTTATTTATGCAGCGCGGGGTTTGCTGAGCGTGCATGCTCTTTTGCAGCTTCACATTTACACAGATATATTCACACCTGGGAGCTACAGCTGCAGTATTTCACGTCCCTGACCGAGATACGGTTTGAAGGTTGTTGCAAACACAACTTTACAGGAATAAATATCTCTGCAACGTTATACTAAAATCTTACCTCCGTCTTCAGGTAATACAGGTATTCAGTGTTTCCTCTGGGGGTGTAACAACCAATAACAAAACATGACTTTATCAGGAATTGTACTAGAAAATAATAAGAGATGAATCCAATTACTCTGTTCTCGCATATTTGAATGATCTTCTCGGACGATTCAGGTGGTTTTGCATATTTCATCTGATTTACTAAACCTCATTTGTTACTGATCACATCACAGTGCTGGACAAGTTAATTGGATATTGTATTAAATGCATTCAGTCAGAAGTAGCAGGAAATGTAGCCGCCTACGTTTTCTACGTGTTTCCTTTAATCAGCCTGTGCGTCTATTTTCCTCCCGACTCAGACCGTTATCATAACTGTTGGGACGTACTTACTGTACACAGTGTGAGTTTTTTTAGCCTTCTTCGACTTCATTAGTGAGGAAAATCCTGTGAGCTAATCCAGGCGTTCGACTGGAGTCTGCCGCTGCACTCACAACATTTCAAAATCCCCCATCTCCACTGGAGCATCCCCCCTCCCCGTAAGCTCTGGATCTGAATCTCCACTCCCCGCTGCGCCCAGTTGTGTAGTTTTACTGCAGAGTGTCACAAGGTCAGAGCCCAAATATCATCACTGTACTCGTTCCACAGTCACGTAATCTATTCCACATGAGCGGGCTGAACTCTGTTTGGTCCGAGGCATGAAAGTGAAATCACTGAGGTTAAACAATCAGTGAGTTTAATTCAGTTAACTTGGGGGATGCGATAAGACAGAGGATGGTTTTCATCGTGCAGACTCGTGTGAAAGTGAGACCTGGACACATTTAGAGTTGCACACGGGCTCGTACGTGCACACCGGCCGAGCACCTGAAGACCACCGGCAGGAGCTGCATCGTGCACGATCAGGCATCTGATTTCTGATAAGAACTTGCAAAGACCAAGACGAGCGCTGAGAGAGGCCGTCGTCTGTGTGGAGGAAATCAAAGCCAGGTAATCTGACTTGCATAGTAACAGCGGAGATGAAACGGCTTACGCTGAAATGTTCTGATCTTGTAAAGCGAAGGATATCGCACCACCCACCGAGTGCACGGATTTAGAATGTCAGTCTGATCGCAAACAAGATATTGCGTCCCGTGAAATACCTGTTATCTTACAGATTGCTCACCAGGCCTTTCCTGTTGGCCCCGGTCCCGTCGGAGCACCTTTCATTCATGTGGTTTAGTTTTGTCTAGAGTGGGACAGTTGTGCTCATTTTGAATATCTGACATACAACCGGTTCCCATAGTTTTTTCACCAAATACCTGTGTATTAAGCAGGTAACTGTGCTAATATTGGGTGGTTGATTCCTTTCACATTGCTAGAAGTCAAGTTTGTCTCTCTGGTCTTTCTGGTGTGTCACGCTTAACGTCATGACCACGCCAAACAAAATCAGGAACACATAAAGCAGCTTGGAGACCAGTGACTTTTTAAAATATCATTTACTTAAGTGTTTCTTTTAATCTTGACGCCAACTGAACAATCCTCTCCCTGCTGACGGGAGCTGGAGCCGATAACCACGTGACCTGGGACATTTATCTCCAACCAGTTAAAAAGCAAAACAACCTGATAACATTCAACAAATGCAACTTTATTTGAGGAATTTAAGCAAAATGCACCAGAGGTTTTCTTACATTTCTTAACATGTCTCTTCTGCAGCCCGCTGAGTAGCTACAGACCAACTGTTAACGGTCAGTGCCTTGCTAAAGGGCACATTGGTGGACGTCAAATTAGGTAAAGGAGAGCGTTACCTATTTCTCTATCTTTAACCTTTCCCCGCTCCTCTGGAGGTTTAAATCCTCTGACTCCGTGGTCATAACCCATTTTCCCCGACATGAAGCCGCCCTTTACGAACTAACAGAACTCATTGCTTCCCGCCCTCCTATCCTTGTCTTTAAGTTTGTCCCAAACATTTAGCTGAAGTCATTGTCTGCTCGCATCCTTGGCAGCCTGCCCGGGACTCTCTTTTTATATTTTACAGTGGAGACACGTACACACATCCCCGTGGCAATGTGAATAATGAGAACATGTACTTGGGAGGAGAGGAACAAATAGGGAACCGGCGGAGATAGAAAACAGGATAAAATAAAGATGACCTGCTGATGCTGTGGAGGTTCCTCAGCACATACAGTGCGTTCTCGGTGCATGTACGGAGGATGAAGAGGATACAATCCAACACTCCCACTACCAGCTCGTCATACACAGCGGCAGTGTTATTGGCTATGACGCTCCACCTGTTCCTGTCGGGTCAGTCATCTGCAACGTGGAGTTAGACTTTCAAAATAAAGCTTGCTGACAAAACAGTCCGAGCTTTACGACACATTTGGACTCACTGTTCTCAAATGGTTGCAGTCTGGTTAGGTTCAGGGAGAAGATTATTGGGATTGCATTCAGTCTTGTAATATCAGTTTGAGATCAAAGTGCATAAACCTACTTGTCTTAGGTACCTTAAAACATAAATCACTCTTGAGTCTTGGTCAGAAACAGGATGCAGAACCGGGTCAACGCAGGGTTCCAGCGTATGACCCATCCTCGAACTAAACTACAATTATTTAATCTTGTTAGTGGGTCTGTGTTGTGGGTTGTTGTGTAATGTATCTGTGTTTTTTTCTCTCTCTCAGCACAGAGGTTCTGCGGCCCACTCCAGAACTTCTCCTTCAACAGAAGGATTCCTCCAGCGTGGTGGCTGGCCCTGACTGACGGGCCCACACTGCCTCATTACCATTCAGCACAGAGATAAGACGAAAAAAAACAAAAAACAGAAGCAGCATCAAAAAGGCTGCATCGGGAGTAATTAATCAGACCGCGCAAACACACAAACATCTACACAAAGACAAACCCTGTTGAAACTCATTTTAAACAGGCCTTTTATATTCAGTCTTAATTGGTCAGCACAATCGGTAATGCGAGCCACCCTTGGCCACATGCGAACCGAGCGCCTCTCTTTGTTACCGTGCCAGCGTGGATGCAGGGATCGCTGTCTCCATAATCAGCAGGCCGTGCTTTGAGGTTTCACATAATAGAGGACCAACTCTCAATGAGCTGCAATCAGTGGTTATGTGTGTGTTTATTTTTGCGAAAAAAGGCAGGACAAAATATAATACTTGGTCCCTGTTCGGCGTCTCTGCCCGTGGGCTGATTGGGAGGATTCAGCCCTGAAGGAACGGAGCTGCTACGAACTTGATATCCTTTGTTTAATTGCGCCGGCCTTCTGAGACGTCGAGGTGAAACAGACGCTCCGACTCTGTCGTGTCAGACAGCGGAGCTCATCCTCCAGCAGCAGATACACTCAGGAGTAATTCACCGATCACCACAGTTTCTCCGCAGCGACCGCGTGCTTTGTGCTGAGTAAACAGCAGCGGTTCGCCCGCGGCCACAGAAGCAAGGCGATCCAATCGGTGCCCGCCATTTTGTTTGTCCTATAAAGCTTACACTATTACCAGGTAGCAGAGTGGCAAACAGGCAAACAGCCCAGCTTAGCTTTCACTGATAGGTCAGGGATGAGGGATCCAGAGTGAACGGTATCTGATTTCCCCTTTTAGCCCGTTCGGATAAACACGAGCAGCAGTTGGACGGCGGAGAACCTTTACGGAAGGTTTCCTCATCTCTCAACAAGCCCTGTTAAAATGTTTTATCCATCCTGCAGAACGTTTCAGCAGGACCAACGTGTCATCTCGGTCGTCCCACAACCCCTCAGTCCCTTTACACAAACATTTGATTGTTATTCGCTGCAGGGGGGGAAGTTTATAACATCCCATATTCTGCCTGGTTGTTGTGTTTACGCGTGTGAGGGGAGGAATGGGAATTGTGTCTCTCCACTGTGTACTTAAGGGGAATGCCACCCAAACCCAACAAAACTGCTGATATCCCCGGTCACAGAAGGAATAAGATAAATACACAGAGGGAAATCTGTTTGGACTGATGGAGTTAAGATAACAAGGAAGGAGAAAACACGATGGGGTCGAGTGGTGCAGGCATAAACAGCTTCAAATGGCTTGTTTGGTGTGTGCAGACTGTTAGAATGGTAAAAAAAAGCAGGGCACATGTTAGGAATAGATGAAATTGTCCTTGACAGTCACTCAACAAGCTGCTGGTGCTGCAGATGCTTCTGGCTGTTGAGAAACGCCGCCCCCAGCCTCCAATCTCACACTCGTTTCCGTGCGTTTTATTAACAGCCTTTCTCATCCTCACTTTTTTTTTTTCTTTTTATAACTTGAATCTTCACTCCGACACGCCCACGCAGCCCGTCGTATCCACACCGCCGCTGCTCTGAAAGTGTTTTCCCCAGTTCATCTTATTCTCACCTACACCCCGCTCACTTTTTATTTATCCACCTCTCGCCTTCTCTTTCATCATAGAAAATTCATGAGCAAGTTACAAGGTTCTATTTTTTCCCATAAAAATATTGACTTTGTTCACACGGTCGTGATCTCAGATTTTATTTTCTGTTTAACCCTTTCGCTGGTCTGACCAACGGTGTCAAAATATAAAGTAGCTTCTCTGGTGAACCAAATGTCCATGAACCTGCCTAGAAAATGGCAGAAAAACTCTCCATGGTTAAAGATTATGCCTCTTAATCATAATGTTTCAACACGTCCTTCAGTTTCAGGAGCAACACGATGATTCTCGTTTGGTAACAGTGCAAACAGGAACAGCTAATAGCAAATGCAGATACGACAAGGCTCGAGTGTAACTCAAGGCTAACGGACTCGCTTGCTGGGTAAATATGAAGCTTAGCAGAACCGCCAGTGGCAAAAACAAGAGCGTAACCTCGTCTGAAAAATGTATATTACACGCTTGGCTAAGATATGAAGAAGCTTTTTTGCTGTTAGCTTTCAAAGAAAAGGAGTAAAAACTGAGAATAAACAACCTGTGCATGGGCCATTAATAATGTAAAATGACATGAATGAGAGCACACAACAGTTTTGCTAGCTGTTATATATAACAGATAACACAGTTATATATTATAAAAGCTAAATAATACAGGAAAAAAGCAGTTTGTTGCAATGCTAACAGCGAGGACTCGATCGACGGCTCTGACATTTGGTAACTTTCTAACTTTGGTATTAATTTGACGTTCCTCGTTGCGCCGCCATCAGAGTCACAGTCGTCAGATACTGAGTGAAATATCTCTATATCTACGGCAAAGACATTTCCCGATTTAAGTGACAATAAAGACTACTGCCACCTGGTGGTTTTAAGAGTTATTTTCTCTCACACAGATGCAGATCGATGATCCACCTGGACATCAGGTTTGGTCTTTTTAGTCTTCTTTCAAGTGCAGCTATTTAAGCTGAGACGCAGGCGGCAGTCGGTGTTTGTCTCTCAGTCTTTCTCTCTCTGAAACCCTCCACAGATCATCTTTCATTTCTGCCCCACACTCTTCACATTTCTTCTTCTGTTTCTGTTCCTTTTTCAATCCTCCCTTTCTTTCCGACAGCACTGCCGGCCTCTGGAGACTTCTCTCCTCTGTAGTTTCTCCTCCTGTACACGGCGCCTGTACAGTTTGAGATACAGTATACTGAGCACCAACTACAGCTGCATACTAATGTCCATTGATCTGCTGGACACATAACATTTCAATCACAGGGACAGCATCCACCAGCCTCCAAACTTATTACAATCAATGCGCAATAACCATAAAAGCTATCGAGCTGAGGTTGAGGGGGGGAGGGATTAACAATCACGTACATTTAAATCAAAGGTTACCACTCAGCAGTGCCATCCGTTCACACAGCCGTCCAGCCACCGTCATCGGGCTCGGCTCAAAGTCTGAGTGGAAGCACACTGTGTTCATCGGTGGGAGACAAAGGCGGAAAAACTTGTTTCTTGATACCTCAGAGAGAAGAGCGGAGTTAATTAAAATGTGAGACACCTCGCTGAATATCTTTAGCACTGTTTCCAAGCAGGCTTCCCAACGCCCAGGAGTAAAAGAGGGGATGGGGGGAAGATTCTGAGTAGGTGAGACAGAGAGAAAAAATGAGTTGGAGGGCGGCAAACGCAGCATTATTTCAGCACACACATCTGACTAGACAGGCTGAAGCTGCAAATTGCTTTTAGCAGTCAATTTCTCACCTTAATTAAAAGAGGGGAGCGCTCCAGCTACAGGCTACATCACTTTCAGCATCTGCTTTCCATGATAAAAGTGGGACAATGGTGGCGTGTTTTCCACCTGCGGTGTCCTGTTGATAAACCGCTGAGTGGTGTTGAGTCAGGTCAAACACTGGCGCTTAACCCGTGGTGTGAAACCTCAGCGAGCTGATGCCAATTAATTGTGCTTTTGCTAGCTTGTCCTGAGAACGCCGCCACCGCTTCTCTCTTTCTCTTTGTTTACTCCAACCTGCAGTCACATTACAGCCGCAGCAGCCGACGGTGGCCCGGTTAATGAAACTAACCAATCATCCACCTGGAGAGTCCTTTTGTCCGTATTGATCGCCGCTGGATAATGTTGTCAAACGATGGCTGATAATGGATGCAGCAGGAAGCTCATTCCTATTCCAGATGAAGCGTTTGTCTCATCGTATGCTCCAGTAATAGATTAAATAAAAATTACGTGTCATGCTGCAGCTTTTATGTAGAGTTTGGTGTTGCGTGTGCCGTTCAAGGCATTACACAAATGAGCCCGTGCATATTTCATGCTGTTGGTGCCTTTGTGATTTGTTATATTACAAAATTTAAAGAGCTAAGCCTGCAAAGCTCCCACCGCAGAGGCGCCGATGTAGGGATGTTTGCTAAGAGTAAAAACTGACAAAACAACCCTCAGCAGAGCAAACTCATTCATTTCAATGAGCAGCCTGGTGTGATGGCGTAATGTGCGACCCCCTGCTGTGAAAAGCAGATAACAACCACCAGACACTCGGTCAGGTCGTAGACATGAGACTGGTGAGGGTGAGGACGTTCCAATCAGAGGCAGGAGGTGCTTCCTCACTGTGAGGGTGCTGATTATGGCACAACACCCGTCTCGTTCCCAGGACGTCAAATACCAACACGCTGTCACGTCCCTCAGCGTCTCACACAGACGCACCAGGCTTTTAACTAGCTAAACACACTCAGCGACGCACTCTAAGAGAGCCGTGGAGGCTGTTTCTGCACCGGAACCCAACCAAACATTTATGGGTTTAAACCACGAGTCAGAAAAACGCTCTCTGGCGGGAAGGATTCTGCGTCAGAGTGTCAAATACAGCAACCTGTTAGCGGTCCCACGCTTCCACACCTGACGCCGTAGTTACTTCTCTGGTTTCACTTTTCGATGCGGCTCTCTAGTGCAGCAGATGAAGAGTCATGTGGTGGTGGAGGTTGATGATCACAGACTATATTCGACAGGTTTGCGGTCAGAACATGTCGACTGAACAGTATTTTGTTCAACAAGTGACCGTTTGGGGACTCGGAGACGCATCTGAAGCAGTTTTTAATAACCGTGCTTATCTTTGTTTTTATCACGCTGGTGTTATTCTGCTATAATCGACTTTCAGCTGAATTTGTTTCAGATATTTGCCACAGAAAATGATGCATTAGTGCCGTCTGTGGTCTCTGAGCTCCACACTATAAAACATTGTTAATGCAGTGGACTTAAAACAGTTTGTTGATATGAGGTCTTTGCAAAATTAGGCGCGTTGTCGTGTCACTGAAACTACATCCAGCCCTTTTCTTTGTCTGAGAAAGAGCGATTTCTCAGGACATTGCTTGAGGACATATTAAAGATGGAAAAAAAACAAACAGAAACATGATTTGGTTTAATAACAATGCTTCAAGCTGATTTCCATATTTGTTACCTTCATTAAAATGTGCAAGCTTCATTTTCCAAAGAGAATCATAGTTGCCTCTTATTATGGTTAGAAGAAAAGAACAAAATACTAATGATGTATTATTATTTTTTACACAATAAAACATGAGCAGACAGTTTAACCAGACGATCGAAATCACGTTATTAAAAAGTGAAATAAAAACTGCAGCCAGAGCAGCGAGACAAAGCTGAACTTGGATTAAATGATCTTTTATTGTTTTTTCCCACATTGTGATCCTCTGACTAATCATGTTTGCTGCCACATTGACCTTGTTTCAGTCGTAATAAACTGTAAATGTACCTCATGATGTTTCTGTCAGCATGTTGCATTCGTCGACTTCAGAAAACAATCTGTTGCATCGACTCTTTCTCGCTCCTGCCTTCGATGGAGTCTCGTAAAAAAAAAAAAAAAAGACTCCACGTTAAACAGCCTCTGTGAGAAAATGTCGAGATCGCCGTTATTGATGGAATCATTACCACAATCTCATAATTCCCTCCGCGGATCAAGAGGTAATTTTACCGCTCGCATAATCAGCACTCCCGATCAAATCGAGCCAATCCCTGACAATGTGCATGATGGGAGAAGAAGAGCGTTTCCTGTCTGCAGCCGAGAAACGACATGGATGAATGTCAAAGAAAAACATTCAATTATCTTAAGCGGGTTTACACAAGTGATTGCCCTGTTGATGGGGAGGGGAGGCGGGACACGGGGAGTTAGGAATGGTCGTCTGGAGGTCTTTTTGATTTGATGGGATTCGTTTTGATGGGTCAAGTTGACGTTTCCTCTTTGTGGTGACGGCGAAGGAGGGAGAAACAAATTACTCCTTGTTGGCTGAGGCCAGCGTGGAAATCTGATGAGGGAAAATTACACATCTGCCCTCGTTTTGGGGCAAAAAAACGTGCCTAAAACCATAATTCTGCAGCTTAAAGGTTGCTTTAAGCTCGAGAGGGGAGCTGAATGTTCGCCTTTGTGAAGGAGTGCTTACATGCGTGTGTTTGCATACGTACTGTACGATGTCCGGCCAGCTGTCACTCACATGAGATGATCAGAACGGCTGCGGTTCATAGCTCCGCTGGATTACAGCAAGAGAGGAAACATTCCACTCGTGTTCGGGGTCGATCAGCCTGTTTGTTCTTGCCCCATTTTCAGAGTCCGACCAAATTGGATGATTAAACTCTTTAAACCCCCGACCTTGGGCTAATTATTTATGGGTGGGAGAAGAGGTGAGTTTGGGGTTCAGGGTGGGACTGACGTGGCTGACGTGCCTCATACGTACATGAAGTTGGACTTGAAGGTTGCAGATTTAGCAGAGGCAGCTGAAGGAGAGCGAGCAGGTTGAAGGGCAGCGGAGCTTTTGGGAGCTGGCTTGGCAGAAAGTCTACTGACATTACAGTTTTATAGTGAGGTCTCTGTCCCCAGGCTCACTCTGTAGCTTACCCTTGATCAAGAAAAACCACACACACACACACGGAGTTCTGTGCTGAACACATACACACACACACTCACACACACGTTTGCTCAAACATGCATTCTCACACATGGCCCCTCAAGATTTGCAGCTTGATCGTGTTCCACCTCTGGAAACATGTGAAACACTAATATATTCCTCTTGCAGCTACATAGTACATGCTGTACATTCTGTATATGCACATGCACACACACACACTCGCTCACTGTACATTACAGGGTGAAGAGTCGCTGACCTTCAGCTCGATTACCATTTGAAAGGGAGGTAACACGGAGGCCTGGCACCAGTGGAGCTGCACCACACAGGCCAACATCTTGTCTTTGACCTGCTGGAGGCCACTCGGTTTGGATATGGAGCTCAGAATCGATATCGTACATCCACACGCAAACAGGTTTCCATGTCAACGCTGCGTGAAGATGATGTGCTTTAATTTCTCCAGTGTCTTCAGGTGCATGCGATCACTCTTTCACGTTCTTTCTGTGTATAGATTTGTGTGTTTGTGGCTTTTCCTGGTATTCATTTCCATCCATGTGCTTTTTCCAGTAAGACTGCAGTGCCGATGGGAGAAAAAAAAAATCAAGACACATATTTTTGCAGCTGATTCTGTTCCGAATCCTTTCACATCAAGAGTTTGTTCATGCAAATATAACCTCATATGAATGTTTATGGAGTTTAAAGAGTTATTTTGTGGTTCTAGAAGTTAAAGTCCAAATTATTTCCCCGTCGATGATGTTACCGGACTGATAGCTGAAGCAGTTCTACAGCTCGGATCAGCATGTAACTCTACTCTCCAACCAAACTCGGCAGAATAAATGTTAGCTTTGTGCGTATTTGTGCAAAACCAACATTATGGTGTAGGTTCAATTTTCTATTTCTCTTCCGTCACAACAGTGTGCTTGTGGTTTAAGCACAAGAAACACTTGGTAAAGGTTTGGTAAGATACCTGAGGATGGTGCGCAAAGTCTCCACAGGCCTGGACTGCTGTAAAAAGGCATAAAATCTGAAGGTGTTGTGACATTTCTGGTATGAGTGCTACCATTGAATGTATTGCATTTGTACTGGTTTGCAGAAACGTGTACCGCTAACATTATATCCTGGTGACCAGGCCAGCTGTTCTCCTACGACTCCCAAGGTGCAGTTTGTCACATTTATGCATCAATTTTAGCAGCAGTCAGCAAATACGGTGTCGTGTTTTGTTAACAAATGCATAAATGAAAAGACGGCCGAGCCTGAACATGTTCTCGTTACCACAGAGGTCCAAATGAGATGTTTAGATCCCACTTAGATCTCCGGTATGTAAGAATGTTTGAAACATGGATAAACCACAACATATGCATGTGTTTATGTATGTATATATATTTACATCATGCACACCAACAGGCTGACAGTATTTATGACGGCAGGTGTGGTTAACGATCCTGATTGTCCAGGGTAATAAACATCCAGTGTAATAATGTGGTTCTGCTACTGTACTTCAGAGACCGACTCTCTCCGGGCTGCGATTTACATATTTTTAATAAGATATGGAATCAAAATTTAATGAAAAAATCCACCAGGATGTGAATAGAAAAGCCGTATATACATATGCAGCAAAAGAAAATGGTTGTGTTAATGGTTGTAGTTCAGCTTCTCTCATAAACTTTTTGAAAACTCACTTCTTCGACTTTTACCTGTTTTTTTGTCCTCGAGTGACTTCGTCCTTATTCTGCAGAACAGTCAAAACGTAAGAATGGGGATGAGAAACTGGAAACGCCGGGACAAGTGAAGCACAAAAGAAGAGAAAAAAAAAACAGAAGAGGGGACAGAATAGAATAGATATATGACTGAATAGGTAGTGACATAAAAAAAGCAGAGAGCAGGGCTTTAAAAGAGAGACGGCTGCAGGGAGGATGGTGATACGAGGGTCAGACAGCCACGGAGGGTACGACAGACAGATTGAAGAATAAAATTCAGTGGAGGTGAATTGATGCTGCTATAAAAATTGTAGAGAGGGGAAAGGATGAGAAATAAAAGTGAGAAAAAAAGGAGTGAAAAGATGTGAAAACACAGGCGCTGCAGGTCAGAGGATGACACAATACAGCTAAAAAGAAAGATGGAGAGGAGATCAAGGCGACGGGGTGACAGGATTGAAAACGGTGAATAGAAATCTGGAGCGGTGAGTAAAGAGAGATGGAGAGGGTGTGAAGGAACGCAGCAGCAGGTGGAGATGCTGAGGACAGAGGAGCTGAGTGGAGGCTGAGGATGGTGGAGGGTTTGTTCTTGACCTCAGCAGGAAGCCATCTTCTATTCACCCGCCACAAACTCCACTCGTGCAGCAGCCGAGCCGGGTTTCAAAGAGCCTCGACTCCGCCGAGCCTCATCGCGATAGTCACGGCAGAGCGGAGACGGAGGACGCTTCAACCTGCTCGGCGTGGGAATAACTCAGCCAGGCTCCAGGGTGAAAATTGAAAATGCTGCTTGAGTGAGAAGTTACTTATCATTCTTAATTGATTGGTTACAGCGTGGTGGCTCCGAACTGCCTCCTGCTAGATGTTTCATCCAGCAGATACTTCTTCTTTTCTTTTCTAACTCCATTCCCTCCGTATATAGCACCTCTAATAGGATTCCCATCAATGTGATTACAGTTACTGAGTCCAGTAATGCATGACCATCTGTAATTAAGTGCTTATAGATTAACTAACAGTATGTCAATATGTACACGGTTCAGTTGTTTCGTTCAGTTGACAGAAATGATCAGAACTGAAGAATCATTCAATCGACAAACGAGACAGAACAAAGTGTCAACTCGTTAACTCTGACCTACTTTACGTCCAGTCCATTAATGTATATTTCTAAAGTCTATAATCATCCACTGATCACAATAAAATTAATCCAAGTTGTCCATCGTTCACTGACTTAGTTCTTCAAACAATAGCGTAACTTCTGTCCACAGGAGACGTATTTTCTCTTCTTCCTGTCTCAGGTCTGTTTGTTGTCTTCATGTTTCTGCCTCCAGCGTTTTCTGTTTAGTTTCCACTCCAGGACATCCCCGCGAGTACAGCAAGCGCTCCCCGTTTGATCAATCTTTGCTTAATGTCTGTCAAAAAATCAATCACCGACGCTTGTAGCCAACATGCTGGGAGGGTAGTTTGGTTGAGTCCCGCCTCAGTCCCGCCTCACCGGCTGCTTCAGGTGTTAGCAGCCGGAGTCGCCTTTCTCTCGCTGTTTTATAACCTCAGCTGAACACAGAACAGAAGAGGAATGATGATAATGAGTTTTGAATGGCAGTAATAGGTTTTAGAGTCAGAAGAGACCAGGTTCATCTGAGGCTACAGCAGCTTCCATTTTAAAATGCAGAATCTTACTTCTGAGGTTATTTTGGTGAAAGTAATGTGAGAGTTTACTCCACACAGACAGTCTCACGTTATACTAATTAGTAATATACACTACATTATATTTTGGAGGCAACATGTGTCACACTCTCTGTTCTGTGTCTGTCCTGCCCGTTTCTCATAGCAGCAGGACTGGAGACCCGCTCCGGTCTGCTGGGAGCTAATAGATTCTGCCAGCTCCCTCGCCAAAGGCCCTGCTATGGTTCTGTCACTGTGCCCAGCCTGCAGCAGGGCTGGAGGGGTTGGACGGGACACAGGGTCCTGGGGGAAGATGGAGGTCTGGCTGGAGGGCACAGATTGAAAGAGGAGGGAAGGTGGAGGTGGAGGTGGAGGGTTGGAATGGAAACACGAGTTTGGCCGGCGGTGGACGGCGGCCAGAGAGAGGCAAACCTGCATGAGAGGTGACCCCGCCTCCACCCACTGCCACCGGCAACCACAACCCCAAATCATCCACCCGGAGGGACTGAAGCGATCCTCTGTGGCATCGGAGCATTCCAGTGTTCCGCGTTCAGCTGGCTCAGATATTTGTGGCATGCAGGCAGCCAGAACCCTATTTTTGGATTTAGTTTCCACCACCAGTGGAATGGAATTTGGTGGATCTGGTACAAAGAGGAGATCTGGGTCTGTGTTTATCCAGCAGCTCAGAATCAGTCCTACAAAGCTCACTGAAGGTTAATTAACGTGGAACAAAAAAACACTTTGACCTCAGAGTAAAACTTCAAGTAGAACCATAAAAAGAAAAGTTTAACGTCAACATTCAGAGTCGTATCATGTTTTTTTCTTTTGTTTTCAGCAGAAAATACACCACAACCACATTACTATACAATATTACATTATAACAATAATCATACAATAAATACAATTATTAAATTAAAGCTCTGCTGTCGGTAATGAATGAATAATACATTTTAAATGTGTCTGAATGCAGCTTGTTTTCTGTTATAACCACATGCTGGGCGTCACAGACCCAAATATTCTGCAGCCAAAACTACATCTTTTAATAAGCTTATTGTCATCAATGAATACGTCTCTATTCAACTGAGCTACACACACACACACACACACACACGCCGCGCTGCCAGTTTGAACCAGTGGCCAACAACAGAAAACAAAGCGAAGCACAAACACAAACACAAAGAGGATTTTCTTCATATGTCAGCATCAACAAAGACACATGAGATAAATTAACATCTTTCAACTCGTCTTGCTCGTGGAGATGATATTTTTTTTCACAGTGGTCGTTGAGCCTCACAACACAGACGCAGTTTTAATGTGTTTGAATGGACGCCATTTTGGAATCGGGATTCTAGTTTCCATTCTACGTCCGTGATCTCAACACGTTTCTGCCTGAACGCCTTTCTTATGTCGACTCCTAACAGGTCGGGTCACCTCTGGATCATCGGCAGAGATAGATGTTGGCTTTTCGCCCGAGGCTGCCTCACCGTAAGACCCAAACACGGGTCCCTGTTTCCTCCTGCACAGAGCTGCCTGATAGAAAGTGTAGAAGACGTTTCCTTGTGACAACAGAATGCGAGCTGTTAATTCCTGCTTTTGTTTTTACCCTGAGGGCCACTCACTCTCCCCTGCGTCCTTCAACCTCGATGGGAGCAAAGATACCATCTGACCCGTCTGCGCTCCTCCTTCACCTCCAGCCTCTCGCTGCTCAGAGTGCCGCATCGCCGCAGGTTACCTCGAAGGCGCACAGCACTTAATGAAATAAATACCACGTGCCTCAGAGTGCCTGTGATCTCTGACCTGTCAAATAACCAGGAGGACGGTGGCGTGTCAGATCTCTGTCGCGTCTCTGTGAACTCTCCATGCACACACTTTCCTCATAATAAACAACCTCAACTTCACATTCTCGCGCAGCTGATAGGATCTCTGGGCTTTTATGTCAGTGGCATCTGTCTTTGTTCCCCTTGATGCTGACACATGCAGGAGATAACGGAGTGTCAGACGGAAAGTGTTTTCACTATCTGTCAGCGGTGATGTGCTCAGATATACAGATATCACTGCTGGTCAGGAGTCGCTTATGAAACCACGGACTATTAAGTACCTGTGAAGGAAGCACTTATAATAGATTTCAAAATAAAGCGCACTTGCATGGTTATAAAATGGCCTCAGACTTCCCCTCACTGGAACAAAGCGCTCTGGTTTGTATACTTTGAGGTGTCCCATACATAGTGTACTCTCCAGTGTTCAGCCCATCAGCTGTAGCCGCCCACATCATAATTATAATATAAATATGATAATCAGCCGTGCTGGAAATAGCTAACCTGACATATCACAGTTTCTTTCATTTGCATTAGTCTCCAGAACACCAACGCTACACTTCACCATTTAAGTCTGATCATTCTTCACCATGCTCTTTATCTTCTATTGATGTCACCATAACAGCATCAGTGGGAGGGAGAGGCAATCAGCTCTCATTGTCGACTTAATTAAGTTTCATTTGACGGAGACGATGATTTGTAATCAGTGCCTCAACCTGCGATGACGTGCCGAGTGAAAAGCTGCGGTTACAAACACAACTTCCAGGACTCGTTTCAAACGGTGAGGCTGTCCGTTCACGCGTAGACGCCGTCAGTCGTCGTGTTGATTAACGTAATACCACAAGGACAGTGAAGAGCTCGTTCTCTGACGTCTTTCTGGTCCTCTTCAGGCTGCCGGCTGCCGTGTTCTAGTGCAGCAATGACATCCTATGACGGAGCCGTGGGACGTCGTGGGACGCTCCACTGCGAGTCACTGAGCAGAGGACGTCTCAGAGTGAGGTATGTTAGCACACTGGTTTGTTGCTTGTCCTACCTCCTGGGAGATGACAGCATTGACAACACGAGACAGTCAGGAAAGTTCATTTTCAATGAACGCCCGGCGTGTCTGCTCTGCGGTCTGCACATCTGCGTCTGCCCCTCCACAGACTGGCCCACTTGACTGTGCAAACCTCCATATGGGAGCCCTGTTTGAAGCTACTAGCATAAAACCACGCAATTAATTCTGAATTACGCCAGACAATCTGCTGCAAGACGGCCGTAATGAAACTGATGTGGATGGGATCTGGGCACTGGCAGGAGGGCTGAGGCCTTTGGGCAGAGACATACATAGTCATAGATGCAGACACACCAACACGGTGATTCACACAGGCAGCCACAGACGGACACGCTCGCCTGCCTGCACAGAGTCCGGCAGTCATTCAGCCTTGTGCATCCAGGAAGCGTCTGCATGACTGCCCTAAATCTGCCTGACGTGAGCCTGAAATTGAATCTAATGCAGCGCTCCCCGGAGACGCTGAGCAGCACGCTGGTAAATTATTTAAAAAAAAAAAAAAAAAAGGAGCTTTGGACTGCATAATTTAACCCAAATAAATGAGGAATATGAGAAGAGAATGGTAACCGAAGACAAGTGTCTGTTGACTCGTAGTGTAGCTCGTTTATCACGATCACAGCAGGAAGAGAGTGCGGTGGGAGTGTTGTGAATATTCAGCCGCCTGATCAGCAGGAGATGTAACAGCTCCTCAGAGAACAGAGAACTGTATTATCTTCGTTATTATTTTGAAGGTTATTTTCGTCACCACTGAGCTAAAGAAACACGGGTATAAACATCGGTAAGCCTTGCACCTACAGCTCCCTAATTACTGAGGTGTGACTCGGTGAATATATGGTACATTAAATATAGTATGTTATTAGATATTCAACACTGGGAGGTAGTAGGGAAGAGAAACCTCCACTGGTATCTATTTCGAACTATTCTGCAGTTGTGATCACTCAGATATGATCAGGTACTTGGACCATCAGTTCAAGTTTCAGTTGCAATCATTCAGTTTCAGTTTCTGCCTGTAAAAGTCATGTTTAATTATCCACCATCTGGAAATGAAGCTACTACTTTCTAATTCATTACTTTGTCTTATTGTTCAAGGCTTACACCCATTTATATAAAAGGTTTATTAGATTTACTGGACTGTAACAGGAAGCCTTGTTTGTTTTGTCCGTGGTTTGGTTGACTGATTACTGACGTCAGCTGAATATTTTGGACACCACTGGGTATTTTTTAAAAGAGATCTCGAGACATCTCCATCCGTGCTTGTGGAGACAAAACCGGGGACAAACAGGAATATCAAGTACAGAACAAGATCTTTTCCTAACACCAAACCAAGTGTTAATTTGCCAAAGTTTAATTTGGCAATTGATTACTGGCAGTCATGCAAATAATCAGCTAGTTTGTAAAGGCAGGATCTTTGAGTCCTTTGGGCACCATGACACTCTAATTAACTACATATTTATGTAGATACTTAGAAATGAGGGCACTTCACGTGAACGCCCTCTGTCAAACACTATCATCACAACTTATAAGCCTCACTTCCAGTTTCCATTTTCTATACCGCCCTCATTAAAACAGTTCAGAGTCCACATGTGAGCTCACAGCGTCAGTCTCCACTACATGTACATGTACAGTTAGGATAGATCTGACAGGAGCACCCAGCAGCAGCCCCGTATACGGTGGCAGCGAGTGCACCGCGCTTTAATTCCCCATCTCATTTCTCATGCACAAATCAGATGGGCTCCAGTGCTCTCGCAGCTTGTCTTCATCTGCAGCCGGCGTCTCTTTGGTTATCTCAGCCTCCCCTCAGTACTCGGCCCTCGCAGACCTTCAATTATTTATAAAGGCTTTTTTATTTTTTCGTTCGTTTTTTTGGAAAAAGGGGCATGAGTGAAGAAGCATGAACATGGTGGCGAGGGGAAGGCAGAAGGCGCTGCCATGTGTATTTCTTGGCCCTGATAGATTTCTCTATAGTAGCGACAGCAGTGACATTGAGAGGGAATAACTCTGCGGCATTAAAAGGAGATATGTTTCCATTCAAGGGAGATTAAATTAATCTACTGTTATTGAGCGCCTTAATGCATTCACTCCCACAACGCAACCTAATTATATCAATTGGGGGAAGTGGAAAAAAAAAAAAAAAGGAAGGAGATGAATGGTAATTTGACAAACTTGGGTTTGATGTGATCCCATTTGATCTCATCTGGATGTGATGAGGTTTGCCCGATAAGAAAGGTCAGCGTGGTGTGTTATCTTTATTAAAAGTTGGTTCAAAGGACACTTGTAATGATGATCCCACTCAATTCAGGGGATTACAATCTCTTTGATGGGTTAAATACCTAACATATGTGCAGGCCCCTTACATGTGTTCCCACCAGCTGTGCTGCTATCACATGCGTTGGTAATTCAGCGCTGTGGCCCTCTCTGTGTTTCCCTATGGGCCACGCAGCTACCCCACGACACTGACACTAAACCCCTATAGAAAGTCTGATGCGATGACAAACATCTGTACGGGGACGTGAGGTATGGCTGCTACCGACTTGCTGCAGTCAGACTGAATGATATCTCTGTTTTCGGATTTAGTGTGAACATCTGGTAGACACCGTAAAATTACATCTTTCAGAACCCGCCGGGCTTGAGTTATGTCAGGCAGCCAGCAGCCGGGTCAGCGCGGAGGCCAGGTAACAGCTGGCCGACGTGAAGGGTTTGAGGGTGGATCAAGGTTGAGACAGGAAATGATAGAGATACATTCACTGTAACACTTCCTCTGAGTTGGTGATATAATTTAATTTGTAATCATTAGTTCAGTAATACAGTCCTGTTTAGTGGTTTTAAAATCCTGAAATCATTAATGTCTACAAGCCGGCACATTTAGTGAAGGAGGAGGAACTCTCTGCAGAGTTTTACTTCTCAGCTAAAAACTGTTGTAGTTGCATTGTTGCAGCCATGCAGCCATGAACTCTAACTCTGTAAGGACACTCCCACACCCTGTAAGGACACTCCCACACCCTGTAAGGACACTCCCACACTCTGTAAGGACACTCCCATACTCTGTAAGGACACTCCCACACTCTGCAAGGACACTCCCATACTCTGTAAGGACACTTTCACACTCTGTAAGGACACTCCCACACTCTGTAAGGACACTCCCATACTCTGTAAGGACACTCCCACACTCTGTAAGGACACTCCCACACTCTGTAAGGACACTCCCATACTCTGTAAGGACACTCCCACACCCTGTAAGGACACTCCCAACTCTGTAAGGACACTCCCACACATGGTTTAAACTCCCCTATTCCCCTTTATTGTCAGAAACGAGGATAAGTCTCACTCTGAAAATTAGTGAGAGGTGAGACATACGGTGGAAAGAGAATAATAGCTTGGAGTTTACCACGAGGAACTGATGGCTTCATTTAACATGTGGTCAGGTGATTGGGTTGAAATTCTTGCTAAGTACATTTCCTTTCAATAACTTAAAACTGGACGTCTAAAATTCGATTGGTGAGGGTTAGAGAAACATCATGGTTTGGCTTAAAGGTCCAACTTGACTGGTTTTGGTCGTCACAAAACCAGATTAAACTATCAGTAGGTGTCCTTACAAACTTGCACTGTCGAGTTTCAAACTGCTTGATGTGACAGGCAGCTAAAAAAAAGCATTTAAAATGTACAAGATATGCTGTGTTTGCTACACATTTGTCCTGGTGACCGGACTGAGAATATATTTCCAAAGCCATGGCTAAATATTTAAGTGATTTTGACAATCTCCACGAGGCAACAACTGCAATAACTCACCTTAATTACAAAGCTTCTCCTTGAACAAGACGTAGATGACTCATAGCGTCCTGTGTCACAGCAGATGAAGGACAGAAACGAGCCGTGTTTGATGGGCACCACTGCAGGATATTAGTGTCAGAATAGTTTTCAGCCCAAATGGCTTTTGAAAAATACCCAGTGGAAAGAAACGCTAAATAGAAGCATCGAGGGGGAAGGAAATAGTTGGAATTTGATGTCACCCCTGTGCCACTGCGTTTACCCTACACAATTAAGAGCTCTTCCCGTCAGTGTTGCACTCTCTAACTTAATCCATCTGTGTCATCATCCAGGTCCCCATGCAGGACCTAATCTAGGCTAAATGCATCTATAATCCAATTAATCTGTCATAGCGCAGGTCCGCTGACGATATTTTTACTTTCTGCTGACACGTCCCATTTCCCTCTCGGCAAAATAATGAGGAGGGATAACTTAATTTGGACAAGGGGCGAGCAATAATGAAAGACACTTAACGTGTGCGAAGACCGGGATGGAAAAAAGTCTGTGTCTTTATAATGAGTTGCGTTCACCGCCGCCAAACTTCTGTTTACTCTCCATCGTCTCGATGAAGAGCGAGCGCGGCTCACACGTCAAACACGGGCACGCATCGCCGTACAGATGTGGCCTGATGCTGTTCATTTCATTTACATCTCTGCCGCCATAAGGAACGGTAATTTAAAAGTGTTTCAGCATCAGCTCGTGACAGCACACAGAGTGGATGATAATGGCAAAGTGCTGACAAACACAGCTGATTATGAACAGCTGATTGTTCATTAAACGAGACGCAAACATACGACGCGTTATTAACCCAGACGGAGATCCACGTAGCTGCTGCGCCAGAGAAACGTCATGTGGCATCATCAGAAAGCTTCTCCGTCTTTATATCTCGTAATTGATCTACTCTTTATTATTCGAGGAAGAAGAACTGTCTCTCAGGTGATCAGTAGAAGTCATTACCTGCTGACAGCGGAGAAGAGAAAAGGCACAATCATCTGATCACACTTGACGGGTGTTTCACATTCACTTTGCCTCTTTCAGAGAGCTTTTTACTGTCTGACATTTCCATCTTGGCAGGAGCTGTTGGACGAAGTGATAAAACTCGCCGTCCTCTGTTCTCCTGAAGAAGAATGTCACGACTTGCAGATGTACTCGTTGTCTTCTTCAACAGCAGCATGTCGGCGAGTGTAACCTTTTGTGTATGTTTAACATTATCTCTTGTTGCTTCAGAGTTTTCTAGATAATAAAGCAGCCCGTATCGCCGAGAAGGCCAATATTTGACAATGTTTGCCAAACCCTGCTTTGCATTCAGCGAAAACACTTTTTGAAGTCCCGCATTCTCCGACAGCTCTGCATGAGAAGTAAAGTTTGGTTAGGGTTATTGGAATTACAGTCAATATAAAGGCGAGCTTTAAATACGGCATAACACAGAATTTGGATAGAAATATAGATAATAAAAACAGCCAGTGAGATGATCATCTCGAGTAGTGTATCATTCTGAGGGCTGCCAGGTGGAAAGCTACGCCAATTTTATCTCCATCTGAGAGTAGAAAAGGATTTTTTTTTTTTAAAAAAAGAAATAACATTAGAGAAAATTCAACACTCGTATTCGTGGATCAGAGAAAGTTCTTCGGGGCCTGGGGATCACTCCTCACATATTTTCAAAGGCCTGGTGTTATGATAGAGACGTAACGGAGCGGCGTTTCTGCTCTCGACTTCCAACACATCGCTCAACTCACCACGCAGCCCGGCATCCTTTAACTCGGGCTCACTTCAGAGTCCTAATATCAATACTCCTCATACATAAAAACCAACTGCTGCCACTTTTTCTTTTTGTCTCTTTCGCCGTCACAAATTCGCAGTCTGAGGACATGTTGGGCCAGAATACTGAGACTGGGATGACCTATACTGCGGTTATGAAACCTTCTCATTCAGAGTAAGAAAAAGTGCAATATTTGTTTTTACTTGTCAGGATGTAGATTATATTCTAGAGGGGCTTATATTTAATTATAAAAATAGGTTATATGCATCTTAATAGGCTAAACTTTACAAAATAATATTGGAATTTTTCTTTATTTTTCATCTTTTTCAACATTCAAACAATAAAATACAGATTAAGTGTAATAAGAAGAAGATATGCTGTATATAGGTAGTGCAGTATCTGTATTTTTAGGGTCAAAGGTCAAGTAATTGGTCATGCTGTTTAATAAACATACTTAACAAGCACTCAACTGTTGTTTTTCTCGGATTCACTGTTTGCAAAGTTACAGCGGTTTGCTTTAGTGCGGCACTGAAGTGGCTGAACAAGTATATTTCACTGCTCCTTGTCCTTTTCCGTTGCTTTAAACATTTTAAACTGGCTCACGCTGCCACATCAAGGTGAGCCTGAGTGCAATAAAGACGTGGGATCATATCGCTCAGAAACCTGTGAGAGATTATCACCCCTGCCTATCAGCAGCCGCAGCACATGCATTTTGCAGGAACGCTGAAATTGCACACCCCTCTCTCTTCACAACCTGCACTTCCACTGAAATGTCAGTGCTTTTGATAATCAGATGCTGCGCTTTGAAAGTCAAATGCCAGAGTTGAGCCTCTATTGAACCCTCGGATGTGAGTATAATCTACCTACATCTGCATGAATTACAGAAATCCACATGGAAATGACGGCCTTTTATTGAAGAGATGGTGACTTTGTGGGAAGTAAAGTGCCTGTGATTTGTAAATGTTCCACAATGGAGTTGGACATATGCAGCGGTAATGATCCAGAGGGTTGTATTTACTGTGATTGATGGTATGGTAAAAACTGGTATGTTTGCTGCATGCTGTTTTTAACTTATCCAGTAAGTACACTCACAAAATGAGGAGGATACAAAAAAAAAAGAAAAAGATGGATAATTAGCTCCCTGGTTACCAAAACTGTGGGCCTAGCAACCATTAAAGTCAGCGTAAGTTTGTTAGATGCCATCGGAGCGTTCAAAGCCTGCTTAGTGCAGGAGAGGAAAGAGGCGAGAATACATCTGTCTTCCAAATTAAAATCGTTTTAATGGGCGAGTGTGCTACATGCCCACTGCAGAGAGAAGAAGTCGTGCCTGTGATGATACAGATGGACTCACATTGATGTAATTAACTCTCAGCGGAGAGCACCTGTTGCTTTTCTGCAGAATGATTTCATGCGGTTTTGTCGTGCTAAGAGATTAGCAGCCATGTTAGAGCCATACGTCTGACGTTCGGCGGTGAAGCTGCAGCGGTGGGTTCAGTGTGTATCAGTAAAGTCCCATTAGCTCACATCATGTTGAGCACAAACTGGCAATTAATAAAACATGCCGTGGTGTGTGTGTGTGTGTGTGTGTGTGTGCATTCATAAAATACCAGAAGAATGAACGGAGCTCATTAGAATGCAGTTAGTAATGTACAGTTAGACAGAGCGTACTGTACGGAGGAGATGCTCTTTCTGGAATATGTACACTTCAGATGCAGAAGCCTGATTTAAATTTCTCACCATGTTTCTCTTTGGCTTCATGTTTCATCATCAGCTCACGTTCGAGTCGAGAACCTCGTCCAATTAACTCTCACAGAATGTTTTGTTTTATTCAAGCGGGCTAAAATAAAAATTAAAAACATTGTTTGCCCTCCAGGCCTGATGATCTTTGATTCTTCAGCAATTCTTTGGCAATAATAGTCTAATTACTTTTAATTAATGATTTTTACTTCCACTCTGATTGATGTTAGGGTGTTTATGTGAATACTTTGTTGATCTAAACACTTCCTAATGATTATAATTACTTACACTAATGTTTAGGGCATAAAATGAACTGCGCTATTGAATTATTAATAACTGTATTCATTTTTATAGTAAATTATTTGGAAATAAAAGTCGGTGAGCTCAGTTATGGTGATCTGGGTGTGCAGACACTCCTCAAACACAGCAACTTCAGCAGCCTAAAGCTTCAAAAACTATGGCGCTTTATGCCCGAAGTGTCAGTTTTACATGAGGACGGCTCCGTGGTCCAGTTAGTAAGAATACTTGATATGCAATATCTGGCTAGGTTTAGGAAAAGATCATAATCTGGGGTAAAATAGTGACGTTCAGCGTTGTAACTCACGTCATGCTGCATGAGTACAACATTTACATAACATTAGTTACTTTAGCTTACATAACAAACTTACATACAATGTTTGACTCTTGGCCACAAACGGGACAAGAACCCTGGTCCTGGTCTGCAGGGAAAGTCCAGCATGTGATGAAGGTTCTTAGTCATCCAGGTCGTGGCAATTCTAAATGTTGTATCATAGGCAACTGGACTTGTTTCATTTACTTGATCAGTTTCTCATCAAAGAGGCTTCTGCAGTTCTACCTAACTGGAGGGAAGTCGCAGGGTTTTAAACTATGTGTTACAGAATGTGCCTGTGGGAGTTTCCTTGTAGAGTGTGGGAGTGTCCTTACAGAATGTGGAAGTGTCCTTAAAGAATGTGGAAATGTCCCTACAGAATGTGGGAGTGTCCCTACAGAGTATGGGAGTGTCCTTAGAGTGTGGGAGTGTCCCTACTGAGTATGGGAGTGTCCCTACAGAATGTGGGAGTGTCCTTAGAGTGTGGGAGTGTCCCTACTAAGTATGGGAGTGTCCCTACAGACTGTGGGAGTGTCCTTACAGAATGTGGGAGTGTCCTTACAGAGTGTAGGAGTGTGCCTACAGACTGTGGGAGTGTCCCTACAGACTGTGGGAGTGTCCTTACAGAATGTGGGAGTGTCCTTACAGAATGTGGAAGTGTCCTTACAGAATGTGGAAGTGTGCCTACAGACTGTGGGAGTGTCCTTACAGAATGTGGAAGTGTCCTTACAGAATGTGGGAGTGTGCCTACAGACTGTGGGAGTGTCCTTACAGAATGTGGGAGTGTGCCTACAGACTGTGGGAGTGTCCTTACAGAGTGTGGGAGTGTCCTTACAGAGCATGGGAGTGTCTTTACAGAGTCGGACAAGTGTGAGCTCTGAGTTTCAGAGTTGTTGGATCCACTTGTGGGTCCTTGGTCCAATTGGCCTTCATTGTTGTTGCTTGAGGTGAGCCCAGGTGTGAATGGTTGTGAAGCTGTTTGGGTAGAGAACTCAGTACTGCATCATCGGTGGGTGATAGAGTTGTAGGCCACCTCCTCTGTTCAAAGACGGTCGTTTCAGTTTGACATCGATGGATTCTTTGACACCTCTTTCAAACCATCTGTGTTCTCTTACCAAGTTTGTGTCAGAAGTATAGCATGTATCCCATCCAGCCAGCCTCTGACCTGGACTTTTCTCTCTCCTCATGCTAAAAGACTAGCAAAGGTTGTTCAAGAAGTGTTACTAGAGGACCAGGGTCACTGACAAGGCTGTGGTATTTAACAGCCTGGGAGTGAGAACGGTCCGGCTGTGGAAATGTGGCTATTTGAGACTACCAATTTACTCATCTAGAAGTCAGAGAGCAACATTAGTATTCATTTGGTGTCTCTTCCCTGTCCACCTGATAAATATAAGCCCAATATTTACTCTCACTTTGGATCTGTTTTGGATTCTGCCAACCCCTCAGGGAAAAATCTGTCAATTAAGCTGCTCAGCTTGTTCAGACCTGATGCCAATGAGAATAAAACCATGAGCAGTGATGTTGTGGCTGCAAAAAGCTGAAGTAATGAGCAGACAGACACTAAAACTTTGCAATGCTGATGGGATCTGCAGAGTTTGTGGTAATTGTCTGCAAATTCATGACTACGAGTGACCCATTTAAATTTACACGTGGTCATTTGACCCATTTTTCTTTCTTTTTTTTTATATAAAACAAATATGGTTTATAGTGGGTTTAAGTGCATGTAAATGTGGTGGGAACCAGATGACCTCCCCTCTCAAAAAAACACAGATTTGCTCCTCCCAGAAAATAGCTCCAACATGCCACTTTAAACAAGCCTTATTTCATTATGCACTGCTGTGTTAAATGTCACAATATCAATTTCAGCTGGCTGGGAGAGAGATGTGCCTGTTAGCTGAAACCACCTCTTTATATTTATTGTCTAGGCCTTCCCAGAAAAAAAAAAAAAAAGTGCTAATGATTTTCAGGCCTCTCTCCTTAATTCACCCAGCAGCTGTACTAGCAGCTGTATGCCCACAGAGACAGCCAATCAAAATGTGACACTACTGCATTTTTCTCTGTCAGCTTCGTCTCTCTTTATTCATTTTCCAATCTATTTTCTTCCTTCTTCATGTGCACTGGCTCAAGTTGACATTCCTTCCTGTCACTCCCGACTGTCTCTATCCCATCCTGACTCCTCTCTCCTTCCTTGTCTGTCTATATTTTGGTGCGTAATATTTTTAGTCCTTCTTTGGTATTTTGAACCAAGAAGAAATACTTGTTTAGTTTTGCTCGGACTGCTCACAAAGAGAGATAATCTTCTCACACTTGACAAGTAAATGAGCAGGAAGAATCTCAGATTGTGCAAAAGACAAGGAAACAGTTTGATGTCGAATGATTTTCCTCATCGGAGCGCCAAATAAGCAGAGGTTTTACACTTACACATACTTCCAACAGTATGAGGAAGACGGGAGGGAGCAGCTAGTTACAACATCTGTAAATAGTTTTGGGCTTTGCAATTTAAGTTAAGTGAACATGAAGAAGCATTAATAAGTTGCATCAACAACTATTTTGCCCCAGCACTCGTCCAAAGATAATGTTTCACAACGAACCTTTATCGTGATTAGCAACTTCTTCATTATTGTGAAACCAACAACTATAACTTATCTTAAAATGTACGAAACACACAAGTTTCCATCACGTGTTTTCTTCTAACTATGAAGAAGAAGAGTCTCAGTGCATGCTGGGAAGTCTGCTGATGCTGATCATGTTTTTTTTATGAGTCAGAGTGAGATTCAACTCTTTTGTACCGTATATATTTATCCAACTCATCATTTGAAGTCAAAATACTTCAAGTTAGAGGAACTCAAGTTTACGAGTTCTTAAGTGGTTTCAAAATGTTAAGTTTAATCAACTTCAAAAAGGTTGATTCCACTAAATTTAATCCTTTCTAACATTGTACCAATTATAATACATCTGTGACTCTGCAGGTATTTAAACCTCCATTTTTTTCCATTTGTTTTCATTTTTACAACATGACATTCACCATTTAGACAATCTGCACCTTGTTATTTGTCCCTTTGTTCTCAGCTGATCTGAGGACTGAAGATTCAGCACTTCACTGCCACATTAACTTTGAGGGTTCAGCTCATAAAAACAAGCAGAGGGCTTTTTCAATAAAACCACAGAATCTTTATAGAAAGATAGATAATAAAAACGACCAAAGAGATTATGTTTTATTGACTTTAGAGTCAGCATCTTCAATAATATGTCAGTTAACGGGCTGCCAGGTGGGGAGATATACGTACTCTTTTTATTCCAGTTATTTTTGTGCTAAAATAGCAGCTTATAGTTGAGCTGTGTAGCCATTTATCTGTATATTTGTTGATTGCATAAGATTGTCGTAACATTATAAAAACATTGAGCTTAAAGGCCTGAAACTACATGCAGACGTACAGCAGCTACAGGCTACACGCTCTCCCTCGCTCCCAGTGCAAAGAAATGGAACTTTCTGTGGTTGCATTATGTTTTTGTTGGCACCTCTAAGAGAGTGTGCTTATGTACAGGGATAATTTATTACCACATAATTATTATAATCTCATTTGTGGAAAACATCATAAAATGACAATTAACTCCATGTCTCGATTCGTTCCGTGTTCAAAATCAAAACTTTAGACAGACATGAGAGAAATCTTGATTTTTTTTCTGGGAAAATGCTGATATATTCGTGGGAAGTAGTCATTTAAAAGAAAACCACAGGAAAACCTTCGGCCCTAACACACACGTGTGCGTGGCCACAGGTCCATTCCTCGAGAGTTTTTAGACTGTTTGGACGCGGTCTGCAGTGGATGTCTGGAATGTAAATCTCAGCCTCGTCTGATTTCAGGGAGACAACGTGCGTCTGGATGTGCAGCTGAGGGCAATTTCCTCACAATCACTCTGAGAGCTTTTCTCTTGCTCGCTAATTAATCCAAACTGTGAGAATACACACACGCAGGTGGACACACACACACACATGTCTACACACAGACATACAGCAGAATATCAAACACACTCCGGTGCGTGCCATGCAATCAGTCACTCCACCCAAACCACCACCGCTGCTCCTCCACGTCTCTCTGGGAGAGAATAATTTGGCCGGTCCCTCTGGCCCAAGAATCTCCTAAGTAGTGGTGGGCAGCAGATTCTCAGAGGGAGGCACAGCTTTTTGGGTGGAGGAAGCACAATTACTCCACAGGGAGCTCTGGAAGCAATTATCCCACCACCCGAATGCCCCTGAAACAATTCACCAACCGCTATCAAACACACACAAATTGTTCTGCCAACCTATTGTACTGAGTCACCACATCATTGCTTGGAGAATTGTATTAACCTCATTTGCTGTGCATACGCCCACACAAAGCAATTGAGCTAGAAAATAAACAGTTGGCCGGCTCAGATAATAACTGGCGAGACACTGTATTGGAAAAGGTGGTGCATGAAAGTGCTCTGAGGGTGAGCGCGGCGGCGGCGGCGGCGGTACAGCAGAGCGGGGAAGGTATATGATGGCAGAGTTCAGCCTGCAGCTCCCTCTGCCTCCGATTCACACCCAGAGGACACGTTCATTTACACCTTGAAACACACACACACCCACACACACACACACACACACACTGCTGCTCGTCCTGAGCTGAATGCCTGCGAGGGCTACACGGGAGCTAACGGATAAAACTGCCAACAACCGCAGGAAAGATCACACACATGGAGTCACACTAACTCCTCTGTGGGTGATTGTATCTTCACACAGACTCGGGAACAGGAGCTGTTTGCAAGTTGTAAATAGTTTCATTAAAACTGTGTTGAAACCAAGTGGCAAAAAATCCCAAAGTAGAAAAAAACTGCAGTTCCACTAATGGCCACTTGAGGCTCCAAAATGGAGTCAGTCCCTGTAAAAACTCTACAGCAGACACCAACATGTTTTTACAGCCGGGTGATTTGGTTTCTGTAGCTAAGTTCCTCATGACAACTGTAAGAGGGTAAATTATTTTTATAATGACCATGTAGGCTTACAGTTATGCATAATTAATGATGTGGCCATTGTGAGTGACAGGTAGCTACAAGATGTCTGCTGGGACTCACCTCAGCTAACACCAGTCGCTGATCTCGACCTCTCAGCCGTGTTAGTGGTGTAAATAATATGAACTGCTGTTCAGAGACAGACGCTGGTGTTTTGGATTAACGAGCGACCCTTCTTCTGGAAGAATAAACACCATTAGTGCTGCTACCAGCTAACTTATAGCTAATGTAACTTATAATAAGATTTGACCAGTTTTGGTTAGCGTAGCAAGGTTCAGCCCAGCAAGATAGCAAAGACCACTTTGAGCTTCATTCTGACTCCCATGGCTGACATCACACCAACTCTCTCCAGCCAATGTTTGGCACACTAGCAGTCATGTGACTGACTGACTGTACAGTAGCTCAAACTGGGTAACAGGCCAGCTGTGTGGGGGTGGAGCCACAGCGAGGGGGAGGGGCTTGGATGACCAGGGGAAGAATCTGGGCTGGTTAGAGTAAACTTTTTTTGGCCGTGCCAGAGAAAGTTCGAGAAGCGCTGCTGTACAGTACGACAGCAGCATCTGGATGAGATGCTGAGCAGAGCTGAACCAAAAGGCCCAGAAGAGTTTCTCCTCCTTTCATGCTCCCTTGCTTCTATATATTTTTACTCCATCTCTGTAATCATCTCTGCCTGCATCCTTCCTTCACAACACTGACATCAACAGCCAGATACTGTGTGAGAAGTTAAACCAACACGGGACTAAGTTATGTACTTGTAAAAAACTGAGATTAATTATATTAAAAATATGTTAACGAGGGACTAAACCATCACCTCCTCCTGTCCCACAACTTGTTTTCATAGTTTTGTCCAGTTATTTTTCCGTCATAATGTGATTTTACCAATATCTTTCTCACTGATTTGTGAAATAACTAAAAACAAGTCAAATGGAGCACAAGATACAGTCAGTAGTTCTTATATATTCAGCCCAGTGACCTGGATACAATGTTTGCACACCATTTCTTCAAACCACTGAGACATTAAGTCTTGTACTTAGGTTACGTATCGTATTGAAATAAAAATGAAAAGCACGACACTGCATATCTGTCAACAAAAGAAAGATAGTTTTTTGACAGGAACTTGGGACATCTCCAGCCTTGTTTATGGCGAAAAAACTAGGTGTTTTTAACGAGGCCTCGGGGCAATTTACAGCTTTATTTCTGACTCGATGTCGGGACGATCTCCAGCCATATCTGTGGCAAACAAACCAGGTATTTTCAGCCAAAACATGATCTTTTCTCAGCCATAACCAAATGTTTTTAGTGTCTGCTAAACCTTAAGAAACACAGTTGCACCATTCCAGCGGTTTTGCAATATTTGCAAAGTTGATAAACAGCATGTCATCAAATCCAAATCCAATCCAAAAAAGAGGTTGAAATACAAACAGCTGGTGAAACTATGAAATAAAGCCTCCAGTCAGAATACATGTTGTATTTTGTTGTATTCTGGAGGACAATGTTGAATGTTTATAAGGACTCTTAGCTTCAGCGTCTTGTTTTAAATGAATTTATCTAATTACTGCGATTAACTCTTCTCATGTCTCATTATTTGTTTTTGTGTCTCTTCCCTAATTGTTTCCAGAAGACCTCATGTCCTCTTCTCACTACTAAATGAATCAGCTTGTAATAAAGATAATTGCACTATATTATTATTATTATTATATTCTTTTTTTTAGCAGCACATTCCGAGACGTTTCTGTGCCCCAGTGTGTCCAGAGCTTGGCCCCCTTAAAAAATATACATCAGTCGTAATGAAACCGAATCCAGCCGTCTGAAAGCACTTAAGCCTCAAAGGCCTGCCTGGGAATTGGCCGGCTGTTTGATTTTTTTTTTCCAGCCTATACATCCACGCCACATGAAGGCAGGCAGTGTGTGGTGGGCATGTGAATTGTAAGTCCTGGTTCTGGACGTGTGTGTGTGTGTGTGTGTGTGTGTGTGTGTGTGTGTGTGTGTGTGTGTGCAGGTCTGTAGGAATCAGAATCAAACAGGCTCTGCTGCATGTGTGTGTGATTCATCCCTGGAAAAAAAAGAAAAAAAAAAAGAAGGGCAGCGTTTTTTTAAACTCTCCAATTACCCTGATGAGCTGCATGTCATGTCGTCATGGCGACCGCCTCCCCCCCACCCTCATCCACCTCCCTGACTGAAGAAGAAGAAGAAGAAGAAGCGACGCTGACGCTGCACAGGATGTAAGTCACCGACATCTTCCACCAGAGGGGTAATTCCACCCGTCGGGCGGGGACATGTGGAAGTGGTTTGGGCCGAGGAAGGTGTCAAGGCGGGTACACGTTGCTGTTGGATTTTTTGGGGGGGGGTGTAACCTCTCCAAAGTGCCCTCCACCCTCCACCTGCCTCCTCTAAAGCCTGAGCCAAGAGATGTCTGATGGGGTTTTTTAAAAGTGGGGAAGAGAGAGACGTTAGATCAGATTAACTCACTCCACATGCCTAATGGGCTGTTACATAGGTCTGACACACACCATTACCCACCATTTACACCTCACCGGCGCAGAAGGCGAAGACAGAGACGGTGGGTGCGTTTCCTCCAGATTGCATGCACGTGTATGTGTGAGAGAGGAAAGGTGGTAAAACAAGATGCAGGGAAACGGCCTGTATCTGTGTGTGTGTGAGGGAAAGTATCTGTGTGTGTGTGTGTGTGTGTGATTGCTCTTGAACTGGATGGGTGGGCACGCTGAGGTAAAAAGCAGACTTTATTGGATAATTAAGAGGATCTGAGTTGCTCTCATTACTCCACTGCTGCTCTCCCCCTTGTTGGCCTCAGACACTGACAGAGCAGAAACAACAGTCAAACAAAGACTCCGCAAGAGGAAACGCTTCTCTGCCACAGTTTGTGTTCGGCTGGCTCATTCACTTCCTGAACCGAGACTCTCTTCCTCCCCCGGATCATAACATTGTCCCGACACTGTATCGCTGTTGAGCAGAGCTGTCCGCACAGGCCGCGAGCTTTACCCCCCGCGGCTCACAATTGGTTTTGCAGTTTCAGCACGCTCCACTTTAGAACAAAATGCACTACAAGGCATCGCCTGAGCTGCAGCTGTGCAGCCAGAGAGGATCCCCGCTTGTAGTAAATCTTTCCAGGAAAAGTACCAGAGAACTTGAAGATATCTTTGAAGCTATAAACAGCAAATCTGGCAGAGCCGACGCTCATTTTCACATGGAACAGGTTGTCTGTATTTCAAGCAAGAGGGTGTAACATGAAGAGTGGGAATATAAAAACAAGAAAAAGTGAAAGAGAGCAGGAGAGACAGTGTCTGTACGCCCTCGTAGGGGCGGCAGCTGGATTGTGTTAGCGCGTCGGAGCGCGTTATCGCCGGGACACAACACAAAGCAGGCCCGCTAAGCATTCTCCCTTGCTAACCACCGCCTTCACGTTAAAGACAGGGTTTGGCGTCTTAGCCATGAACCGTGGGCCTCGGAGACCAAACACAGGCTGACAGAGCAGCTACAGACAAACCAGAGTTTGTCGTGTCCTGCTGAGTCTGACTGCTCTGTTGGAACGGGCGCGCCTGGGGTTCGTCAGTCCACAAGGCTGCTGCACGGAGAAAGGAAATGAATACTGTTGAATAGGAAGAAGTCAAAGAGCTAAAAAAGGCCTCTTAAATGCTTGTGTAGTGACAGAATGAGAGACTTCCTGATGAGTTTAGGAAATGAATACAGTAAGGACAATAAAGGATGTGAGTCAGGGGGGCTGGGGTGGCTTTGCATTGCATCATTTGAAATTAAATCTGTGGATTGTGATAAAAACGGACAGATTGCAGAAAGCCAGAGGATTCTGTTTGGAGTATAATAACAAAAGAGATGCAGGTTTTAATCAGAGTGCTGCTGATCTGTCTCAGCTGAGCTCCTGTGGATCCTTCTTTTTAAAGAAAGGACATTCTGAGTAAAATAAAATGCACTTGGCTGTAACTGTCTCGCAGAGAGAAGCAGGAACACAACCTGAGAGAATTTAAAAAGGGCTTCATGCCTCTCTGCTCTTAATTAATTCAGACCGCAGCTTCCTCTGAGTTCACACTTCACCTGTGAGTCAGGAACTTTTCGACAACCGGCTACAGCAGGAAACTAAAACGGCCTTGGAGTCCTGGGGTTATTTTAAAAGGAGAAAATTGACAGAAAAACGCCAATTTAGGCTCACATTAGCATTTCCGGCTTTCAGTCATATTCACGCATTGTGATCGGAGGCTGTGTAGAGGACGACACCTGACTCCTCTGTGACACCGAGAAACAAAACAGACCGGCAGCGTTGACCTTCCCTGCAGAAGCTGCTCGGACAATAGAGAGCAGCACAATGACTGTTGATTAGACGCTTGGTCTGATTATTCCTGCAACCTGGTGATTGTGAAAGTGAATGGAATTGTGCTGCCTCACACAATCACGGCTGGATGTTTCATTTAAAAAGGTTGCAAATCCCAGTGAACTGCTGCGATCAGAGGCAACACAGAGAGCAGGTTTCTGTTTCAGAAAACATGGAAGCCAATAAACAGCTGCAACATTTACTGAATCTGATCTGTGTATTTATATCTGTGCAATTCTGTATTTGTGAATATATTGCAGAGATCCTTGCCAAGAGGGAGTGACTGTTGGAAAAATGAAAATGGAAGTGAAGACGCAGAGTCCAGCCACACAGCTGATTGTGTTTTTTTGGCATGACGGTCAGATCATCTCTGTGTCCCCGTCTGGCCTCGTCCCAACGCTCCCCGACAAGATGTCATTTCACAAACAGCAGCCTGTGTGTGTGTGTGTGTGTGTGTGTGTGTGTGTGTGTGTACACTCCTGTACAGTCCAGAAACACTGAAGAGCCCGTCGGGTTCCCAGGCGATACTGTGAGCGTGATGAAGAAATGCGGGAGAAAAAAGGAGGATGATAATAAATGGGTTTATGCTCCGGAGACAACCATCCACTTAATTGCTCAGGAGCCTGCGTATGAAGAGAGACTTGGAAAGGACGATGGGAGAGTGTGTGTGTGCGTGTGTGTGTGTGAGTGTGTGTGTTGTTAGCAAAATGTCCACAGTAATATTTCTACATGCATTTTGCACCACGGATGCTTAAACACAAGATTCTACCATTTTAAAGCAGTTAAATACAAAGTATTTTGTTGCTCTCCGTGCAGAAATGTTTATGTTTTTGACATTTTCAGCTCACAAAGCTCCTTCAGGCGATTAATTATTCATTAACAGACTATAGAGAGGATTGTTGTTCTGACCCATCACACATTGAACACCACGAGGCTCGGCTGGCCTCACCTGCCTGTGTTCACCTTAAAGCACAAGAGATGCATTTCTCTTAAAGGGCCAGTACATCAGTGCCCTGCAGGATGTCATGCTTCCATTAACATTAACATTATTAACTTACTTTCACTCATCTTATTAACTTATCGATCTAAATTCACATTCACGCTATCTAAATGAGAGTCGATGTTCAAAAAATGTGTCCTGAGTCTTTCTGAAAAATCTGCTTCCCTGAGTTTTCAATTCATTAGTTATTACTGATGAGGATGATGATGATGATGATGATGTGACCTCTTTAAGTATAAAACTGATCTGCGTCAACGTGTTCTCACAGCCAGCCACCTAAATATGCATTTTTCCATCAGGATCCATGCATTATTCCCTGAGAAGTCAATGGAAATGTCAAAGAAAAAAATAAGAAAAAGCCCAGATAAAAAATGAATGGAGCCGTCCATTTATCCGCACCGAGATAAATAATTGGGTTCTGGGCCGAGACCGACCGTCCTCCGAGTCTGGTGGAAATCAGTTCTGTAGTTTCTGTAGTTTAGATTTAAACAGGTTAACGACACGTTAATTTGCTGTAATGTTTCATAATGAAGTCAACGCTGATTGCAGAGTGTCTATACGGAGACTGAAACTTACTTTCAGTATGATACTTTGTCTGACACTAGTTACGAAATGCGACGAGTGGTTTTGTGTTGACGTGTTTAACTTCCCTGTTCATGCTCGCCACAGAACAGATGCTTTATGACAACAGTGCAGTCATGAGATGAGGAGACATGGTGGGAGGAATTTCTGATTTCTAAAATGCCAATCTTGCAAGTTTAGCGTGTGCTGGACGTCACTTGGGAAACAAACGAACAGGAAGATGTGTGGAGGTCTGAGGCAGCCTCGTAATAAGTGATTCATAAGATTCAGGAAGAATCTGACTGCAGTGAAACTGAGACAACACAATAAAGTTGCGGTAGGAAGGCAGTCGTGTTCATCAACAAACCCCCGGCTGACGCTGTGTCACAGCCTCCACTGAGGAAAGTGGAGACAAGGGCTCGTGTTCGACGGCGTTCGAAGGGGAAGCAACAATTTTAAGCAACACTTGTTTCCACAGCTGTGTGTTTGTCTGACGCAGAGCTCTCCATATATTTACACGCTATTCTGCCATAAAGAAGAAATGAAGAGAATCATTGAAAACTCACTCTTCTTCAAAACAGGAAGCAATTTATCCTGATTTCACTCTTTCATGGGAATAAAAAAACAACTTTGGCACGCTCTCAGTGTTAATGGAGTTAGAATCATGTCACAGTTTGGAGCTCATTTTCACACTGTGGTGTTACGCTGAGCCGAGAGAGACAGTCATTACCGTCGACGTGACGAGTTGGACCGACTGATCTTTCGTCAGGGAGCCATTTCAGTCACTTTGTTGATAATATATCAACATTATCATGAGATAACTGGAAATATTATTGTCTGCATTTTAAACTTTGTATTGTCTCACGGCGGAGCAGAGGCGGATCACACTTGACACTACTGAGCTTTCTGAATTCAGCTGGGTTATATGTGCGGATACAGCGAAACAGAGAAAAAAAAGTTTCTCCAGAAGAAAAGAAATGAAACAAATAGAGGAAACAATCAAAAACACAACATATGGAGCCAGCTGTCAGCAGAGGGTTTGGTTCTACAACAGGGAACTCAAATTATTGTCAGTTATTGGTATTATCATCACCGCTACAGCGTTCAAGTGCAACAAGAAAGTGTAATATTTCTGAAAATGTAGAATTATGTAGTATTGCAGCAGCAGAGTCACATTTAGGTTTTAGTGTGGAGAGAATCGACTGACAAGATGATGGCAGAGGATTTGTTGTCAAAGCGAGAAGCAAACGCGCCTATTTGGCAAGATGTGGGAAGTAAACTCGGTCATCAGCTGATAATGTTAATGAGGGAAAAGGATTACCGGACTAAGTTGGAGTCTTACAACCGATCACCTGCAGCTCCTCATCAAACGGCCTCCTCTTGTTCCACTACTGCTCCCAGACAGATTCAAAATTCATCCAAAAACGGCCGCTGTTTTTGGGCTGCAGTCGCATTTTAATGAACGACAGAAGTGCTAAGTGAAATATCCATTTCCTGTGATGAGTATACTTCAAAATAAAAGTCCACTCATTCTACTTTTGAGCTGGATGGAGGGCAAAGGGAGCCGGCAGTTTGAAATCCTCTGTTCAACAACAATTTCAGCCTCCGTCACTGATGAATGCTGGTTGGAGAAAAGGGAGTGACACTCGAGCCGACCTTTTATCTTTGGCATTTTTAAAATTTTGTGATTTTAAATCTCCATTTGTGCTTCTTCTGGAAACTTCTTTCTGTCTCATCATGTGATCTATGTTTTTTTCTGATTCCCTCAACAAAACAAAACCCAGACACACAAACATTTCCTTCCAGCTACACTGTTTTCTACTTTTTTACATCTTAATCGCCTCTATTTTCAATGGTGTCGTCCAACTATGAGCTCGGAACCAAACAGAGGATCGAATTATTATTTTTCAGGAGTGAGAAATATTATTTTAGTTGAATGTTTTTAACGGAAGAGGCTTTTGGCTTGTGTGAGCGTTGCTGTCGACTCTGAGCTCGTCAGCCCAGCTTCCAGTCACCATCCGTCATCTGCCCATCTGTCACTGTTGATGTTCTCCCATATTGTGTCCTGTGTGCAGCAGATTTTAATTTCATACTTCTGAATAGAACCGCTCTCTGGTGCCCGCATTAGTATCGCAAGTCCTGTCTAAAATGGCAGACCGGTGATGTATCACCAGCCAATTAGCCTTCAGAAACCAGATGGACGCCTCGCATTAAACCTTTCAGAGTACACAGATAATTGGTGAAATGAGAGAAAAAAGAGTGGATGTGAAACTTTGGAAAGAGTTGCATTGTCATACTCCTGTGAGGTGACTGAGCAGAAACTCTGAAACTATTTTGGATGGATTGCTTCTTCTTCTTCTTCTGAGTTACTGTCGCCCGTGAACCAGACCCACAGAGCTCCTCCCTCCCTGCTGAGCGAGTCAAAGCGCTTTTAATTTAGCGTTTGGATATCTCCAGGTTGTGTGTGCGACCTGCTTCAGTGGATGATATAATTAACACGTCGAGGTGCTTCTCTGAACCTCTCTCAGTCGGTTTCTTACTCCTCAATATCAGCATCTTCGAGTCTCTCATACTCTAACAATCCACAGGAGTGAGGGCTGACCCCCCTCGGCTAATTAGGCCTCGCCTGACAGTGTGTTCTTGTACAGATCAGTCTGTGAGGGTCGGACGGTGGGTCAGCACAGCCCTTATTAAAGCCTGATAACTGGAGCCGGCTTATTGCAGACTTTAAAGTTCTCCTTTTTTTATTTCAAACCAATCAAGCCAACAAATACAAAAGAAACGTTGGTTAGATTTCACTGCAAATGGCTAAAATGAAGCCATTGTGAGCTGGTTTTAACGAGAAAAGTAAAACAGCTAATCAAGCATTTCCACAGGTTTTCAGAAACACACTGAAATAAGGAGCTGCGTCAGGATTTCCAGAAACTTGTTATCCCCCGTTTTCAACCAAAAGGTTTAACAAGAGCTGTGTGAGGTTGACGAGTCAGAGGTCTGGCTGCGTGTGGCTTTCAGTCGATGGCCACAATCACAGCAGACTGTAAGAAATGAAGGTGTAAACGCCAAACGCAGCAAAGCAAAGACACACGATAAAAGACCTCACCTCACCTTATAAACACTGGCAGAAATCCTTCATGACATTATCATACTTTTTTCCACAGACAATTAAAAACAATGTGGGTCACGTTTGTACTTTTTAGCCCAATAAGCAAACGGATGGTTGGTCAGCTCACCACTCGGGTCCAGACTAACATACCTCAACAAAAGTAAAACAATATTTCAGAAAAATAAACTTTAACCAGAGTTGTCGTGCACTGTTCTGGCTGAATGCAGACACTGTGTCCTGAGTGTCCTTCCGAGCATTTATCTGTGCTCCATCTGTCCTGCAGGAGACAAAACCACCGCCATTTACAAGACACATGTAATTAACTTCTATTTGTGACATTCACAAGTCGGAACAAGAGATGCAAAGAAACCCATTTCCGAGGGTATTTTTCTGGCACTCTGGTTCACTTTGATGACTCAACGCGGCCCGAGTGGACTGATTTTGATGGATTTCAATGGATAAATTGAAGTGCTTATGCTGTTACTGATGATTGAGTCCCCTGCTGCTTTTTGCAGACATTGTCCCCTGCTGAGTTGGCTTTTAAACTTGCGAACGCCTGCACACACACACACACACACACACACTCTCACACGCACATGCACACACCTTGATATTCCACAGCGCTCAGAATTTCTGCTTCCAATCTAATTTCTGCAGATGTAGTGACCCATGAAATGGTGCCAAGTCGCTCTCTTCTCCTCAGCAGTATGTAAAAGCTGCAGATTGCCTCATTCAGCCTTCGATATTAACCCTTTGGCCGCCTCTTAATACCTCGGCGTCCCTGCCACAATACCCCCGGCTGAGCCAAATACAGGGCTTTTCCTCAGCCAGCAACTGCTGTATGCATGCAGGCCGGTGTTTATGTGCACACTTTGAAGTTTGAGAGAGAATTTTGCTGCCAGGTGTGTGTGTGTGTGTGCACCTTTTCAAGGGTATGCATGTGTGTGTGTGTGTCTGTAAGGCACCTGGTTTAGTTCAAAGATAAATACAGTATTGAGAGGGAGATCATCCTCTGCAGGGGCTCCCATGTAACTCTCACTACACCAACTAACGGGGAAAACTTTGTTAATGTTATCATCTCCTGAGAGGAAGAAGAAGAAGAAGAAGAAAAAAAAGGGAAACTCTGCAAACGATCTTTAGTGAATCTGGAGGCGATCTCACCTGTCACTGTTGTAAGTACTATCTCCAAGATAAAGGGATTAGAGGATAGAGGAGAGATACTTGAAGAGATGCCGGTTGTATAAATACGGATTTGAGCAATCACCGGAGATTTTTTTTTCAAGCGGTGCCAAGCTGCGCTTTCTAAGGCCCAGTTAATATCCAGAAATGTCAGAAGCGGCTCATCCTGCCTCCCGAACAATGAGCCACACGGTAAATCAAACCATCAAAGGCAAAGAGAGGCAGGTTATAGAGTCCACGGTGACACGCACGGAACACGGAAAACAAATGGGGTTGCATCACTTTACTAATTAGTCATTAGCAGACAACAATAAGTTGCACAACACAGCTAAGTCTAAAGAGCATTCCAACACCTTTAAAGTCTGCGCGCCCACACATCACACTGTCTGGAAAACAAGACACTGCGGTTTAAACAAGCAGTTTGGAGATAAAATGCTAACCGTAAACCAGCTAGCTTAGCCTGGTGACTGCACATGGCACTGCAGACAGTCCCGTCCTCACATCCAACCCGCAGGTACACGCAGCGTCCGACTCTGAGCAGAATCAGAGGTGCTCATGAATGATGGCTTATTAATGTCTGACTGGCTAGCTTCAGCCTACATCGTATCATGTCCACATTTACACGTGCAGGTCTTCATGGATTGGTGTGATACCAGCTGATACCAGGAAGACCGACCCAACACATCTTGGACCAGAGACAGAACTGAACATTTCTTTTTGGCCACTGCTTTTAGCTGAAGCAATTCAAGTCTTTGAACTGCATTATGACTCTGACTCTACAGTCTTGTTTCTTTTAAAGCTTTTCTATTTTAGCCTACTTTCTTTTTGATGTTTGTTTTTTCTTAATGTTTTTACTGGTCTTAAAATGCAATTCTTAATGTTTTTTAATGCAATTTTTAATGTCTTTTGAATGAAATTTTTATGTCTTTTAATGTAATTTGTGTGTGCCTGTAAAGCGCTTTGAGTTGCCTTGTGTCTGAAATGTGCTATACAAATAAACTTGCCTTGCCTTGATATAAACCCTCACAACTAGCTCCTTTAAAAGTAATTTGATCTCGCAGGTATTGGTGATTACAATGTAATAACTGGAGTCAACAGGATCACTTATTTGTTTCGGCCCCAACCGATGAAAGCTTTAACTCTTCGAGACTGGTCTCTCTCTTCGAGAGGGAAAACTGATTTAAAGGAATTCTGTTTTGAAAAAGTTGTTGTTGTAGAGAATAATCTCCTACTACTTTTGCATCCATGGTGCGCCTGACTGACTTTAATCCGTTATCCACATTTGCAAAAAAAATACATGTATGCGTGCTCTATAACAATATTCTTAAAAAGGACATAAAAGGAGCCTAATACCCAATAAGCTTCAGCCTGAGGTACAGACAGATATTCCTCTTCATTTTACTTTTGAAATCTTATATGGAGACTTGAGTGTGTGACTCATTGTATGTCTAGACGCCGGAGTTATGTGCAATTGATGTTGTGTCTTGTGAGCCGGGCAGAGCTGCCTGCCAGGTAATGAGGAGAGCTTTATCCATCCAATCTACCTTTCAATCCCGAGATCACTCCCCAAAAGTTCTCTTCTGTCAGTTTTGTGCCTGAAGTTTGGTGGCATCCCTCCATATTCTCTCAACCGACTGGATATTTTAATGAATCCCTGCGACATCTGAGAGCAAAAGTCAGATTTTTCTGAGACAAAGGCGCAGACGTCATGCATGTTTGTAGCAATATGCAACAAAAGATTCCTCAAAATGAATTGCGGAAGTAGATCCAGGCTCGCTCTGTTTAGTGGAAAGCTTTGATGTCCGAGGAGATAAGGGCTTCAAAGGAGAACATGTCTTCAGCATTGTTGAGAGAGAGAGAGAGAGAAAAATGATGGTGCACAATGAGAACAAACCAAACATGAACTCAATCAGTGCGCCGAGCCGGAGAGTGCATCTGCAGCCGCTGTGCGTTTTACATTCATGGGTTTTCGATCAGCTGAAGTGCTCTCATGGCCTCGAGCTTTAATTTTAATCACGCTTCAATCACTGCAAACTCCCTGCATATGAAGTTTGTTCCATAAAACAAGGCTGAAACATTGCTGGACAACCAAAGTCCCACGCTTAATGTGTACTGTAAAAAATAAATCATCAGCCTTTACGCTAATGTGATTATCGCTGGGGGGAAATATTTCTTGGCTCACCCTCTGCGAGGAAGGTCACTGCTGCACAGTGAGGCTTGCAAAACACCCAATAAAGTCACGGGATAATAGCAAAAAATCAGGAATTAAAAGGGACTAAAATTAATGGCAGGATGAATAAATGCTCAACTATTATCAGCTTATAAAGTCAGTTTGTAACGTTGGAGTTTAAATGCGGCCCCTGGGACCCAATGAACGAGCATGACGACGGCAGTGCAAGATACAGGGAACGGAGAAATAATAATAAGACTGAGGAGGCAGAGAGAAGAAGATGAAGAAGAAAAAAGAAACAAACACAACAAGGGAAAACATACGGAGACGAGGAAGAAGTGGAGAGAACAGATGCTGATCAATGCATGAGCTCCTGCAGCTTCTGGATCTTTGGCTTTCTGCTTCCTGCCTCTAGTCGCAGCGCTGCTGGAGCAGCACTTTCCTTCAGAGCATCAGTGCACCAACAGGAGCAGCATATGGTGGTCCAGACGAGAAGAAGAGTGCGCAGAGAGCGTGTCCGGGACAGCCTTCAGTTTCAGGTTGAGTCACAAACTCTTACTAAAACCAAAATAAGAAAAGTGCTGCCATGTCTCCCCCAACAAGTTAGTTGATATCAGCCATAAAAAGCAGAGAGCTGTAACTTCAGAAACAGTTAAGATGAGAAAAAAAAAAAAGATTTCAAGCATTCATAGGAGACTGGCAGTGTGTGCAACACATAGATAGGTTGAAACTCCTCCATTTTGTGCCTTTATAGGCAGATTATGCTGCTGCACAAAGGTATCGGCAGAGACCACATGCCAGACCAGAACAGCAGATCCTGCACTCTGCTTTGGGACAATCTTCAGGGAGCGTAGAGAGAAAACAGCACGTCTTCAAAAGTCTTTAAAAACATAACCACATAAAAAAAAACCCGTATTTTGATTATTTGTGTGTCATAGTGTTTAAAGATGCATCACCCTGTAGAGATTTAACCACTTCCAGTGTTTTGTGTGCGTAGGCTTCAAGGATAAACACTCTGCGTTTGTTTTCAAGGAAACACACGAGGCCTTGTAAATGTATTTTTTTTAAAATCAGAAATTAATCATCACGTGCATGAATTTAAAGAAGTGGTTTAACAGCCCAACGGCAGAATAAATATTGGAAATGTAAGTTTCTGCAAACCGTCCTCTGTGTAGAAACTTTACATTTCTTCACGATCTGTTTTCACTGGTATTTTGTGAGGATGCTTTGTGTTCAGGTTAGGTTTAGACACTTGATTGGTGTCGGGAGAACATCATGCCTTGACTTTCTTCGGTTACCAAAAGCACATCTGGCCAACGTCCTGAATGTATCCAGTGGTTTCATGTTTACAGATGTTGAAACGCAGACTCCAGCGGTGGTTTCAGGCCCGGCAGCCGTCTCACCCAGCTGTCACCACCGTCCTCTCCACCTCTTGGCATGAAAGTCAGCTCGCATATGTTTGACATGAACGTGATCATGTGACGTGACTTAAGTAAGGTTTTCAGTCCACAGATTTACCTTTAAATACTTGTTTTTCTATATCTGGTAAACCAAAGGTGAGAAGTCAGACTCTGTAGACTTCCTGCAGTCTTTATTATAAACACATGCACCGTGAACACTTAATTAATGAATGCCGGTGAGATTTACAGTATCATCTGATGAATGTTTACAGCGTTTGTGATTACTAGACAAAACCGTACATCGTTCAGACTCCAGCACTCTCCTACAGATTTATGTGTTTGTTCAGGTTCATTTCCTTATTCAGTCTCACAAAATGCCATTATGCTTTGGCTTCAGCCCAACAGAAACAGAAATATATGTATATACACTTATAGTTTATCATTGATATGATAATGAAGCAAATTCCAACGCTCAACGCAAAAAATCCCTCCTGAAATAAAACATATGCATCTTTTATTTGACTGAAAACCAGCAGGCGACTACACTTCAATAATCAGTGAATACATCAGTGCGAGGGTCTTTGTTGCACGTCTTTTGATTAGAGAACCCAGCCCGGGGTTGAAAATCCTTTTTTGTAGAAACCAGACTGCTTAATTGGTCACAGCGTGATTTTTTTTTTGGGGGGGGAGAGAGATTGTAGAAGCTGGAAATCTGTGAAAATTCATGCTAAGAACAGTAAGTAGGTGTTAATTAAGCATAGGCTGCCATGCTTTAATTAAATTGTTGTTCTTTCAGGGAAAAAAATTCAGTTGACAGCAGCCGTGTGACGGGCTGGCGACCAGGCTGGGATGTTTCTCAGCCTTCCGCTTCGGTTGTGCTGGGATGGCGTCCAGCCCCCCCGCGACCCCGAAAATGATCTCGTAGGTAGGAAAAAAAAAAATGCTTGAAAACATTAATGCAGACGGCCGACATCTTTCAATCTCTGAAGCTTCATTTCAGCTTGTAATTTTCACAATCCACAGAGAGACGTGCGGTGTTGAGCAAAGTTTGGAATTACATCTCTAACAGTGCACACTGTGTGGGTTGTCTTGGCATGGCATTTTCATCTGAAAGGTCATTTTACTACACATTTTTTAACTAATGCACTGTACTTATCTTGTCTCTGCTTCCCTTTCTCCCATCTGCTCTTTCATTTGACCTGAAGGGAATAGAAACACCACAATTACAGCCGTACCTCCACCCTGAAAGATTCAGGGTTATTAAGGGAAAATTGTTTTGCTGTATAACAGCCTTCCTCTCGTATCATCAGCAAAGGAAACAGAATTACAGTGTTAAGAGATCAGATGCACATAATGAATATCTGCATCACTATCCATGTTCATTAAAGAGGAGGGACGTAAACAAATACATGCTCAGAATATCAACAGAGAGACAGAAGATCATCATCAACACTTCTCAGCTCATTATTACATAAACAAAACAACCAAAATAACATCAAATGTCTCCATACAGCTCCATCCAGATTGATTTTAAAAGATGTTGATCACCCTCGACACGTGGTCGAGCTCGTGCATGCTATCGTTTCATAGATAATCAGCTATGTCAAGATTTCAGCTAAAAAAAAAAAAGAGTAAATGACTTTTTTTTAAATGTTATTTGGGATCGTTGGGCTTCCAGAGACTTGGATGATGTCGAATGAGCTGTAAGGAGACATTTTATGTAGTTTCTTTTCATTTTGGGTGAACTCATCCTTTAAAGTGTCTTTGAGGAACTTTTAAGTGTTTATGAAACAGTCTCTGATTCCCTTGATGATTGTAAACGACCTGTGACAGGAAACGAGACCATCAGTGAAAAGACTCATTTATATATAGTTATTATTAATGCCTGTGCTCCTATTTGTTTTCTATTTATTTCCATCCAGACATTAACAGTAACACATTTTATTCAGGCCTAATTGCAGCGATTTCTACCAACTATTCAGAGCGCTAAAAGGTCAGTGTCCTTTGCAAAATGAGGCACGAGATGTGGAATCATCGGATTTGAGCTGGAGAGTCGGAAAAACACAACACCAGATTCCTCCTGCCTCCGTTTGACTCGCTGAGCTTTACTGACACACTCGGCTTGTGCCACAGGTCTGCTCCGACCGACTGCCAGTACAGAGATGAGGATTTGGCCTTGGCAGGCCGGGGCAGGCTGCCTCCAAGTGTCTCCGAGGTTCATCAACCCCCCACCACCCCCCCGCTCCTCTCAATTAAGAGTCTTTCCTCTCGTTAGGGCCATCTGCACTGGAGATAATTAAAGAGCGACGCACTCTAATGCAAGAGTGCCCTCTTGAATCGCTTCATTGATCTTATGTCCTGGATATTTCCGCGGGAAAAAATTCTCCCTCCACATCAATACCCCACTGTATGCATAATGTGTAATAGCTTGATGTTGATTAGGGAGCTATTGGCATTTTTAATGTGCTGCTGCTGGAGGGAATCGCTCGGACCAGCTTGGGCTCAGCCACACACACATTTGCAGCCCTGAGATGGTGCGTTTGGGTTAAAGTGTGTGTCTAATGCTCTGACCAGCGCTTCGGCCTCACAGGAGATGGGCTTTGCCTGTGTGAGGCTCCTCCAAGTGCTGACTGACGCGTATCGGCAGAACCAGACCTGACCTCAGAATGTCCACAGGATCTGACCATGACCGCTGGAAAACGGTGTTCACTGCGCCTCGCCATTGATCCGCAGCCGGCCTGTGACGCTCGCGATCGATGCCTTACTCTTAGCCACATCAAACTGCCATAAGGTTGTGGAAGGAAGGGCAGTCAATACCTCACAAAGCTCCTGCGATGCCTAAACAAAGTTTGTTTATACCGAGGGAGTTCTCTCCTTAATCACTAGCTCTTTTACGAGGTGTGCTGCCATCATTAACTGAATTAACGGTGGGAGACAGAGGAGAAGGGCTGGTGAGGTGAGGTCAGAGCGAGGAAGAAGGAGAAGCGAGGACGCGGCAGAGTAAACATTACCGTCTGCCGGCGCAGATATGATCGGCTTCTTATGAGGCAACATTAGAGCTGATGGCGGGAGACACAGATGGTGGTGGACATTAGAGAGAGGAGGGATGGCAGAGTGCAGTGTGTGTGTGTGTGTGTGTGTGTGTGTGTGTGTGTGCTGGCATGTGATAGTCATGCGCAGCCTTGTTTCTGCTCTGATGAGGTGAGGACAGGGCAGATGGGATATAGGTGATGGAAATGGGCCGAATCCGTGCTGCGAAACACCGAGCGGCACAGGTGAGAGAGACGGGGACGAGGTGGAGGAGAGGAAGAAAGGAGGAGGAGGAGGAGGAAAAGAGCTGAGGTCAACATACTGGAAGCCTCCACGGACACGTTAGAAAGTCACAGATGCATCACGGCGTGTTTCAGCTGCGAGGACTCGCCGTATGGTCGGGGCTCGTTCTCCGGGGATGCTTCACAAAGACACAGCGAGCATATACACGAGTCAGCACGACTATTTATGCGACTATCTAGATATGACGAGTGCAAAAAGAAACCTCCCGTGGTGTTATTTTAACGGTGTATGTCCGTGTGTGTGTGTGTACAGTAAGCACAGGCTGGCAGCTGCTGCTAAAGTTTTTTCCCCTGTAAACTTGGTGAAGGAGAAAAAAAGAATCACAACACGCTGAAAGTACCCACATGTGGCTGACGGGGAAGAAAAAAAGAAGGCGATGGAGAAGTTTATTAATGATGCCCAGAGTCTGTGGGCTGAATAATATCCCTCTCTTTAAGAACGGCTGACTTAATCTTTGACTTTCATTAACTGTGTGAAGGCTAATGATTTTCTCCCACCGTTGACATTGTGATACTGTCTTTAAAAAAGAAAGAGCCGTCATTAAGGTCCATGGTAATGTTCCTCATTCACACACACACTCGCACACACACACACAAATCTAGCACCACTCCAAAGGGGACCTTATTATAGATCACGAGGGCCTGCTCGACCCAGCATACGCAGCCGTTCATTTTTCCTGGCAGGGCCCAGGTGACAGAGTAAAGGTGTGCAGAGGGGCGCCAGAGACCTTGGGCTGTGGAAACTAATTACCCTCAGTGGTAATTATGAGAGCAGAGCTCAGGTCTGACCTTGGAGAGGTGATTTAGTGGCACAGGGGGTGTTTGGGGGGCTACATTCCCTGTTTGCATCAAGTGATAAGGGGAAACTGAGATGTTGTTGGTTATTTATACCGGGACGGGGAGTGAACATGTCTCAGGTGTGTCATTCGAATATGTAATGACGTATATTAAAGTAAATTAATACACATGAATATTGCACACGGATAAATTAAACGGATGATGCGTATGGGGCTGTTGCTGCCTTTTTGTACTGCAGCAGAAACTGTCCCAGTTTATTTTTCCTCACTGATATTTTGTGATGTTTCCAATTAGCATTGATGGCACAACTCTGAATTCAGTCACATCTCTGCAGCCCACACGGACACTCAGCCGCCGCCTCAGGCATCCGGCCCGCATGAAATTAGTATCTGAATGCTTGATTGGGCCAGTTTAACTTGGTGAAAAAGTTAATATCACATCAATAATGTGTGACAAAACAAAAAAGACATTTAATATTCAATGCCCATTTGTATTCTCCATTTGAGTTCTCCTCTAATTCAACTTGGCTATGACACACAAACGAGCGGGAACTTTGTTGGTCTGAAGCAAAAAGTCCAGTCAGAGCTCAAATTCAAGACGAGGCCAGTTCATTTTATTAGCACAGTTACACACAAAGGCGATTTAAATGGCTGAACGTAATGCATTTAAACAGTAATTAAAGAGATGTTAACATTCAATTATCCCCAAACTAAGTATCTTAAAAAGTCATTTGAAGATGCTGGAGGAGCGTTCACGTCTGCAGATTCTGGCGGCCTCTCTCTTGATCCGGTTAGTTTGAGCATTTGTTTGGAAAGCTGATGAAAGATAGACAACATATCTGTAATACTAATTTTCTTTTTGCAGCAAAGCTGTTTGCAGGATGCATAGCAATGATTGCAAAGATTAATAACTGTAATAAATAGCTCCAACACAAAACTTTGACTACAGAATCAATGAGATTCATCCCCTGTAGGATTTGATTATCTTTGAAAAACTTAGAAGAAATCTTTACAATAATTGTGAGATATTTCAGTCCGGACCGAAGTGTTGGAGCGACTCATTGACTGACCAGCTGACGGACCATCAGGTGAACAATGTTAAAGTTGAAAATGTTTTAAACTTCCAGTACAATGGGATGTAAGGCCCAAGACACCGTCGCCGTCAGGTTTAACCTCTACACAATGTGCAAAGGACAACAAAGTCCCTGATAAATAAAACATGTGTGACCATGTTTAATCGATCACAACCATGAGGTAACTTCTGTTATTTATGTAACTTGACTGATTAACAGATTAAAAGGCAAAACACTGGACTGAACTGAATGATTCAACATTCAACGGGAAGTCGCCTTTTTCTTACTCATTCTCCAAATCCTCTCCAAAACAAAGACTGTACTAATTTATCACATGTCACCTTTATCTAGAAACAAATACTGTGAAGCTTTAATCTTCTTTAATATGAACCTTCAGCTGGTCCAATAATAACACAGAGTGATTTACTAATTGACTGGTGCAATGACCCAACGTCTCCATGTGCGTCTGTTTCCTCTTAAGTCTTATCTTCGATCTCGAGCAAACATCAGGACACAGCCGAGCAACATATCACAGGAATGGACTCAGTGTGGCCGCTTTTAAACACCGTCATCAAAAAGGATTGTTACACATGAGCATAATTTATAGAAAAAAAGATCCAAAGCCAAACAGACTCACAGGATGGAAGTATAAACTTTAAGTCTACAAGACAAATCCGCACTTAATGTTTAATATTCCTGTTCTTGATATAAAAAGATGGGTTGAGTGTCACATGAGGAACAGATTTTGTACAAATTAAATGCAATTTAAAGGTATTTTTATATGTGTCAGTACTCTTTGATTGCCTATTTGGGCAGAAGAGGTTACAGCTGGAGACGAGCCTCGACATCTGGCAGAAATTGTGTTGTGTAGAACCACATATAGCATCTTTTCCTGACTTTAGAGGCAAAAGCAAAGCAGTAAATCTTTGTTTAATTGTATGCGTCTGGTTCAACTGTATGAAAGTACCAAAAAAAAGGGAATCTCATCTTTGTAAACAACTTACTGCAGTGAACACACACACTGTACTGAGCTGGCTTTTTCTTTTCCATTCACCACTGACTAACTATGTTTACAGGCTCCAAAGATGTTAATGGCTCTGTAATAATAATCCAATATTACATTATGTAAGAACACAAAAACACCATGTGCCCTGAGGTCCAAGTGTCCATTTAGGGCTGCACAACTCACTTGTAGTAGTTCAACAGCACATAATCTAGGAACAAGGTAAGGTGCATGTTGCAAATGGGTTGTTTGCCGACTCATAATTAGTCACAAGTGTGTTTTTGGAGTAATATAAATGGAACCAATCAATGGTTCACATTCCCCTTGAAATGGAATGGGAGTGTTTTTGCTATTGTTGCACAGTGGCACTCATCAGTGAAGTGAAGACGTCTGGAGTGAAGCTGTCGTCCTCCTGATGAATCCCGAGCTCCATCAGAGCTGTCAAAAAGCAATCCTTGTTTCAGAGGCTAAACGTTCTCTGGAGAGTTTCCTCTGTCCTGTCAAGTTTATAACTACAGCTTTAAAATGTGCAGCTTACTCGTGCAACTATCTGCAGCAGTGACTTTACAGTGCAGTGTTACCAGTACAAAGGCTCTACTTGGGTGGCCCATACAGTTTTTTTATTTTTTTTCCAATCAATGATGTAATCTTTACAGAGCACACAGACTTTCCTCCCTCCAGCACCACCTACCTCATCACACATTTATCCCCTTTTATGTTAGCCAGGCCATAAACTTGGGTCGGCACGTTCTGTGCACCATCAATGTGTCTGACCTCACCACATTTTAAGACCAACATAGTCACACAGGTGGATGCTGGGCATGGAAATGACACCTGCATTGGTCAGAGACTGGCAATGACACTTGCCATGCGCTGTGTGCAGGACATCAGATACAACCCTTTAACCCTGACAGGGTCATTTTACTGCATAGTGAATATTTATAGTTTGAACATCATCATTTCAAAACCTTTCCAAAGAGTGGAGCAGCCTGCTTTTTTAGAGGGATTTCACCCTTACAGCTCTATAATGGATATATGTCAGAGTATGACATGATAATATGTGACCCACTAAGTGGAGACAATAAATGGAAGCTATTTTAAAATCAGTTTCGTTTAATTTGCAGAATCTGAATCCTCGTTACATTAAATCACATTGATGGAGTCCCAGTCAACTTTCTTCTGTGTTCGATTTGGGTAGTTTTTGTTCACGTCGCTCACAAAACATTCAGGATTAGTGTTTGAAAAAACAAAAGTAAATGGACAGAAATGTCTGATTTCAGTTCTTGTAACTTTAGTTACTGTTTCATGCCAGTTGTGAAACAGCTGTTAATGAGCATCAGGCAAGAGTACAAGCTGTGCTCATTATATTTTATTTTGTATTCTGTGCATCTGATTGATCTTTGCACAACCGTAACATTTGCATTTTCTGTACTTAGTGTAACGTACATTGTTTCTGACTGAAGAACTAAATCGCTTCTCTTGTGTGAACGAATCCAAGAACTGCTTTGCACTTAACCGCGTCAGCTTAGCGATCCTGATAGCAGCGTCTGACCCTGAACAGTGCTGCACCGTATAGAGTCTAGTCATCATAGTCTCGCATGTGACGACAAGCCAGATGCACTGTAGAGCTCCACCATCTGCCCCATGACTATCCATCTGATAAATATGCATACACTAGCATGAATACCATGGAAACACACACACACACACACACACACACACACACACACACACCACTACACCCACGGATGATAGAGACACACACACAGTTACTGCAAGAACAGGTATTGTAATGAGGCATGACAATCAGACCGCTGCTCCTACAAAAGAAATCATCACTCAAAACTTTCCTCAGGCTCTGATGAACTGTTACTCCCAAACACTCCCAAACACACACACACACACACACACACACACACACACACACACACACAGACACACACATGCACACACACTCCTCTTCCTCGGTGTTTTCTCTCTCCCGTCTTTGTCTCTCTCACACCGCAGCCCGGTGCCAGATGGGGTAAGGATGAGGTGAATCACATTTGCCTACTTTACATTCCCCTCACATGGCTGAAGTCTACAGTATGCATTCGGTGTGTCTGAAGCTCCCAGCCTCTAGTCTCTGTTGAAAGGTACCCCGGCATCCCGACTTTAAAGTGCTGAATAATGACAGTGAGGATCAGGAACCTCTCCAGCCTGTACAACTTTGTACAGCTCGCCGATGGGTTTTCTCAGGGTTCTTTCATTTGTCCGTGCGTAACGCGACATGACTTCATATTAAGTTTTCTTCTTCAAGAAAATGTCCCCAATAAGTTTGGTTACATTTAAAAAAGTTCCTTTTTCCAACCAACTGAATGCATCAGCTGGATCTTCAGTGGTAAACGGTCCCATAAATAAAGACGGAAGAACTCCTAACTTGTTTATTCTCCGAGTCTCTGTTTTTCCTCCTCTTGCTCTTTTGTTAGCATCACTGCACTGCGTGATTAGCACAATTATCTGTTGTAGTGGCTTTAAGTAGTTCACATTAAAACCATCACATTGTGGAAAAAATAAAGATGTAAGAAAACATTAAAAAGAGATTTTTGCTCGGTCTGTTGGTTGAGCTCTTTGGTCGGGAGGGAAGGACTGTATGCTAGCAGGCGTTAGACGGATGGACATTTTGTAGAGACTTCCATTACAATCCCCAGAGGGTGAAGAGTTTGAACCTCCCCCTTTCCTCTGGATGAGGTCCTGATTAGGGGAGGTCATTAAAGAGGATGTGAGTCTGTGTGTCTTCATCAGAGTGCGTCACTATAAAAAAGTTTGTCAGTTCAGAAGTCTTTCTTGATACTTTGGACCTCTTTTATCCACCGTAAAGTTTAATTTTATTGAAAATGAGCTCAACCTTTAACATTTGCAGTAAAATGCATCACACACATTATTACGATATTATTTCAGGAACATCAGATATAATAACAAAACACTGGGGATGGACAGGGAACAGTTACTGCACGATGAGTACTTTCACTTTTAACACTTAGATTTGCGGCTTACTTTTAATTTGATTTATGAACGCAGGATTTTGACTTGTGGTGGAGTGTTTTGTGTTTTTAGTGTACTTTTTGTTGTATTTTATGGGGATAAAAATAAAGATGAAGATCAGCATCTGAAAGCAGGACACACTCTCAGTGTTTCACACTCTCAGGGTTGATCAGTACTGACACACCCGGGTGGGATGAACCCTGACGTGTGGGCTGATTTGTTCACACATCACAATCTTACAGTGATGCTTCCAGAACAATATCGCAATCTGCACTCCCACTCAGAGTACGAAGAGGTCAAGCACATGTTCACACACACACACATTCACAGACACACACACACACACACACTATAATACTGCAGACACAGAGGTCAAGGTCATTCTTAAGTTCTCCTTTCACTGAGATTGGGGTTACGCGCAAACAAAAACACACACACACACACACCTATAAACACACCTATACACACTTACACAGTCTGCAACAGTCTCTCAGGTCACAGCAATTCATACAAACACCTTTGCTGGGGTCAGGGTTACACACACACACACACACACACACACACACACACACACAAAGACCTTCCCTTGTGAGACTGCGGCTGTACCAATAAGGCCTCAGGTCTGCAGCAACAGCAAACTCCCCCATAGAGACCAAAGCCAATTTATTTCAGTCAGGCTGCTGGTGACAGAAACGGAAGCTTTAACAGAGGTCAAGCTGACCAACCTGCCCGCTGGGAAATACCAGGCAGCCCATATACTGCATTTATATACTGGAGAACTGAGGCGTTTACTCGTTTTCACCACAGCACAGGTAGTTTTACTGTACGTCGTAATAGAGGGAATTAGGCCAGTGTACAGCAGCCCGCCCACACAGCTCCTTACACGGTCGGCTCCTTCCGATAGTGTTTCGATGCTGCGGAACAAGTCGGCAGTAACATTAAACATTTCTCTATCACATAATATGAGACAGAGTGTAATCATCCTGATGCAGCGTGAACGAGTGCAAATGGAAAACATAAACTCTCCATAGGGAAAAATCTGAAACTTACACAATAATATATAAGAATATGAAGACATTAACAGTTAGGTTTGTTATATAGCTTGGACACAGGGATGCAAACTCTTGTTTTTGTGGCCACAGCAAATTAAATTTAATCCAAACCATGATGTTTTCCTAACCAAGTGATTTCAGTGCCTAAACCTAACAAACATAAAGAAACATTCACTTGGACCTCATCTGTCAATGCAGAAATATTCTTATTTAACGTTTATTCTGGCGATCGGGTTGCCAGTGCGACAATGTGGCTCACTGTTGTGTCTGAATAAATCTTTTTTGGACAAAAATGCAGCTCTCTGGCACAGAGGAGGAAGATCTATCAGGCTCTGGATACACAGAGAACTCTGAGTAACATCCATTCATTGTTGGGTTTGGTTGTGACAACAATAAAACACACTTGGGATGGAAAACAGTTTCACGCTGTGTGAAGTTCACCGACATCATGCTTCATGATACAAAACAACATCCCTCTTTTTCCTAAAAGCACTGAAGTTGTCCTTCAGAAATTAGCTTGTTTAATCTCATTCAATCAATCACTTTAACTCTCTGCGCAGCACCGTGAGAGACTGTGTGTGTTGTAACAGATGCTGCTAACGTCGCACATAAACAGTCCTCCGCTGTAGCCTAGTCCAGCTTAACAACCTCATATAACTTTGTGCAGCTCATGACAAGGCCGCGCTGAGTTACTGTCGGGGAATACACATGAAGAATGCACATAAAAATACAGTCCTTTACCTCGTAAGCAAACCGCATAAGGAAACATGAAGTCAGCGGCCGCAAGGAATCGCATGCTAGTCAGGAGCTATTATCAGCAAATAGCATCAGGGAAAACATATTCAGCGGGTCAGCGTGTAAACGAATAAATAATTTGTCGTATGGATGCTCATGAAGCCTTTGTTCAGTGGGCAAATATCTACCCACACACACACACACACACACACGGTAGCGTTCACGACATGCTTGTGAACTCTGAGGCATCAAACATGCTAACCCATTCTGCAGTGTGTTTGCACATATTCAAAGTAACAAGCACACAAACAACTATGACAGAATATAGCGGTCATGTTCAGCCCTAAGTGGTCCTCGGGGGAAGTGACTCGAGAGCAGCAACAGCGAGAGGATAGAGAGACATAGAGAACAAATGAGAGGGAAAGAGAGAGAGACTCAGCCATAGCTAATCTTTTTTTGGCTACTGGTGCTCAGTGATGCAGAGGGAGAAATCCTCCAGCCTGCCAGCACACATTGGAATGATAGATCGAAAAATGCACGTCACCGTTTGTTTACCAAAACCGCTCCAGCACCACCATCACGCCACGACTGGAGGAAGAAACACACGGGGGGCGAAGGCACAACCCGAGGGAGAAGGAGCGAGCGGGCGCTAAAGAGAAGAGAGAAAACAGAATAAATGAAGCATGTTCACCATTCAGCTCCAATAAGTGGCAAAAGGAGGCGGCTGCTCTTCTGTGGAGAGAAGATGAAGCTGTTCTCTGCACAGTGCAGCCTCCTTAAAGGGCAATACCACGCAGTTTGCCATGGTGACGGGAAGATCAATTAACATTTATCAACATGAAGACTCAACACTGTAATCCACAGTCTAATAGTGATGTACAGCCTTTGAGCTTGCAGCTCTGCAGATAAAGACCGTCACTGTTCAAAATCTGTGTGAACATCTATATCTAACCCAGTCAGATTTACTGAAGCGCTGTTGAATGTTGGAGACGTAGATCTGGTCTCTTCTATCGAGTGCAGTTCTCATCCCCTTTAACCAAGTGTGGCTTTGTCAATTTAAAATCTATATTCAGTGACTGAAATGTTCGACTGGCTGATGATGATGATCAGTTTTGAATGCCGTCGTGCCTCCAGGGATGTTTCCCGGTGTCCTTTTGTTAAAGAGGGTTAGGACAGGACAGGTGAGAGTTTGACGGGCAGTCGGCAGGAGAGAGCTGTGGGATGACAGGCAGGAAATAAATGCATTTGTATTTAAGTAAATAAGAGTACTTGAGTGCATCTAGTCAGTGACATTCCACCATTGGTTTGGAGATAACAGATTGTATCAAATAAGTATAATTGAGCTGACTTGACTGTTGGATGTCTTTGCCAAGAAATGTCCAATGAAGTCTGTATCTGATAGTCCAACCTCGGTCTTTACTTTTTAATGAGAAAAACGTTTCTGCGCCAAAAAACTTGTTTCTGTTTGAACAGGAGCTGGGCAGGCGTATCCTGCTCCTCCTCACACTGCAGGAGGGACGATGAATCACATTTATAATCCCCTCAGAACAGCTCTCATAAACATTTTTTTTTTGGTTGTTGTAACCGTGCCAAACAAATCAAAGATCTCTCATCACGCCGAGGACACTCCAGTCGCTGTCAGGTTCTTCCCTCCCGCTCGTGGAGCCACTCCCTGCGTCTTCATCCTCCGTGGATTACTGCTCGTTGACAGTGCAGAACAGGAGGTCGGAGGGAGGTATGAACACACAGTCGTTCCACTCACCTCTCTCGCTCTCTCCTCCCTTCCTTTTCAATCCTTTTTTCCCTAATCCTCCTCCACTGTGCCGCTGTGGTCTGCTCAATGGCCACTCGGTCGGGTAACCTTGGAGTCTGCAGTCTTTATTGCAATGATTTGTGAAACCTCACTCCCTTTCCCTCCCGCTGCCTCTACAGAGTATCTGCTCTTAGCTGCGGAGAAAAAATCCCTTACTCAACTCCTGAAAGATGATTTTGTCCTCCAGAGGATCTCCAACGGCGTTTCACGAGTGTTATTGACGTTCTCCATGTTATCTTTCTGTTTAAAAACATCCACAACATGCAGGACCTTCAGCGAATGCACCTTTTTTTTTATTATTGTGACTTTACCCAGATTTCCCACCGCCGAGCTGTGCCGGGTCACCGTGTTCTCTCTGTCTCTGTGTGACTAAAAGCTCTCAGCAGGTCCCACTTTCTCAAAAAGCTGCCTGTGAAGTGATCAAAAGCACAGTGGGTTGCACCTCCCACTCCTTGATGCACTCACAGATATGTAAGCATCCATATACCGCCTTGCCAACACACACACATCAAGCAGTAGTAGTAACTCTAGCCTGCCCTATCATCTCACGTCTTCTTCACACCTGGACTGCCCCATCAAACCACGGCCCGAGGCCGGCCTGCATCCTGCATCAAAGCGTGACCTCTGACCCCCCCTCTAGGCTTTCTCTCCAGCGACCTCTCCTAACCCTGACCCCAGACCAGCACCTTGAACTGATTTCACTACCGCCGTAAAGTACAGACGGACTGACACCGAAGCGTCCGGTGTCAGTCCTCTCGCTCTGTGGAGTGGCATTGAGGAGACTCCTCGGGAGGCTAAGTGCTTTCCTGTTCTCTGAATAGAGACGGCTATCACTGTCAGTCTCTCTGGGGACAAGCCGGACTGTTCCAGAGAAAGCTAACCCACAGGGCCGAGTCATCTCCTGCGGGGCTTTCCGCTCGGTGAGACTCACATTAGACTTTTGGGAAGTCTTTCTGTGTGCAAGATGAGTCTTTTGAGAGCCAAAGATGACTGATAAAGACGGAATTAAGAATCAACTTGAACTGCAGCGAGGGAGTTTTCTGAAAATATTGCTCATGCTCAGATGATAAAGATCGAGTCTGGGGGTGGAGTGTGTGCATGAGAATACGACCTGATTTCAGATCCTCCCAGGCAGACGCGCACTGTTCATCGACAGCTGTGGACACCACAGACGTGTAATAGATTTTTTTGGACGAATCTCTGGAGCCTGCCTGGAGAAGCGCTCTTCACAAATGCACACGTATTCTTACGGGTGAACCTCCTGATGACACAGTTTACATCACATGGACTGGAGCGGACCCTCGCTCACTGTAGGGGTCTCTCAGTCAAAACCAAACAAAAGACCAAAGTCACGAGGGACTGTGGGGATTGTCGTCCTCATTATTAGACAACCACTATGACTGATGACAGTCTATCTACCTGGCTAAGGCAGGAATGGATGAAGAAATGTTTTAAAGATGTATTCAGGTTATGTTTATTCACGCTCAAAGTCTCTGATTCCCTCCTATCTCAGATAAAATTCTGGAACTCCTTGGGTTACAACATTTGTGATAATGTAAGTAAACAACTCAACAAAATGTATCACAGAGACAAAAACATTTTAGAAATGTTGCAAAACTGCAGTAATGGCATAATGTAGTACAGTTATACATGGTGCTTGCTGTATGTAGACGGAGGTTCATCAGAAACTACACGTCAAGGATCTTTTCCTGAACCTAACCAAACTCTGACTGTGTCATGTTACTACCTTGCTAGGCAGCTGGATTCAAAAGAAAGCACAAATCACGTGATTTCACAAAGCTATCTTCAGGCTTCGGGCTACGTTGTTGTGGCCGAACCTCAGTGGATCAACCAATCATTGTCCTTTGAGGATCTGCTTACGCTGGCTTTCATAGCTAAACCGCTTCTGCAGCTGCCGGAAGTGGCTAGTTGAAAAAACAATGGCAGCTCTCCGATGCAAATATGTGTGAACACATATTCCGTTTCACACTCTACATCAAAAATAAGCCACCACACATACAATCGTCATCCACATAAATAACTGCTTTTACATGTTCATTCATTAAGCTTTACATTCTCTGTGATTTCAGTGCTTCTTTCACTTCAATGAATAACCTGTTTTATGAAAGATACAGAAGGATGAAGACAAAGAAAAAGATGTATGTATTCTTCAATCAGTGAACCTCCTCAGATGATGAGCAGTGTGTGTCTGTATGCATCAGAAGTGAGAGCGGGGGCAGCGTAGGCCGATCTGCAGCGGGCGTCTGTAAACTCTGTGGGAAAAAAAGATGCATCACGGAGATAAATAAGACGACAGGGGCACTGAGCTATTCTGAGGGGATGATGAACAGGAGATGACGGCCTACTCTGCCTTTGATCGAGCTCAAAACGAGTCAAACAATTCAGTTTTATTTATGCGGTTTTGATTTCCTCTGGCCTCTGGAGGGGTCGCATTGTATCTGTTTGCATATCACAGCAGACGGTGGCTTCTTGTACAATGTGCTGCTAATGTAATGCGTTTCTCTTTGAGTGCCTGATGCCAGCATATCACTGCAGGAGTGGAAGTGTTTGCATCGCTAGCATGCAGGTGATTGCACACGCAGAGCCTATAAATGTGCTGATAATTGGAACCGTAAGGATCGGAAAGCCCGCAGCAAAATCCTCCTGGTCCGTTGGGTAACGTCGGTCTGAGGTGTGAAGCTTTCCAGAAAATTAATGTCCAAGAAGTTAATGCTGTAATTTCACCTGGACATTGGTGCTTTTAAGTTGCCCTCATTACAGAGTGTGTAATCTTAATTTCCACCGCAGTTATTATTTGTTATATTTCCCAGAATAAACCAGAATGAAAGAAGCTGCAACAACAGTGCACGATATAACAGATTTGGATCTTTCACCCAAAATCAGCATGCAGGACAGTTGTGTGGACATATGCTGCTTAGTCCTTCAGTGAAGCAAACTGGCAGCTTGGACACTAACTGCATCCATCTACATCAATAAACTCTATCAGCAGAATAAATGGCAACGTCGATTTCTGCAAACCATGTAACTTTTATGTTGCATGTTGTAACAAAGCTTTGCTTATTGCCTGCTTAGGTTCAGGCACAAACACAATGACACCTTGTCCAAAATCTATCTGGTGTTGTTGTCATGGACACAGCTGGAAGTCACATGTTCAGTGTTTTAACGCTTAAAAATATTCAAACACCAACATCAGAAAAGGCTCGCAGGATCGGTAAATTCTTTTAAATCACTTCTTATGTGTTGTGGTCCTTGTATGCTTATTTTTACTCCAACTGTCTTTTTTTGTCTGTTTTTGTGTTATTTTATTTATTTACATTTCTGTTATTTCCTACTGTATTTATTTTCATCTCTTTTATCTCACCCACTTGACCAATTTTGAATCATTTCGTCTGTTATTTCAACCATTTCCTGCAAGCGTTTTTATCGTCCTTTGTAATTGTAAATTGTATTCTTGCTTTGTCTGTCAAAGCATTTTGTAAACCTTGTTTTTAAAAAGTGCTATAGAAATAAAGTTTATTATTAAAAATAAATATAAGTTTATTATCTCCATCAGTGGTCGCTCGCCTGGCAGCCTCTCTCCACCTCCTTGAATGAAAGTCAGCTCAAACACATGTAATGTGAACATGATGTGCCAACATTTTAGGTCTGTATTTGCAATTTTGGTAGGAGCTGGAATTTGTAGCTTTTTATCTGAACTTTTCTAAACTGACTTGTCACACAGGTAACATGCCTCATCTTTTCTTTGACAGGTTGTCTCAAATCCCAGCAGAAACATGCCACAGCCAATGAGCTGGTTCGCCAACCTGAGCTGTAGTTGGGAGAAATTGCTCCAATATTTTCGATTGTCTGAATCTTGCCACAAGCTGTTTTTTTTTCAAAAGCTTTCAATGTACAATTCTCATCGTGGACTGATGACAGGGTTTCACCACGTCTCCCCTCACAATTGTCCACTTTTGTCTACAACAGGCAAAAATCAGACAGTGTTGAGGGACAACAACAGATAAACCTCAACTGCAGTCAATCTGAGGTCCTTAGCGCCGACTCCCTTACCTTCACAAACAATCAGTTTTCTCCACGTCGCCTCCCTCCCAGTCCTCACCATCTTTTCCACAATATACACTGGCTTCCTATCATCATTATAAAACCCTCCTCATGACCTTCAGGGCCTGTAATAACTTAGCTCCTCTCCTTCTCACTGCCTGAGGTCTAATTACGCTAAACTTTTAAATATTCCCAGGAGCATCAAACCCTCGGTGACAGGCCTTTATCCTTTACTGCGCCTTCTCTCTACAATCCCACCCTGAGGAGCCCCTCCGTCCTTTCAACGTTCAAAGGAAATGTCAAAAACGTACCTGTTCAGCCTTGCCTGCCATGCCTTTGTGTTGTAAAACCTCTTTAAGTTGTATAAATCTGATTTATTGTCGGTAACTAGGAACTGTTGCTGTACACCGAGGCCTCTCTCTTTGAGCAGCAGGTGATATCTCTTCAACCATTCATCATGCAGCATCAATCTACCGTCAGCACCCCCCGGCCTCGTCCTCCCGACACTTCAACACTAACTGGGAGTTGCGTGTCATTGGGAGTCATGTGAAGTTGTTAGAGGTCGTTTCGTCTGGTTGGCTGGTTGCGGGTTGGTATTTGCTGGGCGGTCACGGTGGCGATGTAATCTGGTCTCTCAGTGTGTGGGAGCGAGTGATTTATGGCCTCCGTGTTTGTCTGTGGAATTACCGTTTGATTGCTTCATTCCTTCCAGAGCCCTTGAATCCATGCTAATGAGTAAAGTGCTTATCTATCAGAGCATTAGGGGGCAAATCCAATTGAGCTTGTTAAAAAACAGCCAAGGGATGCACAGAAGTACAGTTTCAGCAAGTCTGCTCGACTCCCTCAAAATGATGGTACATAATTGATCCGGAAATATCTTGTTGCATCTCGATTTAACTGCGCTGAGAGTATGTGGGTGTGTGTTTACATTTGACCTGACCCGGTCATGGATTCTGGTAATGCTATTTGAACAATAATACGACAAGCCGGACCATCCTCACATGAAAAAAACAACAACCTTGGAGGTCGGCTGCGACCGCTACAAGAAACAACCCTCGTCTTGTTAAGTGGCGACCTCTAGTGGCCGGATTAATCACTGTGGCAGCAAAGGAGGAAGTCAGTCACCAGCACAGTGCAGCACTTGGCATGACTCGCTGTTGCTGCTCCTGCCACAATAAAAATAAACCGTCTAATTTAACGGCGATTAGCAGCGATTAGCGTTGAATGTAAAACTGTATTTGTGGGCTTCTGAGCTGGCACTATTTGTATTCTGGTTCAGTCCTGCTCTGCGTGAACCTCTGATTATGATTTGTGGATTTAATTTGTGATCTTGTTTGTGACTCACAAAATAGATTCATTTGAGGATTTAAGTGTTGTGCAACAAAAAAGACATTAGAAGTTGAAAGTACACGTCTTTCATGAGCCTCTAATGGTCCGGTTCTTTTGTGATGCCTGTCAGAGAGCAGCTTCTTTTGATCTGCTTTGATGGGGAGCTTTCACTGATACCTGGATTATTCTCAAACCTGTTTCCACAAAGAGTGGTTGCACATAACTCATTTTCCCTCTTTCTCCCCAGACAGAGGGATTGAACTCTGAATTCTAAAGCTGTATTTCTATATATTTGTTTATTTCTGTTCCAACTGAATAAAAACAAAACATAAAACGTACCTGCGTGTCAGCTGCAGCGTTCGGTGGGGAGTCGCTGGCAATCGACTTATTCAGTGGGATGTGTTGTACGTACAGCGTTTGTTAGATCAGCAGAGAGGATGTGAGAGCAAGTCATTGGAGAGAGGAGGTGGAAGAGAAAGTCAAAGAGCAGCATGGAGGACATGGATCGTTAGTCCCCTAAAGAAGGGAAAGCTGTCTCACTGTTTGCAAGAAGCATTACCCTTCAATTACATTTAATCTGGACTGCAGGACTTCAGCCTCTCGCTGCAGAGACAGGGTCAATATCAAGGCTAGCTGCCGAGATGAGTCTGTGACTGACTGAGTCGAGTTCGATGCCAGACCTTTCTGCCCTCGCAGGGCACTGAATGTATCCTCATGCTGTTTTCTTTGCTGGACACATTCATGTCAATTCATTTCAACACCTTAAAACGTTCATGCGAAATGTTTTGATGTATTTTTTATCTTCTCTGTGCTTTTCTATTTTCAAGTCTCCAATAATTACACGCTGTCTGAAATCAAAATGCAGCAGAGCCTCACCACAATGTTGCGGGCCAAGACATTAATCTCTTTTTAATAAGGGATAACTAGCTATAATCACTAGTGCTTGTTCGGGGCACGTCTTCAGAAGAACCATGCCAGGAATCGCTGCACCAGCACCACCAGCACCATGTGCAGGCTGTCAGTGATCCTTCGGCAAATTGCTTTCCCAGTTTGGAAGTTTTCCAGGAGTCATGCGGAAAAAAAAAAGTCGTACAAGGGAACGGAAGTGTGGATGAAAATCTCAGATCGGGATATCAAGACTTGGGTTAAGAGCACTGCTGCTCTTGTTTCACTGACACCTGCTCTGTTCAGCGGACAGCTCTGGGTGCTCGGGCCCAGCTGTCAGTCAGCATTAGCAGCCGTTTGGCTGACAGGTTCTGCTGTAGGAGCCAGGACCGGTGGTTCTGTTCAACCGCAGATCCTCAACACCCTTTTCTGTGGGCGATGACGTTGGTTACCATTAATTGTTTGCCATGTAAGTGCACTGGCCCTCAAGGAATGTGGATGACTAGATAAATCAAGAGCACAGAGCTTGGTGCATAACTACCTTCTGAAGAAGAGGTATTGAATTCATCTGCAACCTTCGAGGTGAACAGTTGTCAGGATTTGATGCTAAGGAGACATTAATAGTTGATCTGCGGCACGCTCTACGTGTCCATCAAACCCCGGCCTCTCTCCTCTGTACTCCTTCTTTCTTTCTAACGAGTGTGTCGACAGCTTCCTGCACTGGAGCTGAACTTTGGCAGTAGATGTAAATCGTGTGCTGCAAAAATCATCCAGTACGCACAGATTTCTTATGGATACTAGACAGATGGCAGAGATCTTCACATACTAACGAACTGAGATTGAACCTTGTGTGATTGACAGCTGTAAATGTCTTCAAACAAGCATGTGAATTATTATAATCATTGGTTTATTGAGCCACTACATTCTTGTTTCACCTTTTAGCCTGTAGCTGTGAAGATTAGACTTTGTGTTGAACGTTTCTTTGGTCGTTTTGTTGCCTTTTGTAGCTTTTCTTGCTCTTTTCATACGAGGCTTTTCAAGAGAACAGCATGCATGAATGTTAATTATATAAAATCCATTTCATGTAACCTATGGCAACTGGTATTACAAAGGAGAAGCGAGGGCGCAGGGCTGCCACACGGGCCATACGGTGAACAAAATGGCCTCATTGTGAGACACAAGCACAACACTGCAGAGGTCTTAGCCTTGGAATTTGGATCCGTGTCCGTTGCGTGACAGCCGGTGAAAGATAAGGGAGAAAGTGCTTAACCTGGTCCGTGCGGCTGCAGCGTTTATCAGCGAGGCTAATCACCATGATTAAACCTCAACATTCGATCGGCGCGGAGGGGAAATGGACCAAAATTTCAGCCAAGCTATCAGGAGCACACGTGCGCTCCGAGGCCCGCAGGAGGGAGGAGTGAACCCGCTATCTTGTTTTTCCCACTGAATTTTTAATTTCCTGATCAACTCCGTCTCTGGGGTGAGATTTCCAGCTAAATTGGTAACCTGTTCTGCAGTTTGGGAGCCCGGCGAAGAGCTGTATCTCCATATGGCTGCATTAACTCAGATCCTGACACAGACAGCTGGGGCAGATGTTTCCATCCATGGCTGAGCAGCTCAGATAAATCACATTCTGACACTACATTGGGTTTTTCGTGTGTTAGAGGTCTAACACAATTCGAGAGTGTGAAGAGAGTGTTTGTTACAGAGGTGTGGCAGCCTGGAGGTGACACCACAGATACGATTTGTCTGGGTTTGGACCAGAACAAACTAGTTTATAGATCACAATGCAGCACTGCTCTAGTTTTCTGTCTGCTTCTGTTGATTTTGTTAAATCGATACCGTATGTTTCATAAACCCACAATTGTTTGTGGATTAGATTGCATCTTGCCTCTGCTCATTTATTTAATCAATCATTTATTGTTTGACTATCAAAGCTTTCACTTAATATCCAAAGTTTGAATGCATTCTCAAAGCTGCGCTGATCAATATTTCTTATAAACTCTCAAGTGGGTGTTTTGTGAAAGGTGTCACAGGTTCCTCCGGCTGTACAGAAAGAAGTTCCTTTCCACAACTCTGTTGTGGTTCAGTTTCATCACCACCAACCCGTCAAAGCACCTCCTGCTCGTCACCAAACTGTGGCCAGAGGGGGACGAGAGCAGGAGATCACAGCTGAGCGTTTTGAAAAACTGAAGAGCCATTTTTTCTCTCAGCTGCTGGTAAACCAAAAACAGAGTCAGACTCTCACTCCAGTGCCTGAGGGGTTGAATAGCTTCAGAAGCCTCCACTCCTCTCTCAGTCGGAGTCGGCAAGCCAACATTCAACCTTTTATACCAGACACAGACAAAAAAACACTAATTCCCACACTGCACCTGGCTTTTGTCTTCAATGGGAATAGATACGATCAGCATTCATCCCCACGTCAGTCGCAGTTCTCCAGTTCAGATCCGCTGTGAAGTTAACGTGACACCCAGGTGGACATGCTCATTGCTAAGACACGAGTCCAAGTTAAGGATTTTGACCTACAATCCATTTCCATCTATCTCTGTTCAAGCAGCACTCAGACATCTTTCAGGCGGCGCTGAGTTTCCAAGAGAGACTAAAGTAATAGTTACTGAGCATGTGCAGAAGAAGAAGTGAGATGTCTCACTCTTCAGTTCCAGCTCCCGTCGACAAGTTTAACATCTTCTGGATGAAGTCTGATGAGGAATATGATTATTTCTGCTGTTCCAAACCAAGTCAACAACACAATGAATGTCTTCCAGGGGAGACAATCTGATACTGAACGCCGTTACGACCGTGTATTTACTGAAGGTGATGACTGGATTTCTCCTGTTTCTATGGCGGCTGTTTTTTTACTCCACCTTTGAACGTGGCTGTTAAAAACAAATGTCCATCGTTGTTTAAAAGCCGTCACACAAACCACTTCTTCTCTAGTCTAATCTGTCCCGAAAAACAACCCAATAACTCCTTGTTAGTACTTAATGTTCCCTGGAGAACATCAGCCATGCTTCACTTCTAGTCCCCCCAGAACACATTCAGTAAAAACATTTAGAAGTGCGGTTTTGTCATTTGTAAGAACCTTGATTATTTTTTTTTTGGCCTGCTAAAGTCAGCGTGCAATTAATGTCCCATTCAAACTATTTTTTATACAATTGAAACTGATTGAAAGCTGACAAATGGTGCTGATGTTTTTGTATGACACCAAAGCATTTTGTTAAATGTGACCCACGGTGTTAAATTACTTCACAGAAGTGATTCTGAGTCTACACTGCAGTTGTTTTGTTTTTTTTCATTCCATTTGTGTTGAATCCTATTTTCTTCTGTTGTGGCCTGATTTCTCCACAGGGATCAGTAAAGCTTCGTCTCTTTCACACAGCATTCGGTGGACGCTTTAATCTGAGGCACCTTTCATTTCCGCGAGCGTGTACATTTTTTGTAGCTCGCCGGTCGAAGCCACGCCGCGTTAACCTGTTGAAACTCTGTGGATTTATGTCCCCAGTCCGTGTTTTGATTTTTCTATCTGACTGAAAAGTTCCTTTATTGTCTGGAAACCTCTTTAGATTCAGATGGCGTAGCAGGCAGACAGGAGGAGATATCCAACAGGTGGAAGTGAGATGGAACGGTAAACAGAGAGCCTGCAGAGACAGCCCGAGGCTCAGCGACATTCCTCAGCTCTAAAGGCCCGGATCCGGAGGGAGCGAGTAAGGAATGGAAACAGGGGATCGACTTAACATTTTGACTGCTCCTCTTGACGTGTTTTTAGACAAAGTTGCTGCAAGAATCACTGTGATATTTCTTTAGTATCCTGGGAGTCTAATGGCATGTCGTTCAGAAGGACTAATGCAGGGAGACCCAACATTTCTGTCCCTCGTGATGTTCTGAGAGGAATTACTTCAACTGTGTTCGGTCGACGATGAATTTCACTGCACAGAACCGCAGCAACTGCTTCTGACAGCTGACGCAAAACACGACTTATCGTGTTTGAAATTTTGTCCAACTATAATAGCTACTTTTAAATCCCAGTTGGTGCTCCTTTGCAGGGACTTCTCGTCCGTTTCTCCTCCCCTGAGCTTGAACTTTCAAATTCCATTTCAGCAACAAAATATTTCTCAGACAATTCAAATCCTCTCATAATTCAGCCTCGTGCAGACTCCCCGGTGTACAGCCCCCCCTAATGTAGCCATCGCCCAGACAATGCGTTTGCCTATTTATCACCAGTAATGACGAACCAAAATGCAAAATGGTGATACAAGATGAACATTAAAAAATGAAACGACGTGATTGATGTCGGATCCTCGGCAAGCTGGCACGCTGGGGAGCAGAATAAATGAACGTCAAAGATTCCCTTCTGGGCAGAAGCACAGAGGGAAGAAATCTAAAGCACTTTAATGTCTCTGTCTCCCTTTTTCACTAACATCTAGATGTGCACACACACACACACACACACACACACACACACACACACACACAGCCTCCCCCGCCTCCCTCCATCGACACTCTTTTGCTCCCCCTCCTGCTCTCTGTAAAGCTTCAGACTTTTATGTCTACGCTCGTCATTTGATTTGCAAGCCAAATTCATCCCTCTCCTTTACAATGTGCTGTAGAGCGCCACCCTCCCTTCCTCCCTCCATCCCTCACCCCTCCCCTCCCCTCCCTCACCCCCAACCTCCACATGGAAGCAGCTCCAGTAACGCTGTTGGCAGACATCTGGAAATGTTTGGGCCGAGCCCTGGAGGTCACTGTCTGGACCAATAGAGACCGTACCTCAACCTTTGCAATGTGACAAGCCTTCATATATCTCCCCGACCTGGTGTACTGTATGGAAACACCCCCCCGCTGTCGCACCTCCTCCCCGTTTACACACAAATCCTTTACCTCCCCCGTCGCGCCTCTCCAGCCTCCCCTCATCTCCTGCTCCAATCCAAACCACCACGTTCTTAAACTCAGTGTTTCTTTTGTCTCCGTCTGCACTCGACTCTTCAGAAAGGTTGGGGGGTCAGGGAGGAGGAGGAGGAGGCGCAGTCGACAACAGCAAGCTCCACTCAGACCGGATCATCCGAGTCCCGCTCCGAGTCGAGACCCGAGATCAAAGAGCGTCGAGCTCATTCCGGTCATTCCTGAGCGACTGACGTGACGGATGAGTGCAGCGCCGTCACTCTGTTGTTTCTGTGCAAAACAAACTAATAAGAATCCTCTTTTATGTGGTGATTTAATGTCTTTATTACGTGTTTGTTATTGTAAAACCTTGCTGCGAATCGTCTCTCAGAAGTGATATTTAATTACATATTAATGTGTCACAACAGCAGCTGAGACGTGAAGTTATTTATATATTATCTGTACTTGTAGTTTACACTGCACATAAATCACAATACTGTCTTACTCCAACTTCCCACACTCTTTGGTTCCTGCTGAAGTCTTAAAGGCTTTTGTTTTTGGCAACACACATTCATACAAAGCCTTCATCACCTGGGCACTGTGGATATTAGCAAATAAATCTCAAACGGAGGGAAAAAACCCATTTGTTGGGGACTTTTTCCAGTCGTGGGTCAACATGTGTGGTGCAGTGAAGAGGACGGTCCATGAAGCACCGTGGCTTTGTATTCTATCTTTCTCGCTCAGAGTGGGATGAGAAGATGGATAGCACCTGCATAACTGTCTGATTAATATGGATCTTTAGCCGGAAGACGGTTAGCTTAGCATAAAGACTGGGGGGAAAAAGGGGGATTAGCCTGTCTCAGTCCAAAGGTTTAAATAAAGTCTGCCATGCATTGCTGCTTAAGCTCATCAAAGGATACGTTCGACAAAAAAACATTAAATTGAGTTAGACATTATTTACATCCTCGATGTGCGTTACGTTCAGCTCAGCAGCTACGGGGAGAATTATGTCTTAAAAAGAGTATAAACGATATATTTTGGGGTCTCCAGGCTGTCTGGAGACTCGGGTTACACCAGAAGATGTATGGAGACATTTTTATTTATTTATTTTTATCTTAAAACAAGTCTCCAGCTACTTCAGGTGTTTTCAGGGAATCTCCAGAAACGCCGACTTTCCATCAGCATGAAACTGGTTAATGACAACGTGTTCGCTTTGTTGGTTTAACTCATCCTGCGATCAATGTTTTATATTTTGTTTATTCAGTCACGTACAAAATAAAATGTTTTATGTGCCATGCATGGTGAAAGGAGGACACACACACACACACTGTTACCTCTTAAATCTTTAATACTACAGACACAAAGCAGACATTTGATTCATGGACTTTGGGTTGAAATCTGTGTGAAAATGCAGAGAAACAACAAGAAAAATTGACAGAATTCAAGAATAACCTTTGTAAACAATAAATACTTTAGAAAAACAGACTTTGTTTCAAACATTTTACTTCATTTTAAATATACTTTTCTTTCACAAAGCTGAAATGTGATATGAAAAATACTTACATCCCTGAGAAGAAAACATATTGTGATGTTGATTCTTCAGGATGCTTCATGTACACATGTTGGTTTTAATTCAGTTTTTATTCCATATGTGTTGTGTCTGCTGCCGTCTGCTTAGTCCTCGATGACTGATGAATTTAAAATGTGCATCTCCTCCAGCAATCCCACTTTCCCTCTCACATGTAGAGAGAAAAAGTATATGAACTAATATTAATATATATTATAGACTTCTCTGCTCCACATGATGAGATCTGACTCTGGCTGCATCTGGTCCGTCTTCCTCCTGGTCTTTGTTCATCACGGCTCCCCCTCCGTCGCCTCCCACCTCTTCCAGTCCTCCCCTTCTCTCCCCCTGAAATTGAGGCAATGTCATATTTTAAGAGGCCATTTTACACTAAGCTATTTATCTGCACACCCTTGGAGGAGCGAGGCAGGGTGGCATCAGAGATTAGCGGGCGGAGGCAGACATATTTATTTGGCTGTAACAGCATGTGGGCAGCAGGACTGTACGACGGCGCCGCCGAGCGTCACAAAACATTGACCTTGTGTGAAAGAAAGTGCGCGTCCTTTGTGTCATGTATCAGAATATTAGCTTCACTGAAATCAGCCTGAAATCCTCATTTTGTCAGTCGACATCTAAATTGAATGCATCGCGTCTGTGTAGGCGTGTTATTTTTCACTTTCTGTGCGAACCGGGAATGACAAAATATGTATGTTCCATGTAGAGAGAGAGACAGAGTGAGCGATGGAGAGGATGTGAGAGACCTCCAAACTATTTCCCTCAGCTGCTGGTGGTGTTACAGGCATATTTTTCAGGATGTAGCAGCATGTGGGCCCCGGCTCTGTTTGTCCAGGATGACACCCTTCACATCCATTCATCACTGTCCCGCCAGACCTCCACTGACCTTGGGTCTCTCTGTGAGTCTGTGTGGGAAAAAATGAGGGAGAGCCAGGTTTCGTTAAGGAGTGATGGAATGTACTCAGTTTGTATGTTCTTGGGTGTTTTTTTTTTTAAAAAATATGTGTGTGTGCGTCAGTAGGATGGCAGCTCCTGCGCATGCACAGGAAAAAAAAACAAAAAAACTCAACATCCGGGGCAGGAATCAGGCCAGAGAACTGGACCGATCAGAGGTGACGAGGAGAAATCTCTTAAGCGACGCGTTTTCTATCTGCTCATTTAGTCGAGCGAGGAGGTGGCGACGCGGGAATGTTCATCACCTTGAAACCAGGTGATTGAGAGCCAAACATAGCCCGACATTTGTTATTCTAACATCTTAATGATTTCGCCTTTTAAGCCGCACAAGACTGCAGTCCCTCCAGGTGCCCGGGTGACAGATGGCCGGCCCGGGCGGGGGTCCCCTCCTTCTACAAGTTATAGATGGACACCTTGTCTGAGGCACACACACACACACACACACACACACACACACTCACACACATATACATACACAAGGAGAAAAAGGCAATTAGGGCCAGCACAGAAGAAAAAAAAAGAAGCTTGATGATGATAGAGTTTTACTTTCCACGCCTCGTGTCCTGAACATTTTCCTGCACAAAAAGGGACAAGTTGAGGCTTTTCCAAGGGCAAACATGAGGAAGATGAATTAAGCTGACGTGTATCACCAGAAATCAGCTCATTTAAAGGGATTTGGGCCATTTGATTCTACACGTACACGCCGCAGGTCATAGAAAAACACATGGTTTTAATGTATGGATCTGTGTAAAATGCTTACAACAGGAAACGATAAAGCCATTATTCCATGAGAAAAGCAGCTGCTGGTGAGATCCTGGACAAAGAAAAGTGTTTGACATTTGATCACCTGTGTCATCTGGAAAAGACGTCAGCAGAGAGAGCTGTCTGCTGACGTCTCACTGTGTTTCCACTATCACCGGGCGTAAGCTGATATTTTACTGAATCGACATCTATTGCAGGTTGTTCATTCCGCCTCCCTTTTTCAGCGTCTACTCCACAGAGAGAGAAGGAGTTTAAAGCACCTCGACCGCTTCACACGCAGCTGAAAGTCCTGAGAGAGCGCGGTGCAGCACGCGGACCAGGACAACAAACCTTTAGTCAGTGATGAGCATTTTAACGACACGTGCGTCTTCATCAGACGTGTCTTCCTCCAGCCTGCGCTGGGTCAGGTCCTGATTAATGGAGGTTATTCAGGTGGCTGTGAGTCTTTGTCTCGTTTGACTCTGATGGTGTTGAAATGTTCAGACACTGAATAAAAGTCTGCTGGTCTGCAGTTTTACTCCAGACTGAAATATCTCAACACTCCTTGGATGGATTGCCATTAGAATTAGCACAGACACTCATTTTCCCCCTTCGAGATAATTTGTAATCACTGATGACGGCTTCACCTTTCTGTGATCTTCATTATCAGCCAAACTCGCTAACGGTATGCAGCTGAATCAGCTGCTTCTAAGTTCCCTAGACAACCTCGCCTGTACTAAATGCTTGGCCGACATTACACATGCTAATTATCAGCATGTTAGCATTGTTATTGTGACTGCGTTAGTATTAGCATGTAGCTAAAAGCAATGCTATGCATAAGCAGAGCCTCAAAGAGCTGCTAACACGACTCCTCTTTCTTAAAATGAAGCTGCGTACATTTAGCTTACAGATGTAAATCTAACCAGAACACATCAGCACATCAGTTCAGGCAGAGCACTGAAGGAAGTGTGTGTTCTGTTTGCATCAGCCGACTGACAACAGCTGCTTCGTTCATGCTCCACCGTCGGCTGTAACCAGCAGAGAGTCTAACGAGTTTCACGTCAGGGCCCAAAAACTCTTAAATTGTTGTGTCTAATTCGCAGCTCGTCTAATACTCTAATACTTGGGTCGGGCCGGCCACCAAACCAAAACTCAGTAATTAAATATCTCACAAATTTAACCTTTTATTGACCTATAAAGAAACAATTCAGTTACTACTACTCACTACTGTTAGTGAGCTTTAGAGGCGCTGGGTTTATTTACTCCCACACAATTTCATTCAGTTTGTAGCCGTTGTGCTAAGCTGAGCTAACCAGCTGCTGGCTGTAGTTTAATACTTATCATGCAGACTAGAGAGTGGTGTCAATGTGAAATCTGACTTTCAGCATGAAACAGAAAACTGTTGAACTATTCCTTTAAAAGTTCTAACTAAACTTTCAACCAAGACTCTTAGAAAATGATGTTCATGTACAAATAATTTGTTTTTCCAGATGCATTTTAGAAGAAATGCTGCTTGGATTATGTTCCACTGTAACTTGTGAATTAGTGAAGTATCCTGGTAGTATTTTTAGAAGTCCTTTAGAAGACACAAGCTGCTCTAACAATGTGACCTCCTGCTTCTACTTTACATCAGAAGGAAGGACGAGAAAAATAACAGACTCAAAGTCAAAAGTAACTCATACAAAGTTTGCTTCGTCCAAACGTCGTGATTACCTGATGGACTGAGTTTCTGATCATCTCTTGAAGAGGCCATCTTCCTCCTCTTCCTTCCTCCTCTCATCTCTCTCTCTGTGTTTCAGTGTTGGATTGAGGGCAGAGCGAGTGATGACAGACGCATCAGTCTTTGAGCCTGAGCTGACTGATTATGAGTTCCAACCCACAGACAAATTAAAAGACTTTCTATCATGTACATCTTAAATCGGGATTCTTGGACGGTGTTTAAATCTGTGGAGTTTGTCAGCAAAAGCTTTAAAGTGATGACCCACCAAAAAAACACATTTAAGATATCAAAGAACCCACCCTGTGTTGACTAAAGACTGTGGACTGAACTCAACAATTTCATCAAACAAATCTCAAAATTGGCCTTTTTTCGGGGGATCAGGTCCAAGAAAAACTTCACTCTTGCCGTGAAAAAGTTGCATGCAAGTCAAGAGGAGGGAAGTGAAATGCCTTGATGAAGTTTTGGGTCTCTGCGGTGTGTAAATCACGCCCGTGCTGACCTGTATATTAGCTCTTTATGTCGTGTTTACGACCGTAGACAAATCAGTTAGCCTGCAGGATATTTACGCCGGGCGCCTGACAGCCTCTCTGAGCTGCAGTGGTGCTTAAGCTCACTGCACGACCGGACTGCATGATGGTTAACCCTCCTCGCCCCACCCAGAGTCAACAACACACACACACACACACACACACACACACACACACACACACACACACACACACACACACACACACACACACACACACACGCACACTTTCCAGAGTCCAGTTATTTATGGTATGAGTGTACAGCCACCTTCCGTCCAATTAAATCTGAGTGCTGGCTTTGTGCAGCTCCCTGTTCATCATCTCCCTCACGGGGCCTGTTGTTGGAGAGTAGAGGGGGTATACTCTCGCTTTTCCATCTGACCCGCTCTCTGGGGGTCAGGGGAGTCTGGGTTTAAGGGGGAAATGTGCCACTGGAATTTCATCTTTCAAATATATTAGCCCCCATGCTGCACGACACTTCAATTTGTAGAGTCTGAAGTTCAAGGGAAAATCAAACCGATGCATTATTCTCCATCGTGTGTCCACCGACCGTCCACAGAGACACGGACACACAGTGCAGTCTTAAAAAAAGATCATAAATACAGTATAACATTCACCTACAGCACCTCTTGGGGGGAAATTAAACTACTAACAGCTAAAATGCATCGACGTGCACTTGTAGAAACAGCCTGTATGAGATATATCTAGTGTGTGTAGCATTCTATTCTACTCTGCTTTATCTATTTATTTGCGCATATGTTTATTTTATTTTGTCTTGTTCAGTTCCTACCTTGAGCTGCTTGTTTCTATAATGTTCGCTCCCTTTACCTGCCGTGCCAAATTGAATTTCTCCTGAGGGGGATGAATGAAGGTCAGACTTATCATCTTAATGCTTCTAGAGCTGCTAATAAAAAAAACAATCTACACTTTAAAATAGTTAATACCGATAGTGAGTCTCTCCCGGTCCAGGTGAAGACAGCTGATAGGACGGCACCTGCCGAGCTAACTAGCTGATAGCGGCTACATTTAGCAGCAGTTGTTGGTATCCTGCCCCCTGTTTGATCAGAGTACGACTTTAACAAGTGGCAAATTCTTCATATTGCATCTTTAATACCACCTCAAGGTCCATTTCGTAGCTGTTCTGTAGGTTCTGATCATATCGTTTGCTCTCTATCAGCAGCTTGAGATTGTTGCAGTGAGTCTGTATCAGCTGCTGCTTCTAAAAATGAGCATTGAATCAAACAGTTTGATAGAAGTGCTCGATATGTGATATGATTCCTGCAGTTTCGTCCCTTCCAGTAGAGCGATGCTACCTTCAGGTGACGACTTCACAACTGCGGCAACTAAATAGAAGAAATACAAATGTTTTTTTTAGGTAAACAAAGACTTTCAGAAGGTGAAAGGCTTCATGAAACATTGATGATGCGGCTTGTGGATTTTCTTTGTTGTGCAGCTCTGTGTGGACGCGCTCGTGGTCGGAGGAGCGTTGGAACATTTTGCGTTAGATCGGGAAACGTCTCCTCCAAAACCTTTTTAAGTTCAAGCAGTCTTATTTGTCTTAACAAGCGTCAGGTTTTATCATCCTCTCGCTGGCTGGAGAACAATCCCCCTCTTGTCTTGAGCAGACGGGCGCTGTGGAGGTAAACACGGCCGGGTCAAGTCTCAGACCATTAAAATCAGCGTGCCGTCTGTTTTTATGCGTTTTGTGACCGGAAGTCTACATAAACAACGAGAAGCCTGCCTCACCCTGACGACCTGCGCAAACTGACGCAGCCTATTAGCTACAATAAATACCGCAGCAGAGAACTGCACAATAAAACAATACGATGGTGGTGATGATGGATGCACACAGCAGCCTGTTGGAATCTGGAAGTTCAGAGGAAAACTCGACTCTCCAGTTCAACTTTTAATGACAATTAATGGACAGACGGGTCGTCCAATAGGCTTCCTGGCAGCAGCGAGGTGAGAGGTCGTTTCCCTTCATGGAGAGAGTGAGAGTCGGAGCTAATGCTGAGTTTCCCCACCGCCTGCACATATATCACAGTGACATGCTACAGCAGTAGCTGCAGAGCCCCCGGAGGGCACGACCCACACTGGGAGGACGCATCAGAGCGCTGAGCATGTCAGCACCACAACCTGGACTCTGGAGGCCCGAGATGGATCTCTATTTTCCTTCTCCTCTGACTCGTGAGCTACCTTTAACCCTCTTCTCTCGTTTTTTTCTTCCCTGCTAGCCTTTTGCCAGGCTCTCTGTCAGGTTTTTACTCCTCATGCCGTTTTTCTATTTCAGTCTTTTATAGCGAGTAACAGTGACCAGAGCAGGAAGTTTAAAATAGACCAGATTCTGATCTTTTTTTCCCCCCCGGAGCCACATTCTCTGTTTGCTTTCTCACAAACACGACTGGACATTGTTGTGCGTCGAGAACTAGCATAAATATTCAGAATATTAGCATTCCTCGTGTCTCTGATGCCCACACACATAAACGGGGCTTTTCCGATAAAGCCCCTGAACTTCAACACACAAGTACACAGACCGTAAAGAAAATACACAGTGTGGGTTCCCTGTTTGTCAAACAATCCCCCGGTAATCTCCTTCAAGTCTGCGAGAAGGCACCAAACATCGGTTTCCTCCAGGGCTGAGTTAAAACTTTGAGCCGCAGCTAAACTCTCGTGGTCTCGGGTGTCCCGGGCAGAGAGGTGATGACTGCAGGACGCAGATAAACCGCGAGCCGTCGCAGCTCTCCTGCCGAGGCCGGGATGAGGACGAGGGTCTCTGCGTGACTCAGTCCTTTTTAGTTTTATTTCAATTTCCAGTATATTTGACGGATTGCCTGCTCGTGGAATTACAGATGTCATTCCAATGACTTACTAAGTGGATGTCTGAAATTGTTTTGCTCGGCTCAACTCTATATTTCACTTACCAGCTTAGCTTTATATTTTATTGCTGCGGGGCGGCTGCTGTTGTTTTCACCTTGAGTCTGCGTGCGTGTCATCGTGGCAGGATGTGGACCTGGAGACGCCGACTGAATCTCTTTCGTCTTTCTCTGGAGAGATCTCCGGGGAATGTTTTCACAACTAAAGTGAATATTACGCGGCGATTCCCTTTTTGGGAACGAGGTTGATGTTTGAGATTTTACAGCAGGCATGAAAGACGTCAACCACGTCGAGCAGAACTACGTGACGTCACAGCTCATGAGCAGGCCGACCTGTGTGACCTGTGTGACCTGTGTGACCTCTGTCTACCTGTCAGGACGTCTCTCTCAATTATTGTTGTATGTCTCGAAGTACTGATGCCATCATCCAGATGTTTGATATTAGGAGGGAGGTCCTGATGTGTCTGTGAGCAGTTCAGGTGGTGTAAGACTGGACCTGTATGATCTGTGTAGAACAGCATGTTTTCAAACAGGAGCTGCACTTTGTTGAAAACAAGCTTATATTACAAAATTAAACATTTTCCCTCATTTTTATCAGCGGTCTCTGGAGAAAGACTCCTGCACACTGTCCACTTCACCTGCGATTAAGTTTATTGACACGCTGTCATCAGGTTATCTTAAGGACAATGGGGTGTCGGTCTTCTCCTACACACCTGTCGACTTTAATGTGTTTAAAAGCTGCTCTCTATCAGTGTGTTTCTAATGATTGTTTCCTGAATACTCCCTCAGTGTTCGTACTTATTCAGTATCTTCAGCAGCAGTCGTACCATCGTCACTCCTCTGCTGCTGAGAGTTTCTTTTTCCAGTTCTTTTATTTTACTTGCCTTCCAGGTCGTACACACGAGGAGGGTTGACTTTCACTTGGTTGTAGAGAGTTGAAATTGTTTTTACCTCTCATCCATCCATCCATCCATCCATCCATCCATCCATCCATCCATCCATCCATCCGTCCATCCACAGCTCCTTCAGTTCTGAGCTGAACTCTTCAGAACTGAAGTGAAGAAAAAACCCCTCCAAGGCGAAATGTTTTCACACATGTACGACCGAGTGCAGCTGCCCTGGATTCAACTCCTCGGACGCTCGCTTCATGAAATTCTTGATGTGAGAGTTGAAAACTTTTCTTTTTTTTTTTTCTGGGAGGCTTTCAGTGTGTGATGTGTGACGTCACGAACAGAAGCTTTACGGTGAACACAAAGACGGCAGAGTCGAAGCAACTGGTGTCGGTGGAGCAGAACAACGTGGCCGATGATTAAAAAAGATGCAGAGCTGCAGAGTTTGACATGATTTTGTCGTGGCACTGATGCTGTTTTATTAAATTTACCACTCAGATCGTTAATTCCTGACGTTTTTATCGGCCTTGATTTGTTCACGCCAGACGTTTGAGTTTCAGGGAATTTTCAATCTGCACATTCTGACTGTGTTTCAGGCGTTTCGTTGTTTACCTGTGAGACAAGTGCACAATCAGTGACATTGTGTGTGTGTGTGTGTGTGTGTGTGTGTGTGTGTGTGTGTGTGTGCGTGTGTGTGTGTGAGGACGGGCTATCTGACACCTTTGGGACACACACACACACATTATCCATCAATCATAACTGGGAAATGAAATGTCTCTCTCTGCCTCTGATGTTTAATTTTACACAGTAAGCAAATATGCACACACACACACACACACACACACACACACACACACACACACACACACACACACACACACACACACTTGACCTCAGTTTCATCATGCTACAATGCTATCTCCTCTCTCACTCTGCTGTCATTCTGTCAGCAGCCCGTATCCCACAATTATTCCCTCCATCTTCTCTCTCCTCCTCCCTCGTGTATCATACTCTCTCTCCTCACTCCCACTTCTTACCTCCCCTCTCAGGCACTTCCTCTCCCCTCCATTTGTCACTCCTCTTTGCGCTCGTTCCTCACTCCCCTCCTTCGCTGCTCACATCTCACATCTCCTCTTCTGTCTTTTATTCTCCGGCTTCCTGTGTTCACCCCTTTTCCCCATTTTGTCCTCTCTTCTCTCCTCATTCATCTGTTTTGTTGTTCCTCACACCTCCGCTCTCCTCTCATCGTTTGTCTATTCCTTCTCTCCTCTCCTCCCTCCTGCATTCCTCGGCTCACTTTTTCTCTCCTCTCCCCTTTGTCTTTCCATCACTTTTCCCTTCCTCTGCCTCCTTCTCTCCTCCTTTCCTTCCCTCACTCCCCCTCCATTCCACTCATCTCTTTTCCATTCCCTTTTTCTCCACTCCTCTCAACGTACCCTTCCCTTTCTTTTCCCCTCTCCTCTCCTCTCCTCTCCTCTCCTCAGTGAAATGAGCTGTCAGAGCCGCGGATGATTGACGAGTCAAGGTGGACCGGACTCTTCCCGCTCTGTAGCTGTCACTCAGACGGTGCGTTTGTGTGTCTGCCTGTGTGTGTGTCAGCAGGGCGGTGGGTAATAGCACTGACACAGCAGTCTAAGTATGAGAGGCGAATATCGCCCCGGCGACAGCTGATGATTAGATTGCCTCGACTCAATCAAAAAGCGGATGTTGTCCTCAGCAGTCGAGGAAATGACTCTGCCTCTTGTGTATCTCCACAAGAAAGTCTTTGGATGGGAATATAAAAGGGAGCCAATAATTAATTGAGGAAGTGGAGATAGAGGGTGCTGGTAGGGAGGAGGGGGATTACAACTAAATGTCACTGACAATTAATTTTCCATTGCACAAAGGCAGAAAATGAAGAGAGGCATAATCTGTTCAAGTCAATCAGATCCTGAATCCCTGTGACAAGCGCGATCTATGATTAAGTGGCTGCTTCGTCGCCGAGGTACCTTAATTAATCTATTTTACCTTGTCATCAGTTTTGCTTCCTGAGAGTCGTTAGGTAGGTACCTTTAATGGAATAACGAGCCGCCGTTTAAGAGATCCAGACCTTCCATCACCATAAACGTCAGTCACCTCAGAGAGAAGCTAAGGAGAGAAGTCGCCGTCGGTCTCATCTATTTCCTGGAGTTGGTAGAAAAGATACAGCAACTCATCTTTCATTTAACGGCCGCATCACTTTGTCACCGGGCTTCATCTCGACTGTATAAAAGATCTCTGGTCTCTCGGGAGTGTCATTGTCCTAAAAAAAAACTATTACTCACCTGTTCGCTTTGTGGTACTTTGCAAGGTGTTTGCCCCAGATAAGTCTCACAAACACACACAAACACAAACACACACACGACTCCCCCCAGAAAACAGACCTCCAATGGTGATGAATGGACCATCAGTGACACACAAACAGAGACTCACAAGCTGCAGTGCATGTAAAAAGTAGATTCACACAAGCATGCACAAAAAAAACACACTCAACAATTTCCATATCCACACACACACACACACACACACACACACACATACACTAATTATTCTCTCTGTCACAGAACATGAGAAAACGATTCAAAGACGCTTCCTTAACTCCCATCTGGAGGCATTTAAACAGTAAAACAGTGGAGCAGCAGTGAGAGCGAAACCTTTTCCACTCCGGGTTCGGCTTTATTTACTCGGCTTATCTCCCCTCTGGAATCACCGCAGCCCGGCCCGGAGCAGCCACTCTGTTTATTCAAATGGAGCAAAGAATAATACGGCTCGAGCCATCAAATCCAGAAGCCTGCAGTCATTTGTGTGTGAGTGCGTCGGCGTGTTTCTAATGGCTTTACGATCCAAAACCACATGCTTGACTTTTGTCCAGCGTCTCACCTACGAGAAACACGTCAAGCTAATCACTTCTCCCCGGTGGAGCCGCCGGCCGCCTCAGCATTTCCCTCCATCCGCTTTCCATCCTCATGCTTTCAGGTGACCTAATGCTCTGGCATGTATTTAGGACTTCTTGGGTGGTAGCATGTTGTGCTAATTATGTTTCTAAAGGTACAAATATGTCTTACTCAACACAGTTTTATAGCTGTTCCACCAAAACCTCCATCTGTTATAAAGGTTTCTAATTTCAAAAGTGTGTAGCCTGCATGAGCTAGCTATAATGGAAGTTAGCACTTCATGTTTCCCATTAACATTGATGGCTTTTAATGCATTAGCTTGGTGGCTAGTTAGCTAGCTAATGATGCAAATGCTCATTAGGTGTAATGACTCTCGTTGTGGAGTAAAACAAGGATCAACGGAGGCAGGGGTCACACTGAAACAAATCCCCCGACAAGTGTTGATGTTGTCACAATCGTCCTGAAGGAAAATGGATGTATTTGTCTTTGAACTGACTGCAGATTTATTTTTATTGCGGAGAGAATTAAAACTTTAAATGAACATAATGAAGTGACCCCTGTACACGGGGTTGATGGCACTTTACAGAAAGTTAACACTGCTTCAGCCGTAGCCTATTGTGCACTCTTGTAGAGGTCTTCGGAGGTCTACTCGCTTCCTACTTGAGTATCCTGAGAGTTATACGAGAGGAGACAAACTACTTACTGGGAAACCTTCTGAATCGAAAAGTCTGCATCAACAGAGATGACACTTCCTGCCCTGTACCCTCCACAGCCAAGTGTGTGCTTTATCACAGCTGAACCGCTGCAACATGTCAGCCCATCATGCTGTTGCAGACATAAGAGCATCGTTGAGATTCACAGCAGTTGCAGAACAATATTCCAGTAGACGTGGATGAGGAGGACTTTGGTGTTGCCTCAGTTTATTGTTGAAGATATAATTTATCAGCTCTCATTATGTGATGCATCGTTATCATCACAGGAAAACAGTCACAAAGTGATCGACTGGATCTCCTCTAATGGGCTCTGCCACTTTGCACTCACCGTGTTACAGCTGGGGGTGATGATGATGATGGATGCTGCCAATCTCCAACTTCCTGTCACAGTTGGTGGAGCCTGGATGACTTTGTTCATTCAGCAGGTTCTGCTCACTCTAGTCGTTGCCGTTCAACAACTATTCAGTCCCTTTGCTGCCTTGGAAGGCGAAACAAACTCCTGCCCAGATTGTAATTCACCTGCAAGTCTGCCTGAGGCTTCAACATCAGCTCTGAGCAGATAGAGGAAGAGAAGATTCCCCAACAAGACGGAGATCCCTCTGCTTTTTGAGGGCGGAGAACAGGGTCACGTAATACGTCAGTGTCCTCACTCTTTATTCGCTTCTGCTCTCGTCAGCCAGATATGGAATAAGCTGTAAATACATCAGGTCTCTTCAGATGTATGTCAATAAAAGTGTGGATCAGAAGCACCAGTCAGTTTTGTTTTCAGTTTCACACCACCACAAGGCTTGTTAATTAATCTGCACTGAAGCACACATCTCTCATACAGACCTGACCTCAGCTTTTTTGGACAACAGTAGCAGTTTTTTTTCTGTGTGTGTGCAAGATCTTGGTCGATGTGTCTGTTCCAGAGTTGTGGTTCAAACTGATAAGGCCCGCTGAGGAAGTCCCGTCCCAGCGTCACCGGGCCAGAGAGGAAACAGGGGGTCAGCCCATGGAGTCAGATAAACTATGTACCCCGGCAGATAACTCCATCCTCCAAAAAACGCTGGCAAACGCTCCCTCTGCCCATTAGGTCCAATCATAACAGAAAGTCCCAGAGAGGAGTGTAGACGGAGCGAGAGAGGCGGGAGGGAAGAACAAAAACAAGACGCTCATCAACATAAAACAATGCGTCTCGGAATCCTCTCTGTCATAATTTCAGCCTCACTTTGTCTTGCGATTTGCAGCATCCTGGAGTCGGGGCTGAGACTGTGAGCGCTCAGCACTTTGTTTGTGACAAGTCAGCTGTCTGTGACTCAGCGCCCCGCTGCACCGTCTGCTGAGCGATACAGTTCATTATGTTATGCAGGAGACGCATCACTTCGATAAAAGACTGGAGTCACGCAGCAAGAGCGGACATCAAGTGAATCAAAACATTATTATTTCTTCTATCTCTTTTTATTTTTGCTGTTCCAGAGTTCATCCATTAAGTGCACCAGAAAAACAACATGCGTCATCCCACACTGATTGTCCACTGGATGCAGAACAGAGCCCTCAATGTTTTACATGTGAATGCTGCAAAAATTGATTCTTGTGTTTATTTTGTGGATCATCCTCAGTCACGGTTTGTTTTTTGATTTACGTTCAAACGCTACTTGAGATTCAGGAAACACTGTGATGATAAAACAGGAGAAACTAACACAGACTGTTGATGGGACACAAACAGAGCGTCCCCTGTTAATCACGCCGAGCAAAACTACGAACGCAAACAGCGGCCTCAAAAAAAGGGGAGGATAACCGTGCCAACTTGGCCAACTTGCAGCGTTTGTGTTGGCTTGGTATCGCAGCTAAGCGGGGCCACCCTGGGACAGTCTCCACCCCGAACCAAAGGCGTGTCCTGCACCACAGGGATTTGTCTTAACAAACGGTTGGCTGTACAGTGAACACAAATACTCTCCTATCTTCTGACATTGCAGCTTGAAACATGCACACAAGCTAGCGTTAGCAAGTCATTTATGCCACTGGGAATTCTGGTATTCTGGGAATACGATGTAATCCAGGAGGGCATCTTCAGCCGTCACAGTGCTTCTACTAAAAGTGCTTACCTTGCCACTTACAGGCTAATCTTCCTTTTCTTTATAACTCTTAACGTTTGTTTACCCAGAAACAGACGATTCCTCGCTCTCACCCACCAAATCCACCAGATTCCACTTGCAGACGCAAACACTTTATGATCATAAAATACGCTCGACAGCAACAAAATAACTCATCATAACCATCTTGGCTTATCGTCGCAATTATCCAAAGATCACTAACTCCGGTTTGGCCAAAATAAACCCTTAATTAACGTTGTTGGTGAGTAACGCTGTCAACACAGACTGTCAGTGGGAATCTACGCTTGGCATTGAGCGAACTGTTTGTATGTTGTTGCTTATAGACGTCTTGTTTGTGTTGCAAAATCTCTATAGTGACTGACAGCAATCCTCTCAGCTCAGTTAGCTCGCTGTTAATTACGGGCTCGACCACACTTTCAATGCTTCCTCCGCCCTGATGGTTCTGACTAAATCTCTGCGTGGCTATAAATTTAGCCTCTGCTCATATTTCAGATGACAGCTTTATTTTATTTTATTTTATTAGAGCTGTGTTAGACTTTTGCTAATGCAGACTGAATATCTCCTGCTACTGCTGCTTCACATTAAGAAGTGTTTCATCAGCAAAGCAGCAGGAGGCTTTTATTGTGAAACAGCTTTAGGAAATGCAATCTCTCCCCTCACGGTGTTAACAGAGCATTAGCACTGCTATGATACAAACTGGTCGATACAAGAATTATTTTTTTAAGCACTTTTCCGGATACGCCACTGTAGTTTCTCCCGTATTTTTGTGACCTCGGTCTGAACATCAAATGATGCATCTCCAGTGTATCGTGCACTTGAAGTTGGTGGTTTTCCTGAGAGGACAGTCTCGGCAAGGTACCTGCTGAAATAATTAGCTTATGTGTGGAACTGATCACTCTCTGCAGGCCTATTAGTACAGTCCAAAATACCTCGCAATGAACCATGCATCAGCAGTAATTTTGTGCCTCTGAGGCTTATTTCTAGCCAGGCTTATCAGGTGATTATTGATGCGTGGTTAAATCTCATTACCGGCCCCCTGGCTGTCATCTGACAGTTTCCTCAACATCTAATTAATTTTTACTCTTTTCAAAGTCATGGCTGTACAGTAAATTATACTTCTGAAAAACTTCACAGAAATTAACTAACCAAGCAAACAACAAAATCCACCTGAGGGGTTAAAAAAAACATCATGTCGATGCTTTTGTATCAGATTTGAAGGTTTTTTCTCTCCATTCTGGGAATATTTTGACATATCCATGAGCCAATCAGGTGGTTTCTGATGTGTGGTCTTTATGTGTGAGTGTGTGTAAGAGAGTCGTTGTGTAGTACAGTCCAGGTGAAGGGCGAGGCGACACTGCCAGCTCCCACTCTGTTCCCGGCGTGACTCAGAGCAGCTGTGGTCGAGGCAGCACAGGTGATGTGTTTCTCTGTCTGCCTGTTCCTCTTCCCTTTTTCACCCCCATGATTTGTTCCTCTGCCTCCCTTTTTGCCAGAGTCCAGATTCATTCCTGCAGCGTTTCTGTGCTGTTTACTGAGAAGCATATTCAAATGAAGTCTGTCACAAACAGGCGCCTGAAAGAACCGCGTCAGACATATTAATGCAGAGGTCGCAGGTGTCCAACTGAAATAATTCGATGAAAATACATAAATGCAATAACATGTCATCTTATTTGTGATTCTAGGCGAAAACCCTGTCTTTTGTTTGCCTGATTGTGGCAGTGATACCGGTGTTTTGCAGCAATTATATCTGTCAGTGTGACTAGTAAAAGTGTTTGTAAAAGGTCCTCATGTGTCTTTTCAAACGATGTGTGCTAACATAATTTGGGGCAGTTAGTGTTGTAAATTGGTGGCAAATTGGGTGCAATATGTATTTCTTTGGCTTCACTCTGAATACATTAAATTGTAGGTGGGCAAAGTAGTATAATTTGTATACAATTTACCAATACATGAGCATAACTGATCAACATAAGAGGCTGTAACCATCAGAAAGCTTTTCACTGAGGTCGTCTGATTGGGTTGCAAACATTTTTTTGTCCCTTCATTTCAGATTTCTGTGTGTTCCTGCATTTTATCTAAATACTATCATCTTTATTTTCAGTAAATGCAGCTGACCTGACCTGCTACTCAGCGAGCCATCTCATACTGGCAGAGAGCCATCGGTGTAAAAACAGTATCGTTGTTCAGCGTGTTCAACATATTACTTGATTAAATTCATGTTATAATGTCTCATAAAGGTGTACCATCAAAATGCTGATTGGGGTTGGAAAACATTATGGGTACACATTTTCAGCTTGTAGTGCAGCGGTGGCTGTTTGCCACTTAATAGCACTCACACACATTAAAGTGGTGGGTTAAAAAAAAACCAACCCAATTACAGTGTGACCACCCTGCTGGGTCAGAACACACGCTGGGCTGTTTAGATCCAACCAACCATGTTGATGCCTCTACAGCTATATTAATACGTATAACATCAGCATTCTCTGTGGGACACACTGTATTTTGGTTATAATGCATGATATGAAATACAAGAAGTGACAGGAAATGATGTAGGATGTATTTTATATCCAAAGCCACCAAGAGATGTTATGAGATATAATGTTAAATATGTGTTTGGTGTATTGGTGAGGTTGTCTTTGTTGTCTGCAGCTCAGTCACCAGTGTAAAATGTTGCTTTTTTTTCTATAATACGTGTCATATCAAATTCAGATTACATGTAAACGGCGTGACAGCTGGACGAGATGTCTGCCAGCAGCGAGACCACTGTTCGAGCCAGGACGACGGGACACTATGCAGCCATGTTTATGACGTTTCAGGCAGTTTAAGATAAAACTTGATCTTTTCAAACCCATAACAAAGTGGTTTATGTGCCTAAACCTAACGAGACCATGAGCACAACATTGTCACAACATAAAACTGAACCTGAGGGAGAACAGGCAGATGAGGCCAGGGACATTTTGTTTTCTTCAACAGGGTGACGTCTCCAGGAATCATGGTTCGTGTGCCGAGAAACTGGGACCAGTTTGTGCACCAACGATGGGAGGGCTAAAGTCTAAACCACGGTTTCTCCCCACCTTTTTACTCGATTATCCAATAATAGTATTCATCATATCTATATGGTTGACCAATGACAATTCAACACACACAGCAATATAATGTATTACATGCTGAAATTCTGTCTCTTTTTCCTGGGCGATTGGTTGCAGTTAACAGCGTTGCTGCTTAGGGCTCTGCTGCCTGCGATTTTTCAAACAGAGAAAGACCTCGATCAAGCTTTTTTGCTTTTGCTTAATGATACAATTCTTCTTATTAAATAGTTATCAGTACGTCGTAGTCTGTCTTCTCTATCAGTCTGTTTTCTTTCACCTCTCAAACAAACGAACACGCCTGACAGAAGTAACAACTTAAAGAAATGTAAAACAATCATCATATCTGTGTGAAAAATGTACGTTACCAACATTTATTCTGGAGGTTAGGTTGGTTATGTTTTAAAATTGTGCTACACACAGACACAAAGGCGTTCAGCTGGAGTCTTGGTTCTGGCCTTGAGAAATGGACCAGACCATGCTGTTTATTTGGTCAGAGGCATGAATTACAGCAATAAATGCTTTTAAACTTTAATCACACAACCAGATTTTTTTTTTTTTTTAAAGCAGCTGTTGAGTGATCCAGAGCAGTAATGAGATACAGGACTGCAAGTTCTTTGGACTTGTAAACAACTTTGTGCTTACTGATATCCAAAAAGCACACCTCCCACTGAGATATCACTACCGCTAGCTGCAGCTACCCACGGCCACATGAGGCTTTAAATGATGGGTGGGGTTGGCCGGGATACATTCCTGTGCAAAGATCAATCATCCAAACATTTTAAATACTTTGCAGTGAGAGAAAAACTCTGATATAAAAAACACTAAACGCTGACATGAGTTTTTGACACATATTTTGCATAAAACAAAGACATGGTGTTCGAACTGACAATGTTTTTTATTTTATTTCAGCATCTCTTTTCGTTAAGTCAGATGAAAGTGGATGAAACCTAAAATGGTTACGTTCCATCTTCAGGGTTCAGGTTACCAGCTCTGAGATTGTTGTTGTTGTTGTTGTTGTGTCCTGTACATACGAGAGTGCTGCTCGAGCCATATCTTCTGTCTGAAGCCCAACTTGTCAGGCGTTCATTTTTGTACGTCCAAACCTGATTGGAGCCTGACAAAGATAATATGTGTCAATGGGTCCCAATGGGTTCGGGTCAGGTATCCCCAATCTAGTAGAGATGGGGAAAACAGTAACACAAAGATATCTGAAGAAGACAATGCTGGCTGAAACAGTCGCCCATCGGCAGGCTGATACCAACAACCTGCATCCAGTGAGTCAGACTATAAATGGCACGGCTTCCCCATTTAACAAGCAATTATCCATTTAGCATTTAATGGCCACTCCAGTCCGTCAGACAGACGACCTCTACGCTTGAGTCTGTCTCAGCAGAAGCAAAGGCCATCGGTGACCTCTGCTATAGGTGCTCGTGTCTTAGATTCTGTATACTAATGAATGCAAATGATGCCATCTGTCAGCCTATTAGCAAAGAGTCATTTACAGTGCATCTGGCCTGTGCAAACACAGCCACTCTTGTCGTTGTTTGTTCACATCCTGTATACCTAATGAAGAAGAGCTCAATTATAGCATGTTGGACTCAATCTGTTTGTCTCTCACTCTCTGTATGCAGGATGGTTGTCTATCGTCCATCCACCAGTGGTGTCCTGAACCTGTGGTGTCCTTTATTCTCCTGCTCTTCACCTGCAGACTCTCCTCATCTCACCCCTCATGTCAATCTCACAGTCATTTTCATTTTAAAATGAACCCCTAGAAAAGCTATAACTCCATGAGCATCCAATGAGAATGACTTGTCAAAGATTGATACCACCACCGTGCCCTGTAATCAGTTGGCAGAGAGGGAATGAGATGGAAAATGCCCCCGCGCTCCCTCATCTTCTTCTCCGGCGCCGTCTCTCAGATCTGGGTAAAGGAGGCAGTGATAGATTGAGGTTGTCATTTCCTAAGAGGAGTCCTGGCTTTGCATATTACCCCTTTTCTCCATCACTTTAATGAAAACACCGGAGAGATACCTGGGCCGCAATTGATATCTACACCCCAGAGCGTTGCGATATCTTTATCCATCACGCAGCCTCTTCTCGCTCGGCCATAAATGTGTCTCATGTGGCTGCACATAGCACCGCATCCCAGGCCACTCCCTGCACATATGGTTGAAATATGCTAAATAAAACCTCATTGTCCTTCCAGGGAATACACCTTAGGGCTGAAGTGGGATCTGCAGTCAGTGAAATATTACTTGAATACCAGATAAAGCTTGCCTATAGGCTGTTTACGGTCAAGGACGTTGCTATACAATAAGGGCATAATGACATGATATAAGTTACCACCTGTAATTTAGGTTTTAACAGCGGCCACAGAAAGTTCAAGGTGCTAATCACTGTGCTTTTGGTAAAGGTCATTAGTTCTCGCAGCACTTTGGCAAACTTTAAAACTGATTGTGGAGAAAAACGTGCTTTGAATTTGAGCACTAATGAGGAAATTAGCCTCTGGGTAAATATTAATTTGTTGTTGGTCAACTGTTAATGAATATTAGGCTGCAGGGAATTCTATTCTCCACGCCAGACGACATTGGTAGCAAATCAAAAGTGTAGAGGGCCACCTCAGGATAGCAATTAGTCTAATTCAGCCTCACTGTTGTGTGTCCAATCCCAGTTTGTGACAGTCACTTAAACACTCGCCTGTAATGCCTTCGTCTCTTTAGGCCTCAGGGAAAGTCGAGTGTGTCGCCTCCCTCTCGTCAATCTCTTTGTCTCCTAATTTTTCCACCCTCTCAATGAAACTCTAGAGCTTTACAGAGTCGAGGCTGAGACAATGAATGGATGGCCTTTTACTGTCCTGCTCCCTGTATTCTTCAGCGACATACTTGAAACCCATTCCTTCTGCCAGCGCTACCACTACATTCTCTGCTCATACACTGAAAGTATTTTTCTTCATTGCATGATCTCAGAATATCACCTTCACCAAGGGCAGCCTTTTGTATAATCTATAAAGCAGCTTTTTAGCTTTATCGAGTTTCATGTTTCATACGCTTGTAAGTGTGAGGGTAAAAAAAGAGTGAAACTATGGTTTATTATAACATGGAAGCTGAAGTACTCAGCTTAATAACTTTCTTGCATTCCGTTTATTGTACACTAGGTTTTTAAAGAAAGAAATAATGGCATGGCAACAAAATGCACAACTGTAAAAGCTGTCACTGAGATTACAAGGCCTCTTTTTATATATGTTTGTGTGCACAGGCTTGAAACACATGCATTGTATTTGTGTACAACACAAGGTCAAGTTCTGTTCTCTCACATACAAATGTTTTATTATATGTTGTGACAATGTTGTGCAGTCTGGTTAAGGCACAAAAAGCTTATTTAGGGTTGGGAAAAGATCATATTTTGGACCACCAACATGGCTGGAAATGTCCCGATGTCTCACTGAAACAATCCAGCAGGTTTAAATGTTGAAATCCTCTCTCGAGTCTCGGTGAAGATCAGACCTCCACAAAAACAGGATCCACTGGGAGGTGGCCAAAGGTCGTTGACCTGGAGTCAGTGGACGGCTGAAGGAAGGTCAAGAAGTCAAGACAGTTTTATTTATATTGCCCAAAATCACAAATCACATAGGCTCAGTGGGTTTTAAAGTGTGTTCAGTGAATGCAATCCTTGTGTCCTTATACGCTTGATTGGATTGAGGAAAAACTCTCCAAAACCCCCTTTAACAATGCTGGCTAGTTCACTCTGTCACTCCTTCCATCTGTCTCACAGCCCCATTACACACCTTCTTGTTGTAAGACTCACACACACAAGGCAGTAAAAGAGAGTCAAGAGTTACTAAGTGTTTAATTCATTTCTAAATGTTCAGCTTGAGCCTCTTAAGAGCTGCTTTCACTTCTCCAAGGTGAAAACTCCAGCAGTCTTTGCAATCTTGAGAAAATATTCTTGCTTAAACTGACAAGCTCCAGCCTGCAGACATCATCGAGGTCACTCCATGACGCTGGACAGTCCATTTTTGATGTGACTGTTGTTTGATGAGTGTGATGAAGGCCACTGGTCAAACATGTGTCAGCTGTAACACTTATGTTGTTCTCAATACTGTGTTGCTGCAACTTCCACCTGGCGTAGATAGATAGATGGATCTGAATACTAAATTCAGAGATTTCTCCGTATTTGTTAATGCTGGTTGTTTCGCTCTTCATTCAGTTTGCTGCTCTCTCTGTGGGCCAGATCAGTAATACACTTCAATTTCACCTGAACAAATCGACCTACTGTAACAGCGCTATAACCCAACTTTGGATCCCAAACAGAACTCTAAGAAGACAGAGTGGATAAAGTGCTGTATTTATTTGCTTTATGATGATATATTGTTGTGGTTATTTTGTAGACTACCACTGCATTATTCACACCCTTGATAGATGCCCTTGTCCCGGATCCACCTCTGCTTACCTTTTCATTTCCACTGGCTGCATCGGAGCTGTGTAGCTACAGAATACAAACTATACCAGACTTCTACAGCGAAACACAGGGAGAAACTATCTCTGACACACATGAGTGAGCACACAAGCTTGCATAGCATCCTGAACAAATACATACATTTGAATGAGTAAACAGGTACAGGCACTTACACACACACACACACACTCAGTCTCACTGTAAATATATGCACCGGCATGCATATTAACAATTACTCCAGATACTGAGGTCAACAGAGAGGCTGATAAGATGACAGGCTGTGGAAAGGTAAATGTCATTTTCATAATCCCTGGTATCTGCCAGAGACTCAAAGACTATAGGTTGCCGAGGGGAGGGCTCCAACTGTCATCTGTGCCCACGCTCCGAAGAACAATATCTGGCCTTCTCAGAGTCTCTGGGTGTGGTCCAAGACGGGATAATGCCAGGGTCTTTGCAGTTCATCTAGAGGATTTCATTGATCATGTTAGAGTTTGGAGACCTGGCCTGAACTCGTTGGAACCTGACAGGCCAAACATTTAGAGTTGATGTCTGGGTTCGCGTCCAATTTGGCCGCATCAATCAGCGTGGTGCTTTCAAGTTCTTTTAGTAAAAATACAGTGTGTAATGTAATAGATATAGTGTGTGTTGGAGCTACATGCCTTGTTGACAATGCAACACAGAGGCTGTTTGTTACTTGGAACAAGCTCGAGTCAGGTTTGGACTTAAAAAGCAGAATGCCTGTCATGTTTGGGCTGAGTTTGGTTACTACTCTCTCTCTCGCTGAGGTGATGGGCTCTACTGGTGGTGTCCCTTGTCACACATTCTGTTTGTGATTTTCCTGGATAGTAGATAGATATTTCAAGTCCCTGAAGATTATCTGGTGCAGTGTCCGGATCCTCAGAATTGGTTCTCTGCTCTTTGCAGATGATGTGGTTGTTTTTACCTCATCAGACCTTAACCGTGAGCATGCACTGAGGACCTCAAAGTCTGAGGACATGGTTCTTTGACGGAAAATGGTGGATTAGTAGGATTGGGAATGAGTTCATGAGTGAGGGGAAAAGGGAAAAGAGATTGACAGACAGCCTGGCGAAGCATGAGCAGTAATCCAGGCGTTGTGCTGGTGCTGAAACGGACTGTTGTGATAAAGGAGCTGACCCGGCAGGAAGAGTTTTCATCAAGTTCGAACCTTCTCCGATATAGTGATCAGCTTTGGGTTGTGTGCAAAAAATAGCCTGGAAGCAACCAAAGTTTGTTTTCTTTGTAGCGTAGCCGACCTCTTGAAGATGGTTGGAAGCTCGGACATCTGGAGGGTGTAGAGGCAGTAGACACTGCTCCTTGGTGTCGAGAGGAAACAGTTGAGTTGGTTTGGTGGCTAATGATTCTGGTATCTGTTTGGCGGTTTGCATGTTCAACTGGTAGGACAACACTGGGTAGATCCAGAGAGATTGTATATTTCACTGGGTTTAGTCTCAGATCTGCCAGGACGAGCTGGAAATATTACTGGGGGAGGGACGTCTGCCACAACGACCCAGATGGATGGATGGATGGATGGATGGATGGATGGATGGTATCAGCTAACAATCACTTAGTAGAGTGCACTTTCTCTCCACAGTGCTGCTCATTTTTGTACCACCCACCACCATCAGCACCACAGGGCAAAGGTACACAAACAGAGAGGAACAGAAGCAGGTCTGAATCGGCGGTGACAGTCAAAACAAATGAGGGGGATAAATGGAGCAGCTGCTTTCTATTTCACTAAATACCCCTTTTCATATAGGCGGCAAAAAAATAATAAAGCGACACAATTAGTGAAGCACTCATTTAAAAAAAAAAAAAAGGCTCTTTCTATCTTTCCCTCTGTCTCACTGGGCTAATTATAAGTGATCTGTAAAGAGAGACCGGGAGAAAAACAGAGTGGGAACCTGTAAAGGGAGGTCAGGTGAGGTCACTCCATCTGCAAGTGAAAGCAGTTGTTGTGAGGGAAGAGGGAGCTGGAGAGTGACCAGCGGCCGCGAGCAAGGGATGAATGTGAAACAAAAAAAACAACCAAAATTCAGATAATCATTCTAACTGTCAATGGCTAATTTTCTGCTAACCCCTCAAGCCCTTTTTCCTCACTACATTAACCGAAGGTATTGTGAAGCAACCGGCTTTTAATGTGTTTAACAACGCATTAAATTACGTGATTAAGTGGCTGAATTAGATGGGGAAGCTTTTTCCACCGCCATGTCAAACACGGGCCAGGCTCGACATGTAGGAGAGGTGCACAACAAAGAAGAGCAGAGAACGACGTGTCGTACAGACGTAACCGACTGTAGAAACCTACTTACCTCCTGACTGACGAGGCTACGCAAACTTCTGTTCTCTGACAGAATTATAGGGAAGAGTGATTCTCATAATACATGACAGGCTAGTGCATGGAAGTTCATTCTTGACCTTGAGATCAACATGGGACTGAATAATCTCCCCTACTGAGCATCTTCTTCTTAGCTTTGGTTTTCCCAAAGCTCATTTTATGAATCATCACCATGAGATGTTTAAATCTTTGTAACACAACTAACTTAAGTCTCACATCTCAAAAAACTGTTTGTTTGTAGCCATGTTAGCACCGTTAATCATGGAAAGCAACATCGTCTTTTGGTTAAAATATCTTAACTATTTAAACGCATATCCATGAAATCTACATCTACGATCCCTATGGACACGTGTTCAGGGCAAATGGATACAAACTGGGTTATATACCACTGTATGTGTTTCACACCATTTAATAAAACATGCTATATTGCATTACAGGCTGACTGTAAACTGTAGATGGAATAATATAAATGAAAAGGTGGTAAACTGCACTTGAAAAATTGTTGAGTGTGAGAGTTGTCTGTATGCAATTTAAAGGAGTAATGGAGGTGAATGAGGCGAGCCCGCAGAGCTTGGCTGTTGCCAACAAACAGTGTTGATGTGGGCACTATATCATTACAGTATATGATTACAGCAAAGGCTAAGGGAGGTGTTTTGGCGAGCGTAGCTGCCAGCGTGACTTATTGCTGGTGAAAATGTTCTGCATGAATAATATTTCTAAATCCCACCAATTTGGGGTGCCATCACAAAGATGGAACACAGTCTCCGGAGCATATGAGAGCTGCCATGTTGAATTTTCACTTCACCAGCGTCGCCTGAGCCGCTGCTGACTAGCCAATCCTTGCTGGAACAGATCATCAGCACGGGGCTCGGAGCAGGAAGCGGCTCCACGTCAAGACCCTCAGACTCTGCGGAAGACTCGGAGCTGGCAGTGTCTGTTTGAAAAACAAGCCCAACCCTGTTTGACCCTCCAGCTCCCTGACGTGCAATTTCTTATCTCATTTCTGACACCTCGCTGGGTCCACCCTCCTCCAGACATAGAGGAGAGAGCTCACATAGCGGATAACACCCTCGCGAGGGTCATCCAACCTTTTTAAAGTCTACCCTGTGGTAGTGAGCTGTAGTAAAATGACTTCCCCTTGTTTGTTATGTTTGAGCTTAGACAGAATGGATAAAAAAGATATTTGGCACACACAGAGGGTGCTCTGAATATCCTTGCTGTCTCTCTCTCTCTCTCTGCAGCCAAACTCCACAGTCCAGGCTGCATGGCAGAGGTAGCTCCTGCCCAGCTGGAATAATAAGAGCCTGGATGACACTTCCTCCATAAACAGCAGCAGGGAGAGGTCGGCAGGGGGGTCGGCGAGCCTCACTAGAAGGCCTGTCTGTGACACGGAGCGCCACTCACAAACAAAAGGTGGAAGGAGGGGACGAGGACAGAAGGGCTGTTGGCACCACTTGAAACACACTCCTCACTTGATGTGTCGGTCGCTGTCAAAGAAACGCCCCTCTCTTGAGCTGCAGTGAGCGCGGGGAGGCCAACTCCTCTGTTCAAACCATGCCAGGTTATTCTTGGAGCACCTTTAAGAAACAAGTCCTGACCAAAGCGCTTTGCAGTTTAACCTAACATATGTTAAAGCTAAACAACAGACTCAAAAATCTGCTTTTCTGACAAATAGGACCTTTTAAAGTAACTAACTGACAGTAATATGTATAAACTGTTCCACAGTCTGCTGGCGGTGATGAAAACCTTTATACAAATTAATGAATTGATGAGGTTTCAATCATTTTCAACAGCAAATGATTGATAATCCTCACTTCACTTCTCTGTATCATCGAGGAGCCGCTTCATGTTGAATTAGCTGCAGGCAGGCTTATAATGACTTGAATAGCCGTATTAAAGATGTGAAGGTTATTTTTCTTTCAGCTGACAACAATGTTTATTTGCTTAAACTTAAAATCAAATGAGACTAAAAATGGCTTGATTTAATTCTAAAGAAAAAAAAGTCATTCAGTAAAAGCAAAGCAAATCTTTTCTTAGAATTATGTGTGCGTTTGATTGCTGGACTATTTGTTTTAATCACCCCAAACAGTCAGTACACTGTACCCACAGTACAGTACTAGCATTAGCTGTAAGCTAGCTAGCATCGGTACAATAACAGTGTGTGAGTGACTGTGGGAGTGTGTCTGTTTGGATCGGCCTCTGACTGAACTCAGAACCACAGAAACTCCAGTTATTTCTGGTATTTCCCTCCAATCTTCCTCTGACTCCAAATTACTTTTTAGTTTCATCTAGCAGAGACTCGTCTTTGCATCAGTTCACGTTGCCCCAAGAGAAACTGCAGCTACTTCCTCCTCTCCGGTGACTTTATCTGCAATAACACCATCGCTAAAATCTTCTCTGTTTGGACGCAGAGGAGCTGGCTCCTGAAACCTGGCTGTCCAACATGTTGTTGTGGTCTTAAGAAAGAACGAGTTGTGAGAAGACAACTTTTTCCAGAATCTCTGTTTCAACACTGATTGAAAGTCATCACGTGCAGGCAGATCCTGCTTTATTTGTTGATGTTTGCCTGTATTCGTATGCAAATGAGATAATTGACAGAGGGAAGAAGGAGATCTGCACAGGATTCATGACTGCACAAAAATATTTCCGTGCATTTCTTTGGGAGGGTGAAGGAACCGGGGGTAAAAGAAATAGGAAATGACAGATAGCACATATGCTAATTGCTTTCAGGAGCAGCTTGCGACAGCAGTCAAGACCACCCACGCCTAACTTTAGCATACAAACCAAACTAAAACACTTCCCAGGGGCCGCCGCATTCTCATAAAACCCAACCCACAAATTTCCCAACTGTCTCCAGCTTTATCACCTACTGTAGGCGCAGACATCCCCCATCTCGGTGGTTTTCATTAACTCGATATCCCGTCAAGCCCTGGTATGACCCCCTGGGAAACCCCCTGCTGTACTGTATGATGTCAGGCTCAGCTGGATTGAGATCACCTGTGGCAGACAGTCAAATGTCAGCAGCTGTAATATGATATCTGATGAATGACTAAGGCACAGCCCCGCAAGTTTTTGGAGGGGATTTTCCTTCTGTCCCAGTTACGTCACGGCAGATACTTAATTTTTTAACAACTGCTTCGGGTTGTCAGCCATCAAAGGAGGAGGATTTGCACTTGTCGACCAAAAATACCCAACATTTTATCTTCCATTTTCTGTGGAACACAACACATAAAATATTAGCTTATACCGACTGCTGATAAGAAATAGAATTACAGCATTTGATACACACGACTTTGAGCCTCCAACAGTTTGTCACCAGTCGAGGATGCAAACGAATCCTAATTGTGTTTGGAGAAAATTTGTCATTGGACCCTGACGTTTGGAGACGCAAAAGTAATTATCTTTCGCATACAGGCTTAATATCACTTTGGAAAAGGTGCCATGTTAATCAGATTTGTGATGAAGTTGCACCATTAAATGTGTTGCAAGGAGTCGTGGATCCACAAAGCGACTCATCTGCAGGGAACGATCAGAGACAACTGAAAGCACGTCAAGTCAAGATTTTTGTTGGGGGCTCTTCTTACTTTGCATTTGAAATAAATTATATGCAGTATATGTTTAACTATGTTGTAGTAAGACATGACATCCCTTTGATATTGTACTACCACTATGTAGCAAGAACCTTCCTGCAATCTATACAGTGGGCGTAATCCTCGCATGACATAACTGCTCTAATCACACACTTGTAGTAAACATGCCTTCGCTCAATAGATGTTTGCTAAGAATCCAACCCTCAGACTTTAAATCAGAGGTCTCTGCAGCGTCTTCAAGGCAAGGAAGGAGGAATGAGCGGTACACAACCACTGACAACTGGCATGTTGTTGGCAGAGAAACGGTACGAGCCAGCCAACACTCGACAGCAGCCACCAGAACACAAAATAATCTGAAATGAAAATAAAGCTTAGCGTAGAAAAACATAACGCTACTGATGATAGGTGTGAGTAAGAATACACGCCAACCATCAGCAGCAGCTTAATACGTTCTGAGCAGAATCGATTGGACAGCAGCGATCCAAATACATCCACTGACTGATCGGTCCATCGAGGAGAGGTTCCTCTTTACTGGATCAGATCCACTGACTGGCAACTTTCTTTATTAAAGGACGAGTTCGCCTAAAAGGGAAAATACAATCATTATCTCCTCACAGCCATTTCGATTGAAGGTCAGTTGCATTGTATATGCCTGACACAAAGGCAGTCATCCATGTCTTCAAGACATTAACACTGTTTTTACTCGATGGCCTCTATTGTCCTCGTTTTACTCTAGCAGGAATCAGCTGACATCTTCGATAATGTAACAGCTGACATGACGTAAAAGCGAGAAAGTAAAGCTCCCTCTGAGGTCAGTACTCCCACCTGGATATGTTCAAATCCTTACAGGAATACAGCAGTATTAACGCAGGGATTGAATTGGTGAATGTATTTTACTGACTCATTACATGTTGGTGGCCATGCTGCTCACATGTCAGTGTTTTTCAGCCTCCTGCTGCGTTTATGGAGCCGGTTAAATGTGCCAAATGTGAAATATGTAGGGGGAGCTCTTATTTGAGAGTTCATCCTCATACTTTTGGTTCAGGAGCTTTAAGTGAGGGATGTTTTTTTTTTTCCCCCCAAGTGTATAAAAATGAAACAAATACCGCAGCTGTTAGAAGAGTTATGTTCGGCTGTGATACTGAAAGTGGGAGGTTAATGATATCAGTAGCTGAGGTAGGGGGTCGAGGGATGTTCCAGGCAGCTCATTATTTAAACCTTTTTAGTCTCCTCACCGCTGGCTATGCTCGCGACGCCGCTGCTCTCATCATCAGCACAGACTGCTGCCGCACGATGACACTGTTTTCAGTTCCAGCAGAACAACCCCTGAACTGATGAAAAACTTAACAGAATCAGTTTAGAAGGCTCTGGAACCGAGGTGGCTTTCATTAAAGCTCGACTCTAAGGAAGATTACTTGCTCCTGTGTCCTCTCTCCCTGCTTTTTCTGTTCTTATTCTAGATCCAATCAGGAAGATTTGTGTGGTCACAGTCCAGCAGCTTCCCCTGAAGCCATCAGGTGCCCAGCGTAACCCCAGACACCTGGTTTACCTACTGGTGCCGGACGCCTCTTCACCTGCGACCTTTAACCCCACCGGAGGCTTGTCAGACATCAGCTGTTCGGTTCTCTGTTCGGCTGGCTCGTGGTACCGCAGCCAGTCTGAGTGAGAGATGGCACCAGTGAGTCACAGCACCGCGTAGCATTCATGCAATGTTTTCAGTGCAGATGTTTGTCATAAATATTCATAAAGCCGCCTAATGGCAATCATTACTCCAGTTCAGTCTCTTTGCCTTGGCAGGCCCCCCAGTGAAGCCCGCTGCCAAAACGGCTCTTGAACTCTGCACTCTAGTGGCCGCTGTGATTGATTGGGACTGTCATCGCAGGAATCCTCCGGTCGCACAGCCGGCCAGACAAACATATGACAAGCACAAACACAGAGGTATTACACAAGCACACGGAGTCATGAATAGTCATTCAATCCGCTAATGTGATCAGCCATCAATCTCATAGCTCCCCGCTCAGTCGGCGTGTGTCTGTGAATGCATTTCCTGCGAGCTGTTCCGACACGTTTACATGCTTGTATAAAGACAGGGGAGCAGCCTTGTTTGCATCTTGTTGAAAGCGGTTCATTTATATTTGACAGGCAGCCCACAATGTTCTCCCCGTAATCCTGTGTGGAAAATTTAAACCGAACAGGACTCACCCCAGGTCAGGACTGGAGGGAAAAAGGTGCACCGAGGAAGAACACGGAGAAAGACAGGGATTTCGAAGGCGGTTAAGAGAAAGCGGGATGTTGACTGAGTGCTTTAAGGTGTTCAGAAAGTGGATAAGGGTGAGTGGAGCCCAAGGGCCTCCCCTACCCAGTCTAACTGTAAGTGCTTTAATGGTAGCTAATAAAAGCGTAAGGGGTGACTGGCAGGGGGCTGGCTGCAGACCTACCTTCTCCGTTTCTCACCACTTCTATTCCCCTCTCTCATTTTCTGTGGCCTGTGGCTGCTGCCTCGGCTCTCGCTCTGTGACAGAAGCCTCCAGAAAAGAGCGAAGCCTCCATAAATCTAGTGGGATTAAAGAAACCCAGCTATGGGTCGCCTCCAAATTAAACCAGGGCAGAAACCACTTAATAATCCACAGGAGAGAGACGGGGAGAGGAGGCAGAAATAGGGAGGGGAAAAAAAAAAAAAGCATTGACTTTGGCAGACACACACACACACACACACACACTCAGGGGAAATATAAATAAACACAACTTCATAAACATAATCTTTCTGATGAAAAGTGCAGACTGACATTCACAGATGAATATCAGCTGAACGCTTTTTAATATTAAGTCTCTATTTGCTTTGCGATCAGTTTACTGAGATGTGCGATTTGACTGTATCTCTTCCACGAGCCTCTCGGCAGCACGGGGCCTCTCATCTTAATAGTAAAACTGGAGAGCTGCGTTTTCTTCCCTGACAGCGACAGAGTGTGTATGATTATATTTAGGGAACTTAATTTTCCCTCATCTTTTTCATACCCGGTTTTCTTCGGTGTGTTTCGCTGTGCAGAGTTTCTCCAGGGACACAACAGTCAGCAGGAAGTGTTGTGTGTATGTGTGTGTGTGTGTGTGTGTGTTTTGTCTGTCTTTGAAGATGTGAGCAGAAAACATGAGTATGCCGGTGCACGGCCTGTGCATGTTTCTCTTTTCATTCTTGAATATTTGCAAAAAAGCATAAATCACATCCTTAAAGACGCTGCTGCTGCTGCTGCTGCTGCTGCCGGTAGTGTTTTGATGGAACGGGACTGTAAAGGCTGCCGCTCCTCCGTGAACTTTCACTCCTCCAAAAACTTCCCTGCTCTCCCGGCTGAGGGGAGTGGGAGGTGAGGGTGGAGGAGGAGGAGGAACAGTGGCGGTCCACAAGTTGGTATTCCTGCTCTTTTACTTCTCCTCAGCTCCTTTGGGAACCTTTGTTGGCACACACACCGCTGTTTGTTTGAGCTGCTCCACAATACTCCCACTCAGTGGTAGAGAACTCCTAACGGGTGTTGGATTGCACCTTGTGGCTTCCCTTTCCTTTCCCTCCTCTCTCTGTAGTGTTGCGAGGCGAGCGGAGCGGAGCAGGGCAGGGCAGCAGGCTGGGGATGGTGTACAGATTAATCAGCTCCTGAGGGCTAGACTGGGCCCAGTGTTGCACATGAAAGCACTGGGAAAATGGACACTGGATCTTTGGTTCCTGGATAAGGTCTGATGACTTAATCTGTCTGTCTGAGGATAAAGGGAGTTTGGGGAGGAGGGAAGCTGCGGCCCAATGACGGCGTTATAGATTTAAGCCGTGTGTGTTTGAGGGTGCCTGATACCACACCTGGGTCAGAGTGTGTTTGGAAATAATTATTAAGCGGGTGCTTTGCTGCAAGCGAGTCGGGACTTCAGCTGCTTCCTGGGTCGTTCATGCCGTCGACTGTAGTCTAGAGAAGAATCCACAGATCAATGACGCGGCCTCAACTCCACAAAAATGACTTAAAGAAGTAACAAGATACATTTTAAGTGATTAGATAGAAAACCTGACACCTTATACCTAGACTTGCTAAGGCCCTTAGTGGGCTTATGCCACAACCTGAGCATGGGCTATATAACAACAAATACTGGGGAGAAGGTCGTCCACTAATTGCAGGGTTGGCAATAAGATCCCTGGCTCCTCCAGTCCACGATGAACCTGGAGGAAGAACCCCAACTGCTCCCAAAACATTAGGCCAGTGCTTTGCATAGCAGCTAGCTGCCATCGCTGTGTGGATGAGAAGGAAACTGTAAAGTACTTTGGATTAAAGTGCACAAATTCAACATTTATTTAACCAAAATTCTTCCTGTTAGGTGTGTTATAGTTTGTTCACACTGAAAACAAAGTTAATTTCTACTGCCGGTTTGGACTGTGGTGTTATTTCTGTTCATTTGCGTTGCTCGCCTCCTTCTTCCCCTCCAGCTCCAGTCGGCAGTCGACATTACAGAACATAAACACCTCTAAACTATGAAGCGATCTCTCTCTGAGCTCTCTACCCGACAGAAACTGGCTCAGAATCGGAGCAGATCAATCATGTCGTTTGCGTCTTTGCATCGACTTTGTATTCAACCTCACTGCACAGTAATTGTTTCTCGCTTTCTGTGGGAACATGTTTATATGTTCATGGTCGAAAGTTCCCGGTAAGAAAGTCACTAAGAAAATATGTTTTAAGCATCTTCCACGAGAGGCAACACTGTATTTTACATATATATCACATATATTTGCTTTTCATGAACTCTGTCAGTGTCTCAATGAAATGACAAATATTGCAGTTAAGATTTTATTCATTCCACAACTGACATATTTATATCTCTGCAGATCACCCTTTCTTTCTAATTACAAAGTATAATTAGTGAACTTTCAGCTGGATTTCTTTTATTACTGAAAATTCTGCAGAACTCAAATTTCCCTCTGTTGTGTCTCATCTCACATCCAGGTACGTTTAAACAAATAAACTGTTGGAGGATGGCACTTGGCTTTCCATTGCTCTGAATTATTTTTTTAATTAATCAAATCTATTTGTTACTTGTATTGTTTTTACTTTGTATGCCTCGATTCCTGTTTTACTGTTTTTATTCTGGGTCCTTTCAGCTGCTGGCTATTATTGTTTGGATCACTAGTTTTTTACTGTCATTGTTTGTATTGTTTGTGTGACGCACTTTAAATTGCCTTGTACAAAAAAGGTGCTATAAAAATAAATGTTAATTGAAGCATACAGTAGTCTCTACTTGGCGGCCAGATGGTGGAGATGTGGGATATCGCTGATATTCACACTAAAGTGCACATGAAGTGTCACAACAGCTCTCAGTTCCTTGAAACTTTCTGGCGTTTTGTCCCGCTGTCAATACTGTACGTGGCAAAATGTAAAAACTGAGGAAAAACAAACAGCGGAGGCTCATTTGCAAGCGCTGCCTGACCCACGGCCGTCTGAGCCCAAATCATTTACACATAATTGTTTCAGTGTGTTCAAGCTGCATCTGTTTATTGGAAATAAACAACGATACGAGGAAACCGGGTCCTGAAATCCAATATTGTAATTGCTTGACATTATTCCCGCTGCTTAAAGTTTTGCTCTGAATCTGAGCTCGACTGTCACCGTTTTAACGAATCACCATCTCTTTAAGAGCAAGAGTCAACTGCCAGACTAATTAAGTGATGGATTTCACTGGTTGACTACAACAAAATGCTCAAAGATTCACAGGTTTGAGCCAGAACGAACGCTGCATTTATTTAGCCAAGCTGTTTTCTTTGACAGAATTTGTTTTAGCCTGAAATGAAACGACCTATTTCGCTCATATTTCTCAGTTAAACTAGCAAAGTGAGCGTGATTTGCAGGATGTGCTGGCTCTGTAATAACTAAATCAACATCACCTTCTAGATTGCTTCCCTTTTTAAACTTTTTGATTTCACCACGCAATTTTGTCTGCCGCCAGAAACCCCCCAGGAAAATAAATCCAGCCTGGAACCATTTGTCTTTTCTATTCAATATCATTAATAAAATCAGGAAGGTTTCTATCTGCTTTCTCACCTCTGATAGACTAAATAAACAAATACACTCATGTTTCGTCCTGTGTTGTTTGCAGCTGCTTTTTTGGGGGAGATGATGGAAACAACATGGCGGCCTTTGCGACAAACAATGTCAACAATAAAACCACTTGGAAACATGTCAACAACACATCTGCACTCGTGCTAGTGCAGTGTAAGTTGTTGGGCTAAGAGTAATCAAACAAGTGTGTACCTGTGGATTAACTGCAGACTTTTATTTTGAAACACATTGCTCTGTGTTTGACAGACCTACTCTGCCTGGTTACAGTTGCTGAGCTATGATTGGACAATCGCTGGCTAGGGATGATTGGTACACCAATATGTGTATCGTTGCTGTGTCTCAATTCAGGGTCTGCATCCTTCAGAGGAGCATTTGAAGGCCAATTACGTCACTAAGCCGTGTGAAGGCTCCTCCAGATGCTCCTTCTTCTCCCTGTTTTTGGAGGACGCACCGCTACGATCCTTCGTGGCCTCACATATCCCAAGATTCTTTGCGCACCTGAAAAAGAAGAAAGAAAGAGAGAAAATGGCGACATCGCGTGGCGTAGATCGTCACTGTCGTGGGCCTTGGCGGCATCAAACATCTGGTGACGCAACCAGGAAATGCTCCAAAGGCGAGACCGTCCCATTTAACAACGGCTGACACGGTTAACAAGGTCTCTCTGAAGGACTCGCGTTCGAAGACCACAAAGCCCGAGTCCTTCGAAGGATGCAGACCCTGAACTGAGACACAGCCTGTATCCATACTCATGATGGGTGGGGCTTAAACAGGAAGTGTCTGTTATTTAAGAAGTTTAATACTGAGGTTGATCAGAAGCTGCTATAGTTGTTACTCCTTAGAAACTACTTACTTCTTACATTCACGTGAGACTGTGAATTCCTTGTTTCTCCAAACAAGTCACGACGGTTTCTGTTTCCTCTCTGGATCAGACAGGAAGTGTTGTCCACTACACTGAAAAGCAGAGTTAGACACACTACCCAAGAACCCAAGAATTTTTGTAAATGGTCCTGCCAGTCTACATAATGAGGCCGTGGTCGCCAGCTCTGTATGGTATTTTCATTTGACGGCAGTTGGCTGAGTAGCGGAGCAGGCGAAGTTCGGCCCCCTCAAAGGCAGCGTTCACACTTTTGAGCCATTAGCCCCGAGTGGTGGATCAGACTTCGCTTTAAAGGCCCTTTGCATCTGTTTTCCGTTTAAATGTCATAAATGTGAAGTGTATATATGCCAAGGTCATGACAGACAGATGGTGCCGTAATGATTTTCAGAACTCGGGCCAGGCAGCGGTGCAGGAAGTGCGCGGGCCTGCTCAGGCTCTGCTCACAGTGCCCTTACTGTAGCTAACACAGGCCCTTTCTACACCATCGCCCCAAATGCTCATTTTAACCTTCAAAGGACAAATTGTCAGTTTTTTTCTCCTTGCGTTGGGGAGGGGTTGGGTAAATTATGCCTAAATTGCAGCATATTCAGCCAATATTATTTACATGGCTGTCACTTTGACTTGCAATGGGGCCACTCACAGCCCTTTTTATTTCCATTTTTGCTGACAGCTCTGGGCTCATCCCTGAACTGTCATAATTTGCTGTTCTGCTTCTCTGTGCTCCGTCTCTCTCGCCGAGGCACGCTCCGGCGTGCTCACATAGACACTTAATTTCTCTCAACTGCTGTTTTTCTATCACTTTTTTACAGCGTCTCCCCTCCCTCCACCACTCTTTTATTCCCACTCTCCTTCTCTGCGTCTCTTCCCTTTGCCTCTGCTGCGTGGGAGTTGACCTGAAGTGAAGGCAGCAGGCTGAGAGTCGCCGAGTTCAAACGCATGAAAAAGACACCAGATATAACAAGATATGGCTGTACAAACATGCCTCCATCGAGCCCTTACACCAAACCTATATGAGATACATTAAACGATCACAGATCAGACGTTGAACCCCGACTTCGCATCCCATCAGCGCAGATCTTTATGCCGCAGACAGTTACTTTCATTCTCCTGCTCAGGGAGGAGCTGCGAAGATCACAAGCTGCCCTAGAAACCGCTATTCCTCACAGGCTCTTTTATACACTTATCACATTTAGACGACATGTAGCAGCGATACCTTTTTATATCCTATTTTATTTCATTGGTCTCTCCTTGAATCGACAACCTGGAGAACTTTACTTAAGGCTGGATATGCGATCCCGCTCACCTCCCATGAGTCCTCTGGATTAACAGGGTCGCCTTTGTGTTTGCTCCTGTGCTCACTGAGAGGAAAACACAACCGCCAGAAATATAATAATAACAGAGAAAGAAGGGAAGAAGTGGTAGAAGTGACAAGTGAAGGATGGGGACGAGCACATGCGCCGAGGCACGCAGCAGGACTGATCCGCACACAGTGTCTTCTCCGGCACCATCGCCTGTGGAAATCAAAACATTCCACATGGTTCTGTAGATGAAGAGAAAACCCAAGGGGTGACGCCTGCTGCGTTCGTCTCCTGCTCTTCCTACCCTCAAGGTGAATGAGGTGCTACAAAGTCTTGGGTTCCCCCAACATACACTGTTGTCAATGTCCCGGGAGCTGACTGACATTGACTGACAGCTGGTGCTCTTTTGGTTTCTGGTGTGCTTTTTATTTATTTATTTATTTATTTATTTATTTATTTGCCTTCCGTCGGATGACTGTGTGGGTTTATTCTCTTTTTTCACATTATGCTTCAGTGATGTTTCCAGCTCACACATCCAGCTTTATGGCTGTAGCTTCAGGCAAACCCTGCAAAGTAGACAATATGGTTGTGGTGAACTCTTAAGATTATCTTTTGGTTTTGTCTTTTCCAACTCAGACAGCATGCTTAATATATTTGCATATAAGAAAGCATTCCTTTTCTTTCTGTCTTTATCTCAATTTAATTTCTATTTAAATACGTTTTCTAACTCCTTGCACCGAGTTCAGTGGTTACGATTGCTGAAGTGCATTTCTGCAAAAACCACAAATAAGTCAAATCTAAACGTTTCTTTGTGTTTTCTTTATGGCAGAGAAACCACCTGGTTAGGGTTAGAAAAAGATCACTGTTAGGCTTTAAATACCTGTTTTGGATGGAGATGGTCTGACTTCCAGTGAAAAATAGCTGGTTTTGGTCGACAGAAAAACAGCTGGAAGTTTCTGCAGGTCTACTGAAAAAAACATCTGCTTTTGATGTGACAGAATAGAAGGAAATATCCTCAGGTGTCCTTAAACATACCCAGTGGTGTGACCGGAGCTGCGGTCGGCCGTTTGCCAGTTTTGTTGCCTGTAATAAGCTGAAATCTTCACTTTAGCTTCAACAATAAGCTCACAGTGTCACTGGAGGAGCTGCATGGAGCCATTTTTTTGTCTTTTTTTCTGTTGTTGTTGTTTTCCCAGCTTCTTCAGTTGTTTAGCAGAATGCTGCAACTCTGTTTTGCTGTGAAGCTCCAGAAATATCTAGTTGACTACAAGACTTTACCTGATTTTCCATCAGCATGGAGGTGATTTGATAATAATCTCAAATGGCTTTTTTGGGGGTGGACTGTTCCTTTAATGGAGACTGAATTACAGAACTACTTCACAGTAGTCTTACAATATCAGCGAGTCACAGAGAGACACTATGGTACATTTTACAGCATTAAATGCGTTCGATAGCTACTCAAATATCATTAAGATTCTGCTTTAAACATGTTTTCTGAAGGACTCTGCAGGTCCTTGAAACCCCCCTGCAGACCTCACCTTGACGTGCATGTGTTCGTTCAAAAAAGAGTTATAAATTAAATAGTAAGTCCAAAGGTGACCTGAGGACAGTCGGACCTGATCCGAATGAAACGGAGGAAATTTAAATCCAATCCAAAAATGTGATCTTTCTGAGAAGAACCAAACACAGAGAACACCAACACTGGCAGGGTAATGTACACATGTCATACTTCACTACCTAAGGCATGTGCATGCTAACAGTACGATTGTCGGGCTGTTTTTGTAAATTAAAAGTTTTATTTTATGTGAAATTGTTTTGGGGCATTATTGCCGTTTGCCATCTTGTTTTTTTGGAGCCAGAAGTGACCATATTTGGAAAAGAGGGTGGAGCTGGGCAGGATACTTATTGGATCTGAAAATGAGCATCATGTTGTATTGAAGACTTTAAACCAGCAGTTGAGACCATGAATTCATTAGGAAACTGTTTACTGAGGTAATAAATGAAGTGATAAAGATTGTAAGAAGGAATACAGGTTAAAGACAGTTGTGCATTAGCTTCATTTTTCAGACCAGGAAGCTGGTTAATTTTCTACATATTCACATACAGTTTTACACATTTTTGCATTTAATATATAGTCAAGAAATGGGAGAGGACGCAGGATATCTGTTTCCCCTTGAGTACCACTTCTGTGGTCTTAGCTGTGACAACCCTTCTCACACCGCTGCACATGAGTCAGTATTAGTTGGACACTTTCCCTTAAAGCATAAGAGCTAAGGCTGGCATATCACCGCGGCTGTGACGCTGGTAAGACAGCCACTCTCAAACCAGCAGGGAAATTAAGAAAAATCCTCCGACCACCAGAATTCACTTTTTTGTCCGTGTTAGCTTTACCTCCCACAGTGCACCTCTGCCACTGGGGTACACAGCCAGTCAAAGGAGCCTCGGCGTTCCGGCTTAAATCCATAACCTAGCCGAAGGATAAAAGTTAATGACCTTAGCATCTCATTTTCTCTGGGACCCGTCTTTGCGGTGTCTCCTTTGAAAAGCACCTCGCAGCTCAATGGGACAGAACAGACGAGAAGAGCCACTCTGCCATGGGATGTATAATGACATCTTCTGTTATAGCCCAGAATGGTTATAGGCCATAAAATTGCGAGAGCTCATCTAGGAGATCCATGGTCAAAAACGAGATGAGTGTGTGTGGTCAAGAGTAGGACAGGCGTCTCTTTGCACGTCTGTTTTCCTCTCCGTCTCATGGCATTAATCCAACGTGCACCTCGAGACTCCTATAAAATACATTTGCAAAACTAATGGAGAAGAATTCTGTCTGAAACTCTGCTTTGCTCTGGTGCGAAACATTTCTGCAGTTCAAAAGCACAAACGATACGCGTCGCTTCAACTTTCAGGGCCTCGGATTTTCAACCTCTCACATCTGTTACAGCTCTGTTTATGACTCACATGTATTTACAGAACGGGACGAATCCATAACGCTCCCTGCTCTTGTTGCTAATGTGGTCCGGCCACAATGTGTTATCTCAAAGTATCAAGGGTTGTAAATCAGAGCTCCAGAGGCACTCAAAGGAGGCCGAAATTAAATCAGCGTTTCCTCCCATCAGCATGAAAACCGAAACTCAACACCAGGAAGCTGGAAACATACACATACACAACGTCAGCCATAGGCTCACACATCCAGAGCTGTTAGCTGCAGCTACCTTAACCCTGACTGTTCGGTTGGGCCCGAGCCAACGCTTTTAGTCATAGACCCAAATTTTCACCTCACTCCCTATTTCTCAGTTCTGAGATATAGCCTTGGCCGGGCTCCCAAATTTAAATGGCTGATTTGCTGTGGGTTAACTGGAGAATGGGAGGGTGAAGTCATATATATTGTGTGTGGGGAGGGTTAGCTGAGTGGTAGATCAATTTGGGAGAATAAAGAAGGAGCCAGATGGCCATTGGATCTCAGTCCGAGGCAGATGGGGTAAAAAAGCAGTAGATGAACAGCCCAGGTATTTATTACCCATGAAGTCTGAATATGGATTGTTAGACTGAATTTAAGCTTGAAGCGATAAAAGCAGGCGCAGCAGTGAAAAGCAAACAAGTGCGTTTACTCAAGTAAACTGTACTTAGGTACAATTTTGAGGTATTTTACTCTCTGATTTCTGCTTTTTGGTTTCACAGTGGACACAAGTTGAATCTCCTCTCCATGTCAAGTTGTTGCTTGTTAAACCACTCGCCTGACTACCTCCTTTGCAGCTGTATGCATCACTATGGCAACAAGACAGGAAATGTCAACATGGGTCGTAATATGCTGCTTTCACAGTCAACCTGTATGAATGTTACTCAGATGAGGACATGTTGGGTGTTACTGTTAGACAAGATGGCTGCCAAGCCAGTGACCACAGTTCAAGACTGCTTTTCAACATTTGTGCACGTGAAATCAGGTATTTTAGGACAAAACAAGATATTTCCCTAACCATAACCAAGTGGTTGTTGTGCCTAAACCTAACCAGACCACAAGCTGAGCATAAACAAACATAGTTCCTGTAAAAAGAAATGTTTTGCGGGAACATTTACCTGCTGATCAGTTTGATTGTTTGTTTCACTGGATTTTAGCCTGACATGACAAAAACACCAGACTGCAGCTGGAAATTGTGTCTGCAGCGAGGTTTACTCTCATCTGTGCCGACAATCGATGCCCGTTCCTTTAACACGCCTGCGATCTCGACATGTGTGATGGTTAATGAAGAGTGCACGCGGGCTTGTTATCTGTAAGATACAAACTTGATGCACGATGTCAGGAAAAACTGTCCAGACGCATTACACTAATCACACATCAGCTCTTGTTGGGAAGGTGAAATCTCAGGACCTTTAGTTCTGTTCAATTAAACTGGAGCAGCTCGTAAACCAAAGCAATCAAACTGCGGATCGATAGCAGCCCAGACCTCGTCTCTCTGAGCCCCGGCTGGTGGACTATCAGGCCTGTAAATCACAGTTGCGTGCGCATCTGTTCGGGGAAAGACCGAGGCAGAGAGCGGAGGGGTGACGCCGCGGGCTCGTGTCGGTCCTGTGGCACGAGACGGGGCCGCGGGCGCTCACCCGCCTTCAGGGAGGGAGCGACTCGAGCTGATAAAGAGCTACAGCTCCGGGGATGAAGGACAGGCTGACCCTCAGCTGCACACACACACACACACACACACACACACACACACATTCATTTCCACATTAACATTAACCCCAGCACCATTACCGCTGTGAAGTGCCATTAAGAGCCAGACGCAAGGCCAAGGGGAGCAGATATTACTAAACTGTCTCCTCCTCTCAGTCTGCAGCTCGTGTCATGACTCTCTCACTGACAGGAGAGGAACAACTCAAATGATCGACAGTGGCGACCATGCAGGGGCAATTTAACGGGGTTGATTTTATTGATCAATTATTTTTTAGGCCACATAAATTGCCACGTTATACACAGTGGAATTAAAGGTTATTTTTCTTTGATACGCCTCTGAGAAACACATTTTTGTTTTGCATGTCACACTCAAAGTGTCAGATCCCAGAAGGTCACTGACCCCCAGCCATTAAAAATGACCCTCATCATTACCAGGGAAATAGCGATTACTGCCTCGGTGTCGCTCTGTGTCCGAGAGCAATTATTGAGTTTCAAGAGCATACGAGAAAGTACGGATGATTAATGGTTTCAATCACGTCAGAAGACGCTGACAAGTGTTTGGTTGCAGGGCTGCAGCCAGCAACGCTCAGGTCATGAATCAAAGTCCCCCCGAAGCGATCTGCCCCCAACACCGTCTCGCATGTGTTGCAATTTAAATTTCACTGTTGTTTCTTCAATTAATTGTTAAAATCACATTTTCTGTACACATTATTTAGCCCTGTCTGGCTCTTTGAGCTAAGTAGATTAAAAACCTGAAGTTTTCGAGTTTGATTTCTTGTTTTAAATGATTTGATTCATGCTTGGTGGCATTTTTTGGCTGAATCCATATTTTCTGCCCTCTGGACTTGTGGACTGAGCTTTCTCAGGCTTCAGTCGTACCGTGACATGTTCACCGTCATCACATCAAGGAGTGCGTGAGACTGTAAAGCAAATATTAGTCACTGAAGACCCGAAGGACTCCAAAAATAAACTGCATTTTGTTTACTTCTACAGTCTTTGTTTCTGAATATATCTGTATTATGATGCTGTTGAATAGTCGTGTTCGTGTTGCCATGAATCGTGGGTAATGAAATCAGTGAAGTCCGAAGGAGTCTGCAGCACAAGTAGACGCTCTGGAACTCTGCAGAAAGTCTCTTGTGGACTGGATGAATTTTGAGTTCGGACGGCCCTCAAGAGGAGCGGACTTCCAGCGAACACGCCCAAAAAGTCTGCAAGCGCACTGAAGTCTGGACATTTGGATGCAGCCTCTTTTTAGATCAGCATTTTAGCATTTTTGTTTTATCTAATTGGTTTGCTTCTTCAACTAAATCCAGTCAGTTTTTGATATTTTAAACCACTATCTCTCTCACCTTATAGTCATAGTTCTTAAGGAGAAGCTGGAGAAAGCACCCACCCAGAATACTTCAGAGCCAATACTGGGTGAGGAAACATTTGTATTGTCTTGCAGCATATGTCTTCCTATCGGGGTTGCGCGGGCCGGCCCAAAATACCTATAAGATATTCTGAGAGATGCATTTGTCTATTAAAAAAAAACAAAAAAAACAGCCTTCTGGGAAATTCTCCTTGTTGGCAAGATATGGTATAAATAATCTCGGATCAGGAGAAGCCCTAGGCACATAAATATTAAATCAGTTTATTTCCGTCAGGTGGCTGAGCTGTGGATCGATAGACACAACCTAAACAGTATCTGCGTGTCACTATTTAGAACCGACAGGCTGCTCTTATAGTATATAGTGTGCGTAGGCTTCAGTTAAATAAGTGTACAGACGTCTTCCCCTGAGTAAACACGTTGCGGTGTTTTCCACAGGGAAGTGATCAAAGTAAGAAGAAGAGCAGCGCTGAAACAGGAAGTAGATGTTTTGTTTGATCCCTGATACGCTGCAGAGGAACTCTTTATGTCGATGCTTCCTCTAAAGCGTTCGTTCTCATCCGATCATACCTGACCGGTCTCCACACTGGAGATACATTCGACACTGAAACATTTAAACTATACTGTCTTTATATGTTGTAGCCCAGCTGCCAGAATGAAACGTCGCATTTTACGTTTTTACAAATCGCGAACATGTAGCAGCAAAAGAGGAAGTCGCGACAAGTCTGGTCAGGTCGGAGGTGGATGGTTTGTTCGGCAGAATGACATCTATATCCGGTGTGAACGCAAAAGTCAACACTGGGTTATTTAACTGTCACATACAAAAACATAAATAGAGTTAAGTCCGTAGTGCAGGTATGTTTCTAACTGAAGGTTCATGTGTAAAACAGAACTTTGAAGCCAAACTATGAGGTTTCCTGAAGCTAACCGAGTAGTTTTGGTGCCTGTGCCTCACCAGACTGTGACACTATCACTGCTGTGCTGCAATGGTCGTGTTGTTTTAGTAATAGTATGATATATACAAAGATGTGCTGGATAAAACAAAAAAAGTCATTTCTCACGCTAACCAAGCATTTGCATAACCAGGCATTAAATCCAGTTTCAGCATGTTTGCAGAGACATTGCCAACATTTATTCTGGCGGTATTTAAATACGACTAAACAAAACTGTCATCTGCAACACATTTGTTTTTGTGTCGCAACTATAGCTTAAAAAAGAAGATAGACGGACTACAAGTCGCCTGAGTCGTCTGTCTATATAATAATTACTTTTATAAACGCTGCCAAAACGCAACACAGAGCATTAACAGCACTGATCTCATGCTTTGTCTCTGAGATAGACGCTCAAATGTTTTCTCGCCGCTGGCAAATTGTAGCTTGATCCGTTTTTTGACAAACAGCATTTGTCTGCACAGGGTTCAGAGGACCACACACACACACACACACACACACACACACAGACACACACAAGCACACACACGTCTCGAGCTAAGCAGAGATAAATATGCACTGAAAGAAATTAAGCCTGTTTGTGAGAAAACACACGTTTGAGTATCTTTGTGCAGTCATTCAAACATTCAATTAAGACAGTTAATATAATCATGACTATATAAAAAGCAAGCAGACAAGTAATTTTCTTCCACTCTTCTGGTGCCACATTCAATATGTATTTGTCTAAATATGTCTTTCATGTTTTATTATGTCTCGTGTTAAACAAGCACGGGAAGGAATATTGTTTGGAACAGGAGACGTCAAAAACAATTACCTCCACTGAAGTGTAATATTTCCCACTGAACAGGGAATGTGTCTGGTTTCAGGGCGACGGGGGCTCGGATACTTTTTTTATTTGGTCTCAAAACACGTTTGTCAATCAACCACGCCTCGATACGAGGGAGAGCTGTCAGGAGACGGCAGTCTCGCCTTCTTTCCTTTGAGCAACCAGTGCAAACAAACAGTTTCAGGTTGCAAAGATGACAGCGCTCCCAGTGAACGCACCTCTGAAGGCCCTCTGCAGGGAGACGGGGAGCGAGCGCCGCATTCCTTCATGTTTCCTCTCTCTCATTAAATAAACGAGCCAGCGTCTAATTCCTTCATCCGACTGCGATAGTCTAAGCCGCCTCCACCGCTGTATATACTTTTCACGTCAGTAAAGCTGCGTTGTAATTCTCACTTGTGTGTTTTTACACGTGTCGCACCGTGTCTTCGCTGGCAGCGCTGTAGTCTTGATGACGGCACATAGGTGTTTGCTCTCCTTTCATTCTGAGCATGCCGTCAACATCAAAGCTGTAATTATGCAATAAACTATTAAAGGCTCTGCGTCTCCAGCCTCGCGCTGTCAGGTGTGGGATGCTCTCGCCTAAAGGTTTGTTTTGTTCGTTGTCTTTGATAAGCTCGCTGCGATTCTGAAGACCAGTCAGTGAAAATGAAGGACTGTCTGTGCAGCATCAGGGAGGTTCGGTCGGTCGGAGCCGCCGGACAGCTTGAAGTGGCAGGTTGCTGTTTGTAACTGGCATGTACACATGTTTGCTTTGGTTTTCTAGTCAACACAGATGAACATTCACAAGTTCACGCACATGCAGACACATACAGAACTATGCAGTTTATTAATATTTCAAACGTTGGTGTTGCGTTGGCTCTGCAGCTCCGGCACTCTGAGACTTAATAAGAAATGTCTGGGTGCGGGAAGGTCTCGCTTTTGGTCTGTATTTGGTCAACCATGTTCCCACAACATACATTTAAAAAAAGCCTTCACTAAAGGAATGTTCCAGTTATTTTGAATTGGAATTTACGGTGTTTGGGCGAAGGTTTTAAAAATGAAAATAGCCAAAATGAGAGCACCAAAGGCAGAGAAATCCTGACCTTTAGTTCCTGTTATGTGTCAAACTCCAAAGGCACTCCAATTCCCACAATGCAACATACGTCTCTGCAAACCACAGACATGTTGCCGTTTGCTGTTTCTGATGATGTTTCTTCAGGTTCGGTTTTCACATTTAAATCTGGTTAAGTTTAGACACAAAACCACGATGTTAGTGTCAAGAAAATAAATTGTATACGCTTAAAATACCTGCACAAACACAGCTGGAGATTTCTCAACATCTGGTCGTGTTATTCTGTGTTTTTCTTTTTGTTGATGCCACGAAAACAAAACTAATATTGAATGTGTACCCAAAGCCCGATCTCCAGTACCTTCCTCCTCTGTGTCATAGAGCTCCAGAACTATTAAACAACATATGGGCACTGAAATCTATATTCAATCAATTCCACATTGTGCTGCTGCTGGAAGTTAATGTGCATAGCGTCCTACAAATGCATTATTTTCTCCTTCTATGCATTGTTGTTTTTGTATTTTCATGTTTTTGTATTAACATAGAGGAGATAATCTGATTCTGAATCTGTCTGAACTCCAACCAGCCGTTTGCAGAAATCAAATGGGACCCAAGTGTTCTCGTTCCCAGTGTCTAAAAGTCAAACTGGCCGTCACAGAGATACACACACCTACCTATGTCCTACTTAGCCAGATGTGATAATATCAGGTTTCACTGGACACCTGAGTGAAAAGAACCAAAACTGCCCAAATCAGTGGGTCTGATCCTTCACAGCTCCATATGGAAGTCTGTCTTTAAACTTGGCAAGAAAACCCGACTGTCTCTCTTTCGCCTCCATACATGAGAAACGCTCCGTTTTTTCCATCTGAAAGCGCAGTTTTTCACTTCCAACGTTCCAGACCTTTTACGACACTCTTCCTGCTATTTTGATGTGGACTGTGAGACTGTGTTTACTCAGCGCAGAGGCAGAGGGAGTAAGGAACGGATGTGTGCGTCAGGGAAGTGGAGGGAGGATCTTGTGACCTGCCAATCACAAGACAACCGCTCTGGTTAGCTTGTGACTCAGCCGCCGTGGATGTATTTACCGCAGGAAGTGAGTGTGACAAGGTGTGTGTGTCTGTGTGTGTGTGTGTACTGTGGATGAGGACCCCATTAGGCTGAACAGCTTCTACCTTTCAGATGCTAATGCTGATACTAATGCAATTAAATATAAAGTGTGTGGGAGTGAGGAGGGGTGTTATTACAGAGAGGGCGACACAGGAAACAAGAGGAAGGCTGGCACAATGGAGCGGGGTCGCTGTGGTGATTGTCATTTCTGGCCACCACATCACGCCTTGATATTCACAATAGACTGCATCCGCTCCGTTGGCAGCCGCGCCGTATATGCCAGGAAACTGACAAGAATGTCTCCGCACTCAGGATAAAAAAAGGCCCGGCTGAATGTGGACAGAAATACTTAGAATGAGAATCTGACTTCACAGGCACCTTGCCGAGGTACAAGTAGTGGCAACTGCGACTGCACCATCCAAATTTTCCATTTATATTCAGCGGCCGACGGACGGCGGCGAGGAAATGTATGAGTGGAGGAGCAGAAGTAATGTAGCACTACCAGTCGAGCTTAAGTCTGCTGGAAGACTCCACCTGCGTGAGCACATTTCATTTTCCATGCATACGATATTGCAGGGCTTGTGTTTGTGTAACGCGGGCCACACCACTTCCCTCCCTCACTCTATTACTTGTGGTCATCCACAAAATCAGAAATGATCAGTGGATTTTCAGCCTCAGTCCCGTGTCGCAGTATTTATGCATGCATAGCCTCGCAGCGGCACGCACAACCGAGCGCGTAAAAGTAGGTTATCTGTTCGGAAAACAATTTCACTTTTCCTCTTTCTCTTTTTTTTTTAGCTGAGATGTTTTTAACGTTCATCCGAGTGGAAAGTTTGTTCCCTGCCACAGATGAATTTTGCCTTTGAGCTCCAGCTGGTTCACAAAGTGTAAAACTCAAGATGTACATTTCTTTAGTTCTGTTCCGACCATGATGCTACATATATGATGGAAACTTCACACATCAGCTGCTTAGTCAGTCATAAAACTACCTGGTGGATTCTGAAATTGGACTCGCTGCACATATGAGGTATTTATAGCGATTTTAGAGAAGATGTGTTCAGATTTGTTTTCAGATGTATCTCAGTATAATCCTCACCCAGATTATGAACCTAGTGGTCGTGATAATCATCCCTCCTGTTCGTTTTAGTCATGGCACAATAACTGTGACCGTCCTGTCCCCGTCAGAATAACAACATATGGGTCGACAGTGAAAGAAGCCCACCTTTATTCACCTGTCTGGTAATGATTAGAGCAGTGAAGGAGGAATTTAGGCAGAAAGAGCGATTAAGTCTGCGTAGGAAGGAGGACGCTGTTTGTGTTGAGTGTGAAACCAAAAGTCAACAAGTTATTTTCCCCTTCAGGTACGTCTGTGTCTGCTACGCTGCGACGATCAGATACATTTTGTGCAGCTATGCATTCTTAAAGTTCAGCCAGAGCTAAGTGGGTATCCGTCCCTGGCAGTGGTGTCGGGGATTTATTGCTTTGCGTCACTTTATACCGGATGTGTCCTTCTGCAGATGCCTTGCGGTTGTTCAGGGAGTCTGTATTATCAAGACTGCAACTTTGAGAGAGACCTTCTCTGTATGTCTAACTCACACTGCTGAGTATCAGCTTCATATTATCCCATACGGTTGTTCACCAGCACTGGATGGCTGTAAGGTCAACACCTGTTCATACACAGGCTTGACACGTTATTTCTTTTATTTTATGAGGAATTGTCAGGTTAGACAAACATGTAAGTTTTAACAACGTAAACGAGAGATAAATCAAAACAGTACAGCCGATGAGTGACAGCGTGAGTCTACAGACACAGTCTGTCAAGTCGCAGGTGCAACAAGAGCGCCGCGCTCACAAACAGGTAATCACATAATGACAGTTAACACATGACGATACCACGAGACTGTCAGCTTCTCCAGCCTCCGCTTCCACTTCTCACGGTGCTGCGTGTCGACAGGTCAGCCCACAGCTACCGTTACATCACAACACTGAACAAAACAGGAAGCATTTTGGATTTATTTCCACTTTCACGTTGACGTCAGTGAATCATCTGTCAGCACAACACATTTGCGGGTAATGACTTGTGATTTTTTTTTTTTTTATCTTCCCTTCGAGTTGAGCATCAGGAGGGACGGCGAGGCTGAAGAGGTCATCGTCCACTTCTGAGACAGGAAGTGGAAGGAAACGGGGGGATTTTTCCCAAATATACAACAAACCTGTCCAGCATTATGAAGAGCTGTGACTACTGAGAGACAGACAGTCTGTCAGTCAGCTGCCATGACCTCTCCAGGAACCTCAACTGCTGCTCTTCATATATACACATGTATACGTTCTCTGCTTTACGCCACCTTTTGATTAAAGATCATTTTTTCCTCACTTACCTCCCTGTGAGCTGCACAGTCAACGTGTTCTACTGTAAAACCTGAATTTAATAATGCTTTTCACCCTGAGATACTAAAAGACTGATTCAAAGAGACTGCGGACGTTCTGAGCTGTTTGCACGCTGAAGTTAAAAACCTCACGCCTTTTCACAAGTTCACGCTCCAGGAAACATTTTCAGAGAACGCCTCGCTTTCTCTTTAACACCTCTAGCCTTCTTATTCAAATGCATGCGCAGCCAGGTGATAATAAAACACTTTAACATGGCGGGTGATTATTATTCACTGAAGGTTTAATCAAGAGTTTTTTATTTCAAGCGATGAGTCTTCTGACATCACCCACTCTGAAGTTATACTGACGAGTTTCATCTGACTTTTTTTTTTCTCCCCGATGTGCGGATTCGTTTTAATCACACTCTAAAAAAAGATCCAATATCATCAAGATTTTTTAACAATTTCAAGGGCAATGATGAGTTTCTGGCCAACTCATAGATGTGACGAGGAGAAACGACCCTAAGCTCTGGTTTCTCTTCACTTGTCTGTAAGCTTTTCATTGCTGCATGCTTACTTTTGGATTTTTCTTTTGTCTGCCCTCAGCATGTTTCTTGTTTGTATCTCTGACTTTGTTGTGCTGTAGCTCTTGAGGTTGCAGAAGGTGTTTTATTTTGAAAATTGACTAGATGCTCATTGTTGTACTGTTGACAAAGGAAAGGAAACACAGAGGTGAAGAGCTGCAATTTCTTTAGCGGTTAAAAATCAAAATAACCCAACTCAACATTAGTACCCACTCAATTAATCATCATACTTGATTAATCTACTCTGTAAAGCATATTTCAGGAGGAAGAGGAGGTCCTGCACCTTTCTTGTCTCACAACAAGCACTAATATGAAGATGGATGTTGGTGTTACAGCAACATCTCAGGACAGCTGACTCTGAGACGCCTTCACATGGAAGAACCGAAGGCCGGATCATCTTTAAGACCAGCTCCTGCCCCCAAACCTCACCTCTGGTTCATACACTGTGTGTGGGTTGCAAATATTCAGATAGTAATGAAAAATCCTGCATCAAGCTCATTGAATACTTCAATATTTAGGTTTGAATTGCGCTCACATAGTGGATAATTCCTTAACTTTCTATTTCCCATGATGCAAACTGTATAAAACTCTCCTCTGTTGTTGACTGCATTTAAACATTTGATTCATTGACCTTATTTGCTTATTTGCAGCAATCTGTGATTAATTACTTGCTTCATTGTTTAATCATGCTGATCTTAAAAATGCAAATTTTATTAACATTTTACAACATACGCATTTTACAGAACAGTTTAAATTGAAGTCACTTCCGCACACAAATGTTCTTTGCATATCATCAACCTGCCATTAAATTAGCTATTTGTTGACTTGTCTACATTGTGTCCATAAGCATCATGCTTACACTGAAGCAACATTCACATTTTCTCATTTTAACAATCTTTTTCCTTTGTAAGCTCAACACATTTCTTTCAGTGAGAGTTTACTGAATATTAATTTGCAGTGACTGGGCGTTTAAAACGTTTTGTCTAGCTTTAAGTGTGCGGTGACAGCGTTTGGAAAATGATGTTTGTGTCTTTGCAGAGCCAGGACATTTCTCCCACCGCACAACACTGCTGACGCAGCGCTGCAGAATGGCTGACTGCTATTAAGGGAATATCTGGATGATTAGTAGGTCAGCTGAACGGCCCCTGGGCCAGCCGGCAGCGGCTCAGGGACCGGCCCCGGGCTTCAGACCTGACTTGGAAACGACTTATAAAAATGCTGCTGTTGGCTTTTGATGCGTCAACTGGCCGACGCGTCAGAACAAATTAACGGTGAGACGTAACAGTCGGGCCCAGACATGTCGAGTGAACCGCCCCTCGCATACGATTTGCATGACATTACCACAGACCTTGACCATAAGCGCGAAGGAAGGGAGCCAGACGAGTCGTGCAAAACAAATGTACAGGTGCCAGATACAACAACGCTCAGCACGCGTTCCGCGACTGTTTGCTTTTTAGGGATCGAGACTCTAAAAGCTGACGTGATGGGAAAACAAAAGACTTCTTTTCGACTAAAGCACAGTATGTTCTGTGAAATCTGTGACATTCTATGGTCTCATTTTCCCATGAAATGTGACCATATGTGAGCCTAAATGGACAAGAGTTCAAGCCTTGCTCCATTTGCTTTTATATTACACCGCCTCGGCTCTCGGTTCTGAGCACAGCTGCTTTTGGCCAGCCAGGAAATTGCACCTGAAATTGGCCCTGAGGTCTGAGTGGCTTATAAGCCACCTCGCAGGTATGAAAGTAAATGAGAATAGCAAAGCAACAGCCTCTCCACTTCTCTATATCCACCACAGGCGCATTTTCTCCCATCTACAAGAATCTCTTGTCTGCCTGCAGCTGGCGGTTACCAGAGAAGGTCAGCGAGTCGTGTAGCAGATAGTCTGGAGTGAAAGAATCCAAAATGGAAGCGGGTGTCTGTTTTCTTTGGCCACCTGAACGTGTACCAATAAATGCCAAATCCTCTGTTTGTTCCTTCTTGTCTGCAGAGCGGCTTCGTGTTTTCGGTTTCTCTGCTCTTGCTGTAAATCAGCCTGTTTTTTTTTGTTCGAGCTGCCTCTTCCCAGGGAATGAATGGAAGAGCTTGAATTTCACTGATCCGAGCAAAAGAAATGCAATTGAATAGAACTGCACGCTGGCTTTCATTATGAATTGAAATAGATCATTTCTCTGCTCACTGTCTGCCGGGTTTTCCAGCCAGTGAATGAGCAGAAAGATACGTCTTGCTTAGTCGGACCTAAGCCTCAGTTTCAGAGAGGCAGTAACTGTAGGCTGGAAACCTGGTCATGTATCAATGCCAAGCGCTAGAGGAAACATACCTTTAGTGGTTAGTCTTTGGAAACGATCCAGCGCTGTTGGCTACTCTATCATTCCAATTTCAGGCCTAGAGCGTGTTCAGGTCTATAGATGATATTTTGTTTTATCAATCCATACCTCAACACTTCAGCATGCTTGATTACCACAGATTTAACATGCAGTCCAAGTCCCTTGTTTATAAAATTGAATCTAATTTGGTAACCTTCTGCATAAAAACCCATTTTTTGTGCCAAAACAATTGATTTAGAGCTTCACAGTGTAGAGCCCAGCGCTCGGGGCACAATCCACCAAAAATAGAGGAGGTTAAATTTGGATACAAATCAAGAGACCATATTTGCTTTTACTTAAGGTCTTCACTCTCATCACCATCTGCCCTCAGGTAGTGAATAAATCCCTTTAGCATACTCAGAGATGGATTACTGAGAAGGCTTTCTGTGGCCCAAACGGTCAGGGTTCAGCTGAGGCAGAGTGTTTGAAGGAGCTGTTAGTGTGTCTTGGTAGAAATCAATCAAATGACAACAAAGAGACATAAAACAACCATCAAAACAACCTCTGAAGACATGCAAAATGACTACAACGAGATGCAAAACGACTACGAGATGCAACATGACTACAAAGACTTGTAAAATGACTACAATGAGATGTAAAACAACTACAAAGACATGCAAAACAACTACAATGAGATGCCAAACGACTACAACTAGATGTAAAATGACTACAAAGAGATGCAAAATAACTACACAGAGATGCAAAATGATGATAAAGACACACAAACAACCACAGAGAGACGCAAATGGCTGCAAAGATACATAAAACAAGTACAAAGACACATGAAGTGAATACAAAGAGATACAAAATGGCTACAAAGACACAAAAAACAATCACAATGACATCTAAAACAACTCCAAAAACACACAAAAGACAACCACAAGAGACATAGAATTACTACCAAGAGAAAACAATGACTATGAACACAAACAGAATGACACAAAGACACACACAATGGCAACAAAGGGATACTAAGCAACTACAAACCACACACTCACATGCTACATTGTGGCAGCTACAACAAAGAGAAGTGACACTAAGACAAAAGACATTATTTGAGGTAGTTTTAACTCTTTTAACTTGTTTTACGTCATATGCCGTTTTGATTTCTTCTAAGCAGAGTTGTGGAGGATTGAGTGAGTCTGTGCCCGGGTGCACAGTTTCTTATGATCCATCTACAAGCATACTGAAGGCCCTGTGATTGTCTGTCAGAAACAGAATGCTAACAAAACACAGCTTGTGATTGCGTTTGTTCTCTAACCTCCACCACTCTTTGTCCAATCACTTCTCGACTCCTCAACCTCAGCGGACCTCTCAAATCCAGACAGAAAAGCCTTGAGCTAACATCTGCGAGGACACACAGATGAAGGCAGCTACTTGAAAATAGATGCGTGAGACGAGGAGGAACCCTCAAAGTAGTCCAGTGGCTCTCCATCCAATGAGAAAGGAACATCAGAAGCACAAAGAGATAGACAGCGAGAAGGGACACTGACGAAAGTAGAGATACGCTTGCTCTGGTAAAACAAGGTGTTTTCTTTCCTCGGGGTCTGATTCAGTCCAACCAGAAAAGAAATCTTTCTTTTAGAATCAAGAAATTTGTATCATCTTTCTCAACGTGACTCTGATCTCAGCTGGAACTCCAAAACACTCAGTGTCACGGTGACATTCATGCACGAACACGCCGTTGGAGGCAAAATGTTTTTGGAAACTTTTGATATTAAGCTTTGTAAAAGACACCAAATAATGTTGTTGAATGTTTTTTTGTGATTGACTTTGTGTGGGATGTAGAGGAGAAGAGATGCAGAACAAACACACATTCATCAGTAAACTCTTATTTGAATATAATCATGTTTCCTCCTGAATGTCACCTGCTCAGTGAAGATTAAGGATGCCTTAAAGGTGATGGTGACGACTCATTTTCAGAAGCCAAAATGCTTAACTTAATTACAGCAGGAAAAACAATACTGTACATCCTATTTTACCTTTTAGAAACAATGACATTATAGTGAAACAGTCCGCCTCAATACTGTACCTTCTGCGAAAACACTCATGTGGAAATTGTCTGATTTCTTTCCCCCATTGTTGAGAAGGCAAAGTATTTAAAATCCAGTGGGAGGCCATGATATGACAGAGCTGTCACAGCCAAAAAAACCCCACTTTAGTTTTGCCAGCCAAGAACTGCCTGAGCTGCAGTGGTGCCCTTGAGCGCTGCTCTTAAAAATAGCGGTCGTCAAATATGCAGCTGTATAATTGGAATATTAGATAAACTCAAAAGAAATGTGAGTTATGACAACCGCCTTGAACAAGAGGCAATAAACCCCCCGTCCCTCCCTCTTCCTCACTGTTGGAGGGTGCAGTATAAAAGAAGATGGAGGCAGGGGAGGAGAGGAATGGAGGAGGAGGAGGAGGAGGAGAGGAATGATATATCTTCTGCCCTTCCCAGCCCTGATTTTCCACAGTGATTGGAGGCCCTCCGCAAATGATGAGGGAGGCAGCTGTGAGAGTGCAGAGGCTCTGCAGGTTCACGGCAAAGTCAACACCGTCCAATCCCTCTAAACCCTCACAGCGCTCACCACAGAGCAGCATGCCAAAATAAAGCCAAGCCAGTGTGTGTCTGCGAGCATGTGTGTGTGTATCAGTGTGTGTTAGGGTTGCATTTCCCCGCTGCCTCCGAGCTCGCCGACTCACTTCTGATCCGTGACTGTGTGCGGTGGAGTGTGTGCGTCTCTATATATGTGTGTGTGTGCTCAGTTTTTTTGACGGACAACCTGTGGCCTGATATCTGAATGAACTGAAGCTCTCTTCAACAGGATGTTCAGAATCTTAATCTCACAACATCTCAAACATCGTATGCTTCGTGTGTTTCCTGTGTGGATTAGAACGAGGATTTTTTTTGTTCACCCTGTGTGGGAGGGTTAGTTTATGGATTTATGTGCTATTACTTATTCGAGCTATCACTCCATCTTGAGCCAGTCTTAGACCAGCACCGAGCCACATTTAAAAGGCTGGCGTTATCTGCATTTGTGTTATTGTAATCAAATCTTATGAAAAGACTAAAACCAACAATGTGTCAGGAAATCTTTCAGTACTCTGACTTCTACCCTGACTGCTGCTCTCAGGCTCCAGCTCATCGCTTTCTTTTGAAGACATAATATCTTAAATGGGTCACAAATACCCTAAATAACATCCTGAAAAAAAGGCCCACTGCAGTTTTTTTTTTAGCAAATGTTACTCAAACAGGAGGAAGTGGTGCATTTTGTTAGGGACTAAGATTAATAACATTTGGTGCTGGATGACGTACAGCTCACCTGTTGTGCAGGTGTGGAAACTGGCTCCTAATTAGTGATTCAGAGCTGCTTGTGGCGTTCCCCCTCCCTCAGCCAATCAGAGTGCGACAACGCCCTTCTGAGAAGGCTTAAGAGAGGTGGAGAACAGCACACAGGTAATTCAGAGTCCGTCCTTGACTCACAGCAGATCTCATCCAGTCAGAAACTCTGCTCTCTTTAAGCCTCTCGTGATTTCTTTGCTGTCTTGTTTTTGTTTTTTTTCTGATTGAGGGAAGTTTGAAGTTTTCTGAAACCAAGTTGTTTGATCAAAAGTCACCTCTCAGTGGTGACCTGTATCAGGGTCTTACAACAGCCTGGGGACTGCTGCTTGAAGAGCATTTTCAGTCTACTGGTGAAGATCTGATACCAACTTTGAAAGGGTACATACATTTTCTTTAAGACAATTAGTCCTGTAGCGCTGCTGATGGACGCTTTGCCAGCTCCTCTAATTGACTTCAACTCAGAACAGCTGCAAACACTGACTGATGTTAATCGGACAGTCAGAAGTCAGCTATCCGTTAGCTAACCTGCTAATGAGTGACCTGTGATGCTGTGCAGAGAAAGTTTAAGATGCGTGTCGATTCCACAAGTGTGTTTAATCGCGTTGAGCGGTAGAAGTGAAGAAATGTGCTGCGTTTGAACTACTTAAAGAGGTCAGCCACCAAAGACAGACCAGTCAGTGGATCAGAGCTACTAGATGTTCAATATTTACTGTAATAATTTACGGTGATACAGTCTCATTAGGTCCCAACACTTTGGCAGATTAAACTGTCAATCAGAGAAACGCTGAAATGAAGTTCACAGTGAAACGATGCTTTAGGAATAATCTGCAAGTATAATCTGATGCAGAGTCGATGTAACGCCGGTCGAGCTTTGAATCCTCGCTGAAAAAAAAAAATATTTACTTGCACGTTTTATTTGACTTTGGTTTTCAGAAGCGGTTGCGGATGGAGATATTGACCCCGCCTCCCCTGCGGGTCGGCGTGGAGAGCTCTCTGGACGTGCTCCCTGTAAACAGACGAGACACTGGGTTTGATTGGAGACAAGCTGCCGCTCTCTAATCAGCTCTCCATTCTCTCCTGGGCTTCGGTTTCCAAGGCAGTGGCTCGCTATTCAGAGATCCACTCTGCTACAGAAATAGACGACATAATACCGTCGGTGTTCACTCCGTTCTTTACTCGTGCTGGTTGGCCATTTTACTGCTGCTCCTTTTCTGATAATTGTGGATGAAAACTGCTTTTTGGGCCGCCGTGCATCATGTTGCGCTCCTGGATGCTGCGGTGTGGTTGTAATGATGAAGTTGCCTCGCAGCCAAACGTTTTCGGGGGGGCTTGGTCGTACCAGAGTGATGTGGTGAAGAGGGAGCACAGCCTGAAGGCAAAGCTCTTACTTTACCACTACATTTACATTCTAACTGTCATCCCCTGGTCACGGGTTTCTGGCAAGTGACAGAAAGAATAAGATCCCAGATTGAAGCCACCGAAATGAGTTTCCTCCTCAGGGTGTCTGGGCTCATCCTCAGAGACGCACTGAGAATCTCAACAATCTGCGAGAAGTTCAGAGTTGAGCAGCTGATCCGTCGCATTAAAAGGAACCAGCAGAAGTGTCCCGAACACCGACTCCAGACGCCTGCTGGATCCTCTGGATGGATTCTGACAGGCCCATCTGTAACCTTGCTGAGCCCGCGAGCTGGACCAAAATAAACAACAGAAGTGGATGGGATGCGTACTGTCACTGAGCCAAGAGCTCATTTCATTCGTGTCATAACATTTTATTTGCTGACAATAAGTGGAAAAACCCTTGATCGCTACATTGTGTGCGTCAGGCCCCATGTTGCATCAATCAGGGCTGCGTCTACACCACAAACAACAATCCCGACCACATCAACAGTAATATCTATTGTCTCTCAATCAGAGAGGATTGTCAAGGCATCTTTTGGAAAATGTTTGGGTCACTCATCAGGGGGCCTGAGACAGAGAGACTCTGGGAACGCAGCAGCAGCTGAAGCAAACATGTAAGTCAAGACAACGTTGTCTTCCACTGGGACTCTCGTGTACATGGGTTAAATTAATCACACGCTCGTAACTACTGAGGTCCTGCGCCGGTGTTTTCCATGACTCCGTTATTGGGAAGTGAAATATACTGGGGGCGGTTTCCACTCAACATCTCACCTTAGCATGCGAGAGAGACCCAGCTGCTGCAACCTGCAACACACAGTGCTGAAGCCACAAACACAAACGTTTCTGCAAACCACAGATATGTTGAATTTCTTTATGTTGCATCTTCACATTTAGGCACAAAGGCCCGTTGGTTGGGGTCAGAAAAAGGTCAGGTTTTAGCTTAAAATATCAGTTTTGTTCACTACAAACACTTCTGGTAATGTACCTTGTATCCTAAAAACAATATCCAATAGTTTCACACTTATAATAACACGCAGTCTGGTTTTGGGTCACTGGCCCGGAAACATTCTTGCCATTAGCTCCACCACCATCCCCTCCACCTGCTGATACGAAACATGAAGATGTAATGTGAACATGATATGACACTAGAGATGTCAATATGGTATGTATGTATCAGTACATCAAAGATTGCCAGCATTTTAAGCTGTAGACTGGGCTGTTAAATGTCTTGGCTCCATATGTCATGTCAGCATTTCCAGGTGAAGTGATGAGCTGTAGATGACGCCTGTATGAGTTTACGTCCTCATGTGGAGGCGGAGGGGTCGTGGGGTTGGCTGGACAGTTGGTGAGACAGCTGTCAAACAGCAGAGCACTGTTTGAGATCACCTCAAGCCCAAACGTCTCCAGCTGCTTTTGTTGGCGCCAAGAGTTTGAGACGTCGGGACATTTTGCACCAATCTCCCCTGGAAACAAAAGCAGGTTTTTCATATGAGTCATTGTGCCAAACGTGTATCAAACCTAAATGTCATTTCTTTATCATCTCTGAATAATAAAAGTCATTGTTTCTAACATGCCTCCCAACCTCGGTTGAATTTATTTCATGTATTGGGTTGTTGCATGTGAACGTCCACAGTGGGTTTAGTATTTCTGCTATTTGTGCATCCATACATCCATTAGCTCTACCACTTATCCTCTGAAAGGTCACAGGGGACTGTGGCTGATCCCGGCTGACACTCGGCTATCTGTGCTCTATTTTTGCAGGTTTTTTTTTTTTTTTTGCAAAATGCGTTTTATAGTGTTTCAAGCTACATGTTTTTTAATCTCTCGCTTTTACAGCGATCAATGTTAATGCACCTACAGTGTATATACCAGCAGGGCTGAAAATAGCTTGTTTTTTTTTTCTGTTACGGGGTCGTGATTTCATCTGCAGCAGCTCGCAGATGGTGCGCCGTCTCACGGCTTAATGAGGGCGTTCGGTTTAGATATCTGAGGGAGTGCAGAGGAAAGATTTACATTCATAGGTCAGCTGTTAAATGTCAGAACTCAGGTATCATTCACGTAATGAACTTGTGACGTATATGAAACGCTGACTGGAAAGATAAACAAGTGGTTTACAAGTGCTCTTCGTTAAGAGGAACGTGTGGTTTGGTTCCCGGCTGAACACACTCATATGAATTTTGCTAATTGTGGCTTTATTTCTGCCCTGTGACACTCTCCAGCACAGTGTAATAAGGTGGTGTGTGTGTGTGTGTGTGTGTGTGTACCTACGTTTACAAGCAAATTAAAAAAAAAACCTGCATGGGCACTCATCTCTCCACCCTCAATCGTTCACGCTCCACTGCCAAGTCAGAGGTCTAATTATGCATTTGAGCGTGAGAGTTTAATTTGCACTTTTCATTTGGAGTGATTGGCACTCGCATAAGTTATGCTGAATGCTGTTTAACTACCGGGGAGGGAAGGCGATAGGCAGCGGGCCCCGTCACCGTGCCACTCGACTCACCCTAGTTATTCATGTTGCAGCTAAATGTATATTCATGTCTCTGCAAACCTGAGTGTGTCGGAGTAAAAGGCCTCATGTTAAATTCAGAAGGTGAGTGTGTGTGTGTTAGTGTGGAGGAGGAGGAGGTCTCGCTGCAAATTGTCCTTTTACCTCTTGCGTTGGTTTGAATCCGACATTGTGATCTCACGTGATGCATTTTGAGATAGAATTCCCAGCATTCCTGTTGCAAGGGTGAGGCCTCCCCCCCCCCTCCGCCCACCTCCACCCACGGGTGCCTGCGATGGAAGTTGTGAGAGCTGAAGAAAAACACACACACACATACACACACCCCAAAAAGAAGACAAACAGGCTTATTAAAATGCATGAATACACACAGTATCGCTCAAACATCTCAGTGCGCTCGCTCAGGTACACATAAAGCACGCGGCCACACATGAATACACCTGCACACACACACACGCACACACACATACTGCTGCCTCACCTCCACCTGCACTGTGTTCAGCTGTGAAAGTGACCTGAACACCCTGCATCAACTCATCTTCCTTATTTCTTTTTTTCTTTCCTTTTACTTTATACTTCTAAAACTTTCTTTTTGTCACACTCCCAAAACAATAACTCAGTTTCTCTCCCCCCCTCTCTCTCTCTCTCTCTTCCTCTCTCTCTCTTTACCTCCACCCGCCACTGAAAAAACTGCAACACCAACAACTTCCTTCCTCGCCCTCCGAAGCAGATCCCCAAGTGGTTCAAGCACATTACAGGATCACCGAACTGTCCACCGCTGGGCGCTTATTACCTTCCTCCTCCTCCTCTGAGCTCTTATTTTCTGCACATCTCTGCTGGCACATACACACTCGCACAGAGACGCACACACACACACACACTACCTAATTAACAATGTATTTGTAAAAAGGAGGAGGTAGGCAGATGTTGGGGAAACAATTAAGAGAATAGAAAATTGCTGCACAAAGGCTTTCTGAGAAAGCGCGGCCGACCCTTAATCCCGCCTGCCTGTCTGCTGCGATGATAGTTAACCACGTCTCATCTCTTTTTTTATAGCTCTGCCTCCTTTCTGCAGCGCTGTGGGCGTGGGGCAACTCGTCCTAAAGAGCTAATAATGGAGCAATTTGAAAGCCGGGATCGTCACGTGGTGCAGACGAGTCAGTGATGTGTCAGTCAAGCTTCACGCAGCAGGAGGCGGGAGCTACTGTGAGGAAGTCAAACCAAGTGAACCAGAAATGAAGAAGAATGTTTGTTTTTGTGCTTTTTTGTCCTTGTGTTTTTTCCTCGCCAGGTTTTTGCTGATCACGCACGCTCCTTTTTTTAGCACTGCCCTACTTCAACATTCAGGTGGTTGCATCCTCACACCTGGCCCTGCTGACGCGGCTGGCCGCCGAGCAGCTGTACAAGAACATTTCTTTTGTTCGTACGTCTCATATGGTGAGTTGGAGTATAACAAGAGAGAGGGAGAGAAACAAGAAAAGTGAGTTATTGTTTTGGGAGGTAAGAAACAAGAGAGAGTAAGTGGGTGGGATGAGAGTGTTTGCTATCTAACACTTGCTAAACTGTGATCACTGTGGCCACAGGTGATAATTATGGGATGGAATTAATGCTTAGACAAACTGGAACAGTAGCACAGGTGAGAAGAGTCATCAAGTTAAAAAACAGAGGCAGTAACACGAACATATCAGCTTGCGTTAGCATCCGGATACCTCCAGATATATGTTTTAAGAAGATGAACATTTCAGATTTAATTACTCTACTCGCTGTGTTTTTGTCACAAAGTAAGACGGCAATCAGTTGATGAATAAAAATGTTATGCATATATCTTCCAGCTCAAGTTCTGTCATCCCTTGCCGGTACAAAGTGGTATTAGGAGACAGCGCGAGGTTAGGTAGCTGGTTAGCATGCTAACTTCAGCAGACATATCTGCCACACAAACCATGGACATCTTTCAACATCATTTCTACATTTTTATGCTTATGTATGCTTGTCATATCTTACAAACTGCTCCTTTAAAATACCGTGTTACAGAAGAAAGAAGGGGACGTCCTTTTCTCAGGAGGCTTTGTGTTGCCCTGAGTGTCACACTGGGGTTATTAAATATGTCTCTTCTTGTCAACAAATCACAGGAAAAGACCACAACTGCATGAAATGCTCACCAGAGAAACCGAATGTGTATCAGTCCACACCTGAAGTGAGAGCAGATTTGAGGAAATGACTGAGCCTTTCTTGGAAATATTGACTGATTCATTGAGAGATGAATTATTTGAATTTGTGACAAAAAAATAAATATCAAACAGAATCCTTTTAAGCCTCGAGTGCATATTGTTACTTCACCGCACAGTCTTGACATTTTTGTGCCGCAGATGCTTTTTAAATGAGACTTAAACTTTAAAGCGTTTTTCATTTGGAGCCTTATTGTCCCGAACACAATAACAACACTCAGAGGACAGTCGCTCAGTGCTTCGTTTAATATCGGACACAGACGGCGGCTCTGCAGTCTGTGCGGAGCTTCGCTGTATATCTCTCGCCACAGTTTTGCTGTGCAGGCATCTGTATTTGCATTTTTTCTCCCGCGTGCCCTCCGGGGGCCTCGAGTCTCTCGGAGCGCTCATTCCCTTTCTTCAGAGACACTCAAAGGAGTTTTCCCAGAATGCATCACACTTGTTTATGTTCCAATTTCAACTCTTAGCGGTGGCATTTTTAAATGTTCGTGTCGCCTCGTGCTACAAGCTGAATACATTCAAACCTCATAAAACCTCCACGACGTTCGCGTTCACTTGTTTTCTTACTGTTTCATTGTTTACATCCATTTTCCAGCACAAACCACTCTCGCCCTTATTTCTGTGGTTTGGCAAAGATCTACGCCCCCCTCCGCCGCCCTCCACCCTTCATTTGAATGAAAAGTCATTAGCTTGTTATATTACAGTGAAAATCCACTTATCTTCCCCGTCGACTGCACAGTCGTCAGCAGGAAGCGTGACATTCTCACTCTTGCTCGTCTTCACGTTTGTTTGTGGTGCATCTTTTGTTTAAAATACAGTTTAGTTTGGATCGAAAAAAGTTATGTTATCAATAATTTTCATTGTCCATCTCAGAGGGAAGTGAATCTGATCATCTTCTGGGTAATGTGGAAATAGATATTTTACTGTCGCTATAAAAGTGTCTCTTAGCCTCCTCTAAGTGCAGATCTATTTGTATTTATTCCCTCACCTCAGCTGGATATGTTCATCCACAAACCGCACCGTAGGTAGATTGCCTCGTGAATTATTAAGTAAACCAGATTGCCCTATCTCAGTAGAAGAATGTGAGCGGCGGCGGTTAGCCATAAAGAAACCGGAGCAGAGAGATTAGGAAAACTAAAACCATGTGATGGGGTGGCGATGTCTCGGGATAGACGGAGGGCAGATAACAGCCCCGCTCTTTTATTCATTTTGGAAGTGAAAGATGGATGAACGTCTCGATAATTTCTAATCTTCTTTTTGAGGCCGTGCAGCAGAGGACAGGAGAGAGAGGAGGATGTTTATGTACGTGCTGGTGGAGGCCCGGCGATGCTGCGCCGGGCTGAGATGCAGCGGGCGATACGGCCCGGATCAAAGCGTGGAGGATGTTGGAGGAGAGTCTTATTTTGGAGTGACTGCTATCTGTCCACGCTGCTGCAGCTGCATCCGCTCTGCACGAGTCCAACATCAACCTGCAGGGACACGCGTGGTCGTTATCAGGCGCTCAGACGGTTACTGTTCTGTGTTGCTGCTTTTCCTTTTTTTTTATCTTTTATTATTTTTATCTGACCTCTGACCTTCTTTCTCTTGCCTCTTCATCTCTGTCCTCTCTGCCTCTTTCTCCTGCTCAGCATCTTTATCTTGCAGGATAAAACAAGTCAACAACAAACTTTTTTTTTTTGTATCTCTCTTTTGGATATTTTTATTCCTAGTTTCTCAGAAGCAGTTTTCTCAGCTGCCCTCTTCTCTTCTCCTCTCCTCTGCTGACCCTGTTCATACAAGCCTTCAGAGTGAAGCGGAGAGGCTATGGAGCAGAACCACAGCGAGCGGGGCTCCTTGATGTGGCCCCTCTGGGGCTCCCCTGCAGTGGGGCTGGTGTTTAATCAAGCCCCCGGCTTCAACTCCCAGCATGCCCGTGCTCCCCTGACCCCCGCCATCTGTGGGGGCTGTGGAGGTTCACAGAGCCCACACGCTCTATTATAAGCTACCTGTCCTTGAGCTCCCTCTATTTTTTACAGCCGTGTGTGTTTAGCTGACATTGCTAATCCACAGCCTACCTCACACACGCACACATGGGATGGGAGTGCTCACCACACACACACACACACACACACACAGCTGAGCCCTGAAATGGTCAAGGGGACTCAAAGTGCAAAGACTGAAAAGACAACAGCAGCGATCAAGGGCAGCCATCCAATTTAGCTCTCAGCCCTCAAATCAAGAGAAATATCACATAATGCCTCAAAAACAATCTGCCGGCCCAATTACGTGACACTCTCCACTTGGCTCCCACAGCAGCAAAAACCAGCGCCGGAACCGCAAGTATTTTTCTAATGGTTCTCGTCCGTTACCACTGTTTTTAGTTTCTGAGTGCTGCAGATAGCCATCCATCCATCCATCCAGCCAGCAGCAGCAGCAGCAGCAGCAGCGGCTGTTCCTCTGCTCCTCATCACGGGGCCTTGACCACAGAGAACGTCTTATCAGCGCCGCGTGTGCCACCGATCTTAAGCCCGCGCTGATGGATTTGGCTGAGCGCTCGATGGCTGAGTTTTAAGCAGATTCATATCGGGGTGATTGAACGAGCCGGGGCTTTGGTTGGCTAGTGTTAGCGCTGTTGGTGCTGTTATTGCTTACGCAAGGGGAGACAGTGACACTATAGCTGCGGTGATGGATAGAGAGGCTGAGATTTCCCCAAAGGAAGAGGGAGAGATGGAAAATAGAGACAAGAGGGGAGGCAGGGGAAGAGGAGGATGGGAGAGAACATGTTGAATGTAGAGCGGGTTAAAGTGCATGTATGTGAAATGGATTGCATCTAAAATGAATTGCACTCATTACATTCTCAAATGAGCACTTCTTGTTCTCCAAACAGAGCTGCTCCTCGAGTGGAAAGACTTAAAACAATTATCTCTGAAGGGGAAACTTCAGCACATGGTTTTACATGAATCAAGACAAGTAGCATTCTTAGCATAAGCTAGTACACGGCGAGGGCTGGCGAGGTGTCATGTCAACATCCTGCATAATTCAATTTCAAAAGAAAAGGAATAACGTGTCATTACAGCAATGAAAAAGTCAAAATTGCAGAAAATACTTTTTTTTTTACCTCATCTCTGACTGTCTTTGAAACCCCATCAGGGCAGCAGGAAACATGTAGCACTGCTGCAGAAAATAGAATTTATTTTTCTAGCTGAGAATGTAAAAAATCAAAAAAATCTGGAAATTACCAAAGTTTTATGTTTGCAGTGTCTCACTCACAGGACACTTTACATAAAATCATCTTTACATTCGTATAGAAATGTGAAAGTGTTGCTATCAAAAGCTTTGAATGAAAAAGAGTTCAGAAGATAAAGGAATATTTGCAGTTGGCTGTTGCAGAAAAGATCTCAACGTGTAGCTGGAGTCTGCAGGTAATTAGCTTAGCTTAGCTTAGCTTAGCATAAAGACTGGAAGCAAGGGGAAACGACTAGCCTTTATAACTCCAAAGTTCAGCTCACCAACACCTCAGATTTGAGGTTGAGACGAAGTTGAAAAACAAAATGTATGAAGATCGCAGAGTTCGTCTTCTGACGGGGAAATCCATTTCTTTTACATAACTTTGCTGGCAGGTCGGACATATTAGTCAAAGGTTTTAACGAGGTAATGTTGGATATGTGTGTGCAGCATCACTCCTTAAATCAGAAAATACTGTAAACACCAAAACAAACAAACAAAAAATAACATGTATAGTTTGCATGTGACTGCAAAAATCTTTTTGGAAATATGTGTTGTAAAATGTCCTTCATTTGTAACAAACAGTGGTGAACAAGGTAAATAACTTCACCTAAAACTTCCCCAGGTGAATTATCTTCAGTAAGTAAGACAGTAAGACAAATTTTATATCATGAGATTTATTTTGTGTATAAATATGCAAATTCAGATACATATTTAAATATGTGCTCATTTGCATAAACATCCCAAACACAAATGCTGAACTAAAATAAACCTGAATGTGTTTTTTCAACATTTTCTTTTAACGAGTCTGAAAGAAAAATGAGCTGCATGCATGGAAAAGTGTTTTCCACCTGTAGCATCTCCCCTTGATAGTCGCTTTCAGCCTGAACTGAGAGCGTCTTTGGTTTCTGCAGCACTTTCAGTCAGAGCGGTGTGATTAATAGCCTTTCGTTTGATAGGAATATGAGATTGTGCTCCTCCGTCTGATCGAGTCTCAAGCATCCAGCCTCCGCGGGATCCAAATGAGTGCAGAGTAAGAGAGCAATGCATAGTAGCACTTTTATTGAGTGTTTGCTCCGGGCGCGTGTGGCTCCTGTGCTCCAGGCTTTTTTCATTACCCAGTCTATCAGCATGGCAAATAAGAGCTGTGACCCCTCCTGACCCGGCCCCTGACTCAGATAAGCACTGCAAACACAGTGTGAAGTGGCTCAGGCAGTCGCGTTCACACACCGCAGAGCACACTAAGCCCGCCGCCCGCCGCCCGCCATGCTGACAGACGCCACCTGCACTCATGAAATGGTCTGAATGTTTCTGTGTGTGTGTGTGTGAGGGAACAACAAAGTATATGTGTGTGTTTGGGAGTCGGTGTTTATGTGCGCACACGCTCCTCTGCACACATGCGTGTCACTTCCTATTTGTTGCCGTGATGTGTTTTCCCTCACCTCTATCTGAAGCGCTCGGCCCAACATACCATCACCGCACTGACAGAAACATCACTCTCTGTGCTTTATAGCCGCCCAGGAAACGAGGTAAACAAAGGCAGCAAAGGAAGAAGCCATGTTTCTCTTTTATGGTCCACGATTTTTCACGGGCTTTAGGAAAAGGCCGCACCTGAATTATTGGAGAGGCCCGTCGCGATGGCTGGCGAGGCAGGAATTTTATCCGTAACATTTTTTAAACAAACTTTTGCTATATATCTCCCGGCGTTCTCCCCTCCGGATGGATTTTTCATCTTCGGCTCTGTCCCTTTTTCCCTCTGCTCGGTTCTCAAGGCCCTCTGTCTGGCATCACGGTCGATGACAATCTGGCCTCTGTATTTATTTTTCTGTTCTCCGCAGATAATGACCGTGGCACCAAGGCTGCAGAGAAACTATGGGAAGACAAGCGCAGTCGCACAGAGATGGAAAAAAAAAAACCCAACAGTCTTGCAGAGAGAATCCAGGCCTCTCTCAGCAGCGACTACAGAGGAGGGCAAACCTTTCAAAATGAAGCAGGCTGCCTCGTACAGCCTCAGTTGATTCGAGCTCCAATTATTCTTTGTAGCTGTGAACACTGTCTGGAAGCAGGACTCAGTGGACAACCGGTGGTCTGTGTCAGCATTGTGAGGATTCTATGGAGGACATTAACCACACATGGCTGCAGAGATGGTGACGTCAGTACACACTTCAGTCCAGACTGAGTGTCTCAACAACCGATGGATGGAAACAAAGACGTTAAGTGCATTATACATAAGTCCCAGAGGATGAATCTTCCTCACTGGACGCCACAAACGAGGTAAAGACTTCTGATTGAGTGAACAATGTATGTAGTTCACATTTCTGGAAACCACATATTTGTCCACATTTGTACGTGTCATAGTACCATACGGACATGGTTTCATGATTTGTTTGCGACCTGACGCCACCATCCTCTCGCAGTTTAAGTCCGCGTTTCAACATTTTTTTCTTGATGAGGGACTGCTGTGTTTTAACATCTGTACATGTGACACTGCTGGATATTCTGAAGGAGAGTTCGCTACCATTCCAGCCGTGTTCGTGGCAACAAAATATTTTATAAAAGTCGGGACATTTCTAAACTTGTATTTCAAGTCACGACCAAGTGGATTAGCACCGGAGCTAAACCTGTTGGTTTTAACCAGAGCGTTAGCACAGCGTTGTGACGAGAACATTTTAAATTGTGTGACATTTATCCATTGTTTCCAGAAATGTACATTTCAGTATTTATTCTGGTAACCTGGCTGCATTGTCAGCATGCTAACATCAGCCTGTTAGCATTTAGCTCAAAGCAACAGCCTCACAGTGCGATGAACATAAGACAATGAAAAGACACTTAAAAATATGCTTTCCACACTTTTTCTAGATCTGCACATAGACTTAAAATGACAAATGTACAAATGTAATTGTTTCTATTATGCCAGTTAACAAAAAACACAGTTAGGACAGACTTTTAACGTTGACACGTCGGCTGCTGAGCCTGTCGGTCTTCATCATCAGCACAACGAAAGCTGAATGTCTTTAGACACTATTTTGTGAACTCACAATTAATGTAATCGCTCGTGTTAATCAGCAGAAATTAGAAAGAGCGTGGTGGTTTGCAGTTATGCACATTGGGAATGCATCATTATGTGGCAGGTGCTGGCAGCAGTATTGATTACAAGTGAGGCGCATTCGTAAATATATAACCGGAAGCTGCAGCTGAAACGCATCGCTGGTCACGGTGACATAGTGAAGCTGCTGCGGCGTTTTTGTAATGTGAACCGGAAACGTTTCATACGCACCTTTTTAAATCAGACTGCACCACAGCAGCCAGACTTTGTTTTCTGTGGCCTTTGAACACGTCTGTCACCATTTCATCTTTGTCTCTCCCTGTTGTTATCAAATTAGAAGCAGCGTGTTCCTCCTGAGTGCCATCGCCCCCTAAAGACAACAAATCAATGAGCTAATCGTGCAGAAAAAGCATCCATTTATTAACTCGACTGACTTAACTGATCCGCCTGCTCCGCTTGTGTTCCAGATGTTTTCATCAGGCTAAATGGCTTGAATGTGGCGTATAGCTTTAAATGGAGACACAGCTGGAGGTGCCAGTCGTTTCCCTCAGGTCCACCAGGAATGTCAGAATTTGAATTTTTGAATCCATCTTGACGTTTGACCTTTCAGTTTATTAAACCCTCTCTCATGCTTTTATTTCACAGGTTTTAAATTTCATCAAAGGCAATTTCAGTGATTTAAACATTGATAATAATGAGAAAACATTTCTTATATTATACAGAGAGAGTTTTTTTTGTTTTGTTTGGGTGTAAAGTCAACCACCTTGATATCAAATCTTTGGTGACTCAGTTCTCAGATGATCCAGGACCAGAGCGCTGCCTGTGGATCAGTCATCTCTAACTCACTGACGGTTTAAGGATAAAGAGCAGTGATCCGGATCAGCACATTTACTCACAGAGTCCTGAAACTCACCGCAGGTCTTTGTGTTTTCGTCTGGCTGAGCTTCGGTTTATGAGGAAATGTGTACGGAGAGCAACATGGAAAGAAGTGTGTGGGCGAGGAAACTTGTCTCTGCTGCAGCTCTGCTCGTGAAACAGCGCTCCCTCTTCTGGTTTAAAACAACAGAGGGAGAACAGGATTACCTCGCCTCACACTGAGACATGTGTGGGCTCGGTGAAGCAGCAAACATTACACTTTTTATCTACGTAAGAAACGACACCATCTCTGTGTTTGTTACTACAACAGCTGACATTTTAATGGTCATTATTGTTGATTTACATTTAATGAAAAACAATGAAATGCTGTTAAAGTGGCACCTGATGACCTGAGGTCATTATAGTTTGATGACAGTAAGAATTTATCTTGCTGTTGTCTTGAAACTTGAAGATAAATAATACGATTTATATATTCACTGAATGATGTTTACATACACAGTAATTATGAGGATAACTTCCTGTAATGCGTTTGTACTGACAGTGTTTGAACAGCAGATGGAAGAAAACAATTCAATGCTTCAAGCATAAAGTTTATTCTGATAAAAGATTATTTTTCTGCTCCTACTTAAATAGTTCAGGTGTTAAAAGCCAACAATGAAATGCTTTTTAAACCATTTATTAAGTACTTGTAAAGGTTTATACATGTGCACCATATTTATTAACCATTCACAAAATATTATAAACATCAGCTGCAACTTTACAAAACAATTTCTTGATAAATGGTTTACACAGCATTTACCATGTTGATATTTTATGATGCTTTACATTTATTACCTGTTTGATTACGCGCACATTAAATGTGTCTCTGAGCCACAGCTGAATAATTAACGACAGCACACACACACAGTTTTGACTGGTTTAAAAACTTACTTCAACCAATAATTCATCCCAAATCTCTGCCTACTGAAGAACCCATGCATCTTTTATCAAATTCATATTTTCTTTAATGTAGAGGAGCAGGAATTAATATTAACCACGATCATAAATGATTCAACATTAATCTGGTGCTGTAAGTATGAGTGTAAGTGCCTCTGATGATCATTGTCACTCATTGTCACTTCAAAGTAAGTAAGTTTAACACAATTCAGCGTTATTTAAACAATTGTTTGCAATGTTGAAAATGAATTAATTACATTATGACAGACCTGCAAACAGCAGTCGTGAGAGGAGCTTAAAGTTTATCTTGAAATTCAAGTTTCTGATAGACAAAGACACATCTCGTTATAATTACACTACTTTGTAAAAGAATTGCCTCCAAATGAAGAAGCATTTATCCTCCTCGTCTCCGGGAGGTTACTCACATGTGTTGTGATTTTCTTCTTCTTTTTTGGAACATATGGTAATTAGCTGCACTTCAGCAATTACACAAACAAAAGTGGAGCATATGTGGAGGCTTTTAGCTGGGTCATATTTTCCAACCCGACGCCGAGAGAGAGAGAGAGAGAGAGAGAAAAAAAAGGGAAAAGCAAAAGCTTTGAGATTTCTCGTCATCCATCTCGGGGCGGCTGCCATTTCAGCTCTCTCTCTCTCTCTTTCTGACGCTTTTCAGCAGCTATTGTTCTCGGTGGGGTGATTTTTCTTTTTCCTCTTCAGACGCGATAAAGGAGTGCACAGTCATATCCCCGGCACAGCCTCAGCAAAACAAAGAGTTACAGTGAAAAATGAGAGGCCCCCATACACACACACACACACACACACACACACACACACACTGCGTGCACTGAGACTAATATGGAGGTCAAATGGTTGATAGCTGCGCTGCTTGAATAAAGCTGGATGTTTACGTTCTGTTTTTCTGTCTTATCGAATTCCTCAACGCTTGATACCCCCCTCAGGCCTCTCCCAAGAATATAAAAGAGCCTCAGAGATTCATTTCGTCTTGAAATCCCGCTTTTGGAATCGGGACAAGATCGGTGATATCCGAGAGAAGAGCTCCAAAACAAATCAGCCTTATCTGATATTTCAACATCTGTACACATGACATGCACTGAATCTGTGTTGTGGGCCATAAACACACAACACCTCCTCTGTCTTACATTACGCCGTGCGGGTTACACAATCTATCTCTTTGCACAATCAAGATTAAAAAAGGAACTATTTCCTTTTTCATCAAAGCTACAAAATAAAGGGGGGATGAAGAGGCCATTCAGAGATCTGCCTGCAAATGACCAGAGACAAGGCAATTCAGATATTCCCTCCAGACAGTGATTGGACAGATATGACACATCTATTTATGAGATGTCTGTTATAATTTTGGGCTCCGTATTCTCTGCGGAGCTCAGCAGCGTTTGAAAATGGTATCCTGTCCCACGGTGGGCAGCGTAATGATGGCTAATGGAGGCAGCAGCCGAGCCTGTTTATCGGCCGTCATTTCCTGCGACGGCTCTCACGCTGCCATCTTTTTTTATTATTCTACGTTCTAAGAGATGAGATGAGATGAAATGGCCCCTCGTTTGTCCTCTCTCCTCCCTGTCGGTCTCTCTCCTGCAGGCCCACTTCCTTTCTTAATTCCTTATCTTTACCTCTTACTATCGCACTTTGTCAACAGCAGTGGTGGTATTATAAAAAAAACAAATGGCATGATATGACTTCCTGTCTTTCTTTGGCTCACATACACAAACACGCAGGCAGATCAATGACGTGCGGATGAAGCAATAAATCACGTTGGATAGTAGAAGACGTGCTTTAGCTCAAGATGGTTGCAGCTAAATGCTAATGTCAACATGCTAACATGCACTAAATACACAATACAGTTGAGGCTGTTATATTTATTAGCCTAGTAGCCTAGAAAACTGAGTTTACTTGCTCATTTTGGATTAGCATTAGCATTAGCACTTGCTAATCATCCTTAGATAAACACGTACAATTTTTCTTCTAAATTGTATTATTGCGTTATAGGAAAGTAGGTAAATAAATACATACTTTAAGCAGATGTTAATACAACATAACCAAAAACAATAAGAACACTCATTAGATCTTAATATTATGATTGTAATAATCAACATGTAAAGGTAAAGTATTTGACAAATCAACTAACGTGTGCACTGAGATCATTTTGGACGCTTCAGTGAGGTGTGATGAAATTTAAACCTGCTCGTAGTGCTGGATGAAAAGTCAGAGCAACACAAATCCATTAAGATTCAACCCAGAACAGGTTCCTATGTGTTTTTGAATGACCGTTTGCTTTTGAGCTTAAACCCAGAAAACACTGAGCCCGTTTATTTGCACTGCAAAGTGTAGCCTTTAGTCAGCAAACATGGCTTCTGCTAAATCCCTTGTGGGGCTGCTGGGAAGAATTGTGCAAACAAGCTCTGCGTAATGCTGTTTATTAATAGACTGCCGTACCACTGGGCGTCTCAGAGCATCTGGCCATATGCAAGCTGACCTTTGAACTCCATTATCACTTCATAATGCCACTCGTCAGGCCATAAATAGTTTGGGAATTTGATTTTCAAACTCATTGTGAGCCTCCGCAGTGTGAACATTAATGACATCGATACACAAAGGACAGAAAAAGGAGTCGTGATGCTGTTTGCCACCTCCTAGAATGATGTGGACAGCCTGTTGTTTCAGCCTCATCGGCTCCATTTGTTATTTTCCCTTAGCTGCGTCGACTGCCATTCTCCTCGCTCTCACACTGACCGCCTGCTGGTGTTTCAATGTCGCTCCCGTGTTAAGTATCATTCCCACTTTTCTCCAACAGCTTGCTCGTAGCCGAGGGGCGGCGGAGAGACCGGGGGGGGGGGTGATAATGACAGACGGAGAGGTAGATGGAGATATGGTGATGTGTGTTCAGAACTAAATGCAGTGTGACCATTAAAATATTGTTCCTGAGTGATCGATGGGTTTAGCAGGGGTAGGAATCTCTTCCCGGCACACTGTGTGGGCTTTGTGTGACGTGAGCCGGGTTACATGTGAGAGAAGGGGCGTCGGGGAATGAGAAATCAATAGGAGCCAAGTGCACATCAACAGGATATTAGTCCTGTGGAAATTCCTTTGGACATACCACCTCTGAGAACTCCAGCTGAGGAGCCTTGTTGCTGCTCGTTCTGATCAATTTGTAGGCAAATGGTGTGGATGGATGTACAATATTGGACTGCAAAGGTCATTTGTGCAACTTTAAGACTTTGAACTTCTCTGTCCAGTTCTTTAGACAGCGTCTTTTCTACAATATCCCACCCCTTTGTTCAGCTTAAGAAGTCTCAGAAGTATAATAAGGAAGTGGTTCCTGACCCCTGGGTTATGGACTGGTATCCGGGCCAGCATTAGCAAGTGGCATATGAAGCAGTAATGTGATTCAGCAAAAAGGCTAAATAGCTCTAAACATTCATGGCTATATGTTCAGTACTTATCTTGAACCAGATGCTGAACTTCATGCAACAAATTGCTCAAAATTCAACCTGAAACACATATTCTTTTTTCCGCACGCTGATTTCAGGTCAGTTTCTGGAAGACGCAGGTCGAAGCAGAACTACAGCTTTTTGTCTCTGCTTCAAACAAACACAGAACTTTCACTGAGGAAACTATCATGACCCGTGTCGAACCAGAAGTCGACGCAGGGATCATCTGATCCCCTGGCTGCACGCTGAAGCATCCCGGGGCCACCAGATGAATGGCTGAAACATAGAAATGTCACAGGAACTGGCGTATCAGCTGCATGCAAATTTGCCTTTTGGCGTATGCGCTGCATGCAAAGATTGAACAGATGCGTTTGTGACTTAGCAAGCTACAACTGAAGAACCCAAACCGTTGACTGAGTGTTTTTAAAGAGCGTGACGGTCTCTTAGAGTGAGGCAGGGCAGATGAAAGGTCTGCCATGTTTGTTTCATTTCCTATAATGTCACACTCTGGTCATGAACCCCCCCCCACACACACACACACACACACACAGTATACTCTGTATGAATCCTCAGGTGGTCAAGATAGACGACTGGTGGATAAAGAAACTATCTACAGGAGCTGTTAAACTGTTGCTGTGATTGCATTTCTTTTCTACCTTTTTTAAACTCACACTGACATCGACATCATTTTGTCCAATATGAATAAAAACCCCTGAGATTGAAAGTTTATTCTTGACCTTGGAATTTGAATTCAAACAAGTTCTGTTGAGTAGCTGTTTCGTGAGCTTCTGATCACATCACACACTTGTCCTCGGATGATTTGTGTTGCCCAGTTGTGCTTGAAATGTGAATAAAGCAGCTCCAGAACAGCTACTAGAGTTCTGAGGGGTGATCGTGTGATTTGATCGATTGTAACTGGGTTAAATGGAACGGCTCTGCACGCTGTAGTTATTGAACGGACCTTGAAGTGAGATTGTTTTGGCAAATTGTATTTTATCTCAGAGGCTTTATCAACATTTCTAAATCTCTATTCTTAGCCCGCTGATTTGGATAATGAAAGACTGCATTTTCACTATTTTCAAGCAGAGCACTTGTTTTATTTTTTGACTCGTGTCTTTGTTGGCAGTGTCTCTTCTTCCGACGGAGTCAAGTCTCCTCCTCAAAATTTGAGGCTCTTTCTCCATATATTTTCCACTTAGAAATCCCCCAGAGTTGTTCCACTGCAGCTCGGGCTCATGCTTAGCGTCCGTGTCGATCTCCAAGCCCCTGGGACTAATCTGCATGGTCATAGGTCAGGAGGTCAGCCACTGGGTCCTGATCCTGAGGAACCTCCCGGCTGGGATCGCTTCACTTCCCCCCCTTCATTTCACAACACTTAGCTCCATAGTGCCTCTCATTACTCTCCCAGTAAAGGGCCCTCTATGCGTCCCGCTCTCCCAACCCCCCCTGGTAACTGGGTTAAATGGAAAAGCACAAGCCTGGAAGGGGGCCTGAGGACTTTCTGGGGCCTCAGCTCCTCTTTGCAGCCCAGGAATAGAGACATTCCCTGAGCTGGGAGGCTGACCCAAAGCCTGGGGGCTCAGGACCTGCGTGAACCTGGTTTAATTATATTAGCTGCAGTATTTAGACCCCTTGGCCTTGGCTTTCAAAAGCACTTAAAGTCAGGACGGTTTTCATCACCACCTGATTTGAAAAAAGGCCCCCCTGGTGTTTTGGTGTGCTGCACTAAGCTCGGTCATCATAACTATTTGTCCGACAAGGTCATGTCACGTTAGCTAGTGATGTGCGTAGCCCCGCCCCCTTTTTTTCATCTTCCCATCACGGCTTCTTTTGTAGTGAGCCGCCGCTGACTGACAGCTCGGGTCTGCCCATATTTCAATTAGACAGGCTGGGTGGTCAAACACACACACACTCACACACACACACACACTGAGATACTGTCTGATCAAGTGGCACATTTATTTGTTCGTACGTTTGTCTGTGTGATGGAGCGGCTTCATTCACATTTGTCTGGATCTCTCCTGCAGGTTAGGGAGCCGGCTGTTGGCTATAAACCCATTTGGACGTGGTTGAAAAAAAAAAAATTAAATGAATAATTAACAGTCACTTGAAAGCATGAACGTGTAGTGCCTACCCATGTAATGCCTCTCTGCGTAGTGCATTATCATATCCCAAAGGACCAGAGAGATGAAATTAGCGTTGTGTTCCACCTAATTGCTCAGCTCTGGCAAATTAACGTGCCCTTATTCAACCTTGTGTTTGTGAAAATGCTATTCATGCTGTTTGTTTCATGTTTAAATCAACGTATTTACACATGAAAAGATTAACCACCTCTGTTAATTACACTACATTTTGCATTCCGTGTTAGCTCCCTGCACACGGCGCCGACGTCATTTTTTATTGACAGACATAAATCAGCAGCAAACATCCGGTGGGAGAGATGGGTGCACAGGCCCGGTGCAGCGCTAGCTTCTCCCGTGCCTTCAGGGAACTGAAAGCAGCTCTAACCAACGCTAGCATTTTTCGCAAATGCTAATTGCTCGAGTAATTCACAAAGATATACGGTGTGCCGATAACTCCTCTCGATCTGCATTCGTACTCACATTTCTTTCTCGGTGAAACTCGCTTGCACAGCAGTTGGATTAATAAACACGAAGCTTTTAGCTGCTCTGCTGAGAATTAAGCACTTTGTTGTATTTATAGCTCTAATGACACTAAAACATTGAAACTAAAAGTTAAGACGAATGAGACAGAGACAGCTGTCGCTAAATCAAGCAACACCGTCGAAAAGTGCAAAGTTTAGTCGAAATAAAGTGGATAGAAGTTGATTCTTTTCCATCTTTGTGTCGAGTGGAGGTAAAGATTAGCATTTCCTTCCCTGAAATATGATTTAGCTCGCTGTAAACATCTCTCACGTCTGTTTTCACCGTTTGGATTTCTAGTTCTTGATGGGAATTTGCCCTTTTTTGATTCCCCATCATGTATTTGACAGCAGTGCTAACGTGAGTTAGATGTAATCTATTGAAATATGTTTATTGGCTTTGGCTATTCAGAAATCTGCAGCTACAGTAAGTCATGGCCATCTTTAATATGTGCAGTCGGCGCAGTTACAGGCAGCAGTGGGAGTAAGTCACATATGTTCAAGTGTCAACCAAGTCCGAGGTAACTGTGGTGAGAATCAAGTGAAGTCGAGTCCCTGCTGCGAGTCACGCACACCGAGCCAGTTTCCTCAACGTACAGGCAGAAGTCATGGAAAGTTAAGTCTTATTTTCAACATTAACACAAACTTTTGCAGACTGCTTTCACCTTTTTATACTTCTCACTGATGTATGACACGTTGTGGCAATCAGTAACAGGCCTCTAGCCATCGAGCTAATGTTTGCCAATGAGTCTGCACAAACAGACGGTTATGCACCTTTTTCTTTGAGGGTTGTTGGAGAGAATTATGAAGTGGTTGTCGCGTCACGAATGTCTGAGCTGCAGACCTCACACGCTGCTGCTGTTCTCTTCCTTCAATCCAAATGTTATTATTTTTACACTCGCTCCCTGGCTGGACTGCCGTGCCCTCAGAGGTTGCCAGGTTTGAATCAAAAATCATGTTTCAAAAACAAAACGTAACTTCTCACTCGCTACAAGTCAAGTAATTTTTAAGCCATCTGTCTCACAAATTTAAGCTCTTCAGACTCGTTTGACTAAAAGACTTCCAGGTTACACTCACAATAACCCGCCTACATCCAACTGTAATAATTCATCCACAGTATCTTCGCCACTTCGTTCTGCGGTGACACAAACACTCCTCATGACAAACTCTGGCTGTCTGAACGAGGGCCGCTCTCTGTCTGCTGTGCTCTCCTCAGCGGAGCGGTGTGATCATTCAGAAGCTGTATTTTTTCTCACTTGTTCGCTGAGTTACTGAACACTGTCTGGTTTCACCTCGGGAGGAGAAGCTACAGTGTCAGATAACGTTAAAATGGTTGCTTTAGTGAACATCTAGGGGAAGGTGGAAGACGCTCACAAGCTTCATATTAACACACCAAGTTAGCCAACTGATAACGATGTCATCTGAAAGTAACAGATCACATCCAAAACCCTCGATAATATGATGTTAGTCGTAGCTTACCTCTTCTAGATGCTTCCTCTGCTTGTTTTTATGGTTTCATCCAGCAGTTTTTTTTGTTTTTTTGGCCTCTCCAGTTTTCAGTGGGACTGAATATGAGTCCATAAATCTGCTACTCCAGAAGCAACTGTTCCTCAAAGTGCAAGATGATTAAGGGGACAGTTTCAACCACCAGGAGATTACAATATGTTATTTCCCACAAATTCAATAAAGTTGTGGAGTGAGACGGCATCAAAAACTCAGTGAGATTGTCCGGTTGTGTATCCTCGACATGTTGATTGATGGGGAAAAAAGGCAAACACATAATTTCACCCTGTCGCCAGAATAAAATGCATCATATCAACATCTCTAAAATAGGCCGACATGTCATAACATGTTCATAGCTCAGGAAGAAACCAATGTTTCGAGACTTAATTTCAATATTTGTAAGTGCGACACCGCTGTTTATTTTCAGTTAGTCATCGTGACATTTTCCAACCAATGTTTGTGGCAACAAAACCAGATTATTCATTGAGATGATGGCTGAATTTCCAGCTGAGTTTGAACACTTTTTGGGCACTCTTTTTCTGGACTATTCTGCAGCATCAAGTGGAAGTTTCAATCTGGCTCATTTAAAATCCCAATTTTTCACATTTGCATTGTCTGAAAATGAATTAATTTACCAGAATCAAAACTTGTCAGAACCTCTGGAAGTTTAGTTTACTTCATTCAGAATGATGGACTTGGATGTTTCAGACTTCTGAAGTAACTTTTGAATACGAGTTTTAGCATATTTATGATTTGCAGAAACGTAAACTGGCATCAATTATTCCGGCGAAGTTCCTAAAAACATATTCGAACCCCCTTTCTCTGTAATTGATATCCCATTCTTTTTCTGTCTCTGACACACACTCACACACACATAAACACAGACACGCACACAGGTCAATACAGGAATGAGGAAAGCCATCGAGATCTAAGTGGCTGGAAGGCAGATGTAAGCAGCGCAGGTTAAACAGAGCTGCACATCAAAGCGCAGCACCTCTGGCCATCACATCAGCACATCTAAACACGGATCTCATTTACATACGTTAGTCGAGCAAATAAAGCGCAGAACCTCCGCTCGCTAACTCCCGCACATCAGTATCTAATTTAGCCCGTGTCGTGTCTTGTTTATGTGAACCGGTTCCCCCGTTACCTCGCACGCTGGCTCGCATTTCAATTGTCATTCCCCCCTGTAACAGTCAGCCGCGCTGGAGCAGCTCCAGCAGAAATGAGCCAGAAGGGGGGAATGGAGTGTAGATTGGCATGCATGGAGGCTGAGAGCTAAGAGATATCTCTGTGTGTGTGTGTGTGTGTGTGTGTGTGTGTGACAGAGAGAGAGAGAATTAACAAGTACACACAGCTTCGAGAGGATGAAGTGTTTCAGTTCTTCTGTAGGAGGATAAATGTTCTTCTTGGAGCGATCAGAGAGCTCATGATTTATTCAGCATGTCCTGTGGTCCGCCCGACTCCCCTGACGTCTCAAACACAAACGCAGAAAAAGGAAACACACACTCGACGACGATACGCTGCCACTTAATGTCTCTCTCTCTATCTATCCGTACACACTCACGTATACAATCACAGCAGGAAACACACACACTGTACATCTATTCTCTGCATTCTGTGAATTCAGCACTGTCATCCTCGTCCGCCGTCACATCCCCTCCCTCAGTCCTGCTCATCATCATGCTACAGGATGCCACAGTCGATGCTAACCAGCGCAGGCCAGACAAACAATGACTCCCAGTCTCATTCGCAGTGTGATTTACCGAGGCTTCAGCAGGACGCTGTGGTGTCCAGAGGGATCAGTCTGTTACAGCTCATAACACAGCTCATGTTTGTTGCTGTTTCTGACTTTATTTACTTCAATCTCCTGCCGGTTCAAACGGTTCTGTCCTTATCTGGGCCAGTAAAACAAGTTCACGAGATTTATAGCTCTGGAGTTCATGATTGTTTCTGGAGCTTTTATTTCCTGTCTTTTCATCATTGTATCCCAGAACAGTCACCGAGTACAAGGACTCCAGTATGATTCAGTAGACTCAGGTGGTGCCAAAGGGCATAAATCCTGGTGTAAATACAATCATAATGGATGATTCCCGGGGAGCATTTTCCTTTGGAAAGACATTTAAAAAAGGCGACGGTCAACGCTATAATTACGCTCAGAAAGACGCTGATTAAACTCTCACATGTTGACCGTATTTCACAGGGAACCTGGCTTTCATCCCAAGAGTCTGGATGTGGTTTAATACTTCGGTTCCGAGATGATGGAGGGATATTATTCCCTAATTTCAGAGGATAAAATGTGTCTTTATAACAATCCTGCAATATCACATTGAACTGCAAATGTCAACAGTGGGAGAAAAACCTCATAGCATGAAGTTTGTATCGCTTTCGTTGGGAATGGTTGCTCTCATGACGGCGTCCTGGCAGCACACAGCCGATATAGTTCCATATTTTTGACATTTTTTGTGAAACATCAACAGCATTTCTGCTACTGGTGCAGTATGACTTCACACTAATCAATATCGTGTCTCTTACAGCCTACAAAATGAGAAAATTATCAAAATGGTTCGCTGACGTTGTATTTTGTGACACGTTGATGTTGTACCCAAGACACTCAGTTTACAAATATAAATCAACTTTGAACTCCGGTTGGTGTAAATGAATCCACCTCAGCTGATGAGATGTACATTGTGACATTGATCATGTTGGGGTGATCCGGCTGGTCAGACATGAAAGCCTTTAACCAGCCAGACAGACAGACGCAGTATTTAGAAGTGTACTTCAAGCTTTACGCTTCTTGAAACTGAAACTAACTAAACTAAAAAGACAACAGCATGCTCACCACTTGAAGATCTTTTTTTCTATTCTCCTTTTCAGTGAAATGCCTTTTGTAGTTGCCAGGTAACGTCTGAAGCATGTTGTGGCATGTGAAAGAAAAAAAAATGTGATGTGGCAACTTCACCAAACAAAGAGAGTCGTTAACGAGTCTTTATGATCGGCTTTTACACTCGAGACGGATTTAGGACGTAAGAACTAGAAACAAAGCGTGAGCGCGGCGGCTGCAGATGTGACCGCGTGCGTCTGTACGACTTTTGACAAGCCTGACACGATGATGAGGCTGAAAGGAAAGAACTAAAAGTCGGAAGCAACAGATTATTATCGGTTATCAGAGTTATTATCGCACAATCTCACTCTCACTTGTTTCTTTCTATCGACTTCTCGTCTTTCTCACCTTCTCCACTGTTCGCTGGTGAAAAATACAAATATAGACACAAAGATTGTGTGCAAAAACAATTGCTGTGTGCGTCTTTGTTTTAAATATACGCTTTCGCCTTGTGTTCACATATTTGATCATTTATCTTGTATGTGAATTCCCACCATGCACACTTTTTAATATAGATAAAATATTACACATTTGTGTTGTGTTGTTGGTTGTACATCATGCAGCTGGCTCTGTGGCCACCCTGCAGCAACTATCTTAATCCCAGTAGATCGAGCATGAAGGACTTCTCTTTGTTTGCCATTTTATTCTTTATCCCCACTCGCAGCAGTGCTCTCTCTCCCCTCTCTCTCTCTCCTTACATACGTCTCTTTTTTCCTCCATTTTCATCTCTGTCACACACTCTCCCTCCTTCACACATTCTCCCTCTTTTATTCTCCCTCTCCTTCACATAGATTACTGTGTGGCAGCACAGGGGTCTGGAGAGCTGCCTACTCCAGCCAGGCTTAGGTGAATCAGTTGCCATGGCAATCAGAACCCCCAAATAACCAACAATGGCATGTTAATTATGGTTATTACTGTATGAAGACTGTTCCAAGAAAATGAGCGATGGTACTTTTTTTTTCTTTGGAGGGATTAAAGAAAGAAAAAAATGTCAGAGGTGAAGCAGTTTGGACAACATAATTCATAACAGAGCGTTGATTGCAGGACTGTCGGGCCCGTCTGACGGTTCTGGTGAAAAATGGAGGATCCGCAAAGAAGCTGGCTGCCCTCTGCTCTGAGGGGGCGTGACAGGAAAGACTGCAGAAACTGGCCGCATTGTAACTGCCCTAAAACCTGTGTGATGTCATCTAAACGAACACACCTTTGTCTAGATCCACTGCTGTGGTTCCAACGTTTGTCCCCTGCAGGCTACTGTACAAACATGGAGGGAGAGGGTCCACTCCTTCTGTGGCTATACTGTAAAAGGCTCAGCAGGGACATAAAACACAACAATTCTTAGTTTCTAACATATATGTATGAAAATAGTATAACATTTCTGCCGACAGAACATCCTAAATCCTACAAACGTTGCCTTTTGCTGCAGCTTCAAGGGGTTGAAATTGTAAAACATCTGGATTTTACGTCCAGCTTCAAGTTCCCAGTTCTTCTGGAGAGAAGATACCACACGTTAGACGTTTCTAAAAACTTTTACCAAACATCCAAATAATGTCTTACTTTGCATTCATCCGTTTCACCTTTTCCTGGTACGTCCAGTTTTCCTTGCAGTAGAACATGCGTCCAATCTGTTGCTCATTATGGTGCAGATGTTTCCGAGAACTGCACACTCATGTTTCCTCTTCACACATAAATAAAATGCACAACAGGTAAACAACACAGTTAAAATGCCAATGAATAGATATTTTGTATTTTTTTCCACCTCCCAGGTACTAATGGACCTTACGGGTCTGCTAATGTACCATACCTGCTTCCAAAACCTTCTTCTCTTTGGCTGGCACACGTCAGCACACACACACACACACATACATAAACACACACACAACACTCAATTGATATTCCGGCTCTTAAATCTTTTCAAAAGGCTTTCATAACATCCATGTTTACCACAGTGGAGGGCCTGCGACGCTGACGGTGAACGAGAAGGAAGCGGTGAGACGGAGATGAGAGGAATAACAGGAGGTGGATCGACAAGACGAAGCTTTGCCATTTTCCAAAGCGTCTGTTCCTCTCGCATCCAGCCATTACCCGCGCTAGCATCTCCATGTCAGCTTTCTGGCTAATTAGATCCAATGCTGTGTGTGTGTGTGTGTGTGTTTGTGTGTTTTAATGCTGTTGCCATGGCGATAGTCTTCCTCTATTACCCCACTAACAGAACACTAGCAACTTGCCACCTTTCATACACCCACGTTAGGATGGTCAATGTGAGACTTACTTTAGTTTCTGGTCATAGTTTTTGTCGGGCTTGGATTTGTTCACCAGGCCCGTCGGCTTGTTTTGTCACAGACATAATCAGAAAATAAGATGCACAAGTTGTAATTTAAGCTCTTATACATTCACAAAGAAATGTCGATTGAGCTCCACAAGTAACATGACATTATTTGATATTGTTTCAATATTGATTTGACAGATTAAAGTTGAAGTAATATTGATTTTTAGGTCTGTCCTGATCCAATATTCATCATTTAAATGACTTTATTTCAGACCTGATGAAAAGTCATATTAAATTTGATCCAAAGACAGTTTTGTTGATGTGTATCATTGATCCAGTGTCGGTCTGCTATCTCAGAAAACTTCCCAGATGTTTCCAGATGTACCACCCGTCTACATCTGGGCAGTTCCTCACTTACTACTTCCTGGCTAAACAGAAATGGCCAAACAGGTGGAGTGTGGAACAAGCCCATTTAGCTGGAAGCTACCAAGCTAGCTAGGAGCTAACAAGCTATCCTAGTGAATTTCACCTCGCTGTATTACGATACATTACAGTGGAGACAGTGCACGAGTGTGGAGGGTGAAGAGTCAAGATAAATCAAACTCTGAATCCCAAATGTTTAAAATACAGACTCTGGAACATCATCTGTTTTTGTGGTCTAACGTTAATCACAGATACATTCCGGCCGAGCACAGAAAAACCCAGTTATTGATGGAGGTTAAGATGCAGATGTGAGGTCGAAGACGAAGAAGTACAAGGGGTCAGTGCCTGGAGGTGCTGCGCTCGCTCCTCTGTGCTGTTTTTGGTGGAATAAAATGAGAGCGCTGTGTAGGTGGGGAAGTGCGGCGGCCTGGGAGGGAGGGGGCGTCACCGGGAGGGTTTAAGCTGCCGTCAGTCAACGTCACTCGCTGCTATTTAGATTCCAATTACACCTGTCAGCTCAGTCTGAGCCCTCATCTGTCTCTCTCTCCCCGTCTCTGTCTGTCTGTCTGCCTCTTTAAACCCTCGCACACTCTACTTCTCTGTGCTCAACAAGACTATGCGCTCATTCTTTTTCTTTCTTTATTCATCTGTAACCTCCCTCCGTGTCAGTCAGCATTACCGTCGTCTCGATTCTCTACCCCACTCCCACTCTGTATTCACTGCTGCTTTAATCCTCTTCCTTTTAGATTACCTTACACACCGAGGATGCAGAAGTTAAACTCCCAGCAGATTTCAAACGCGGCGAGGGGAAAACAGAAAAAGTGATATTGACACTGGTGTTGCGCGGCGCTTACCGGGTCGACACGAGTTGTCGCGGTGTCTCCGGTCATTTATCCTCACAGACGTAAGGGAGGACGGCCCGATGCACAGACACAAGGATTCGTCTGCTGGATGAATGAATGAATGGATTAGACTTCTGATACTCAGTTTGAACCTGATTGGGATAGCCTCGACGAAAGAGGAACAGACTGTAATTTATTTTAAATCCATCGAGGCTGGATTACCAGCCGGGCAAAGCTGGCAACTGTGGCATTTGATTTGCAGAAAAGGAATTAAGGAATTTGTACTGAAGCACAATATAAAGTAAAAATGATAAGTTGAGTCAGATCTGTGTTAGTACCTATTTTCAAGCCTCTGTTTTGTGGAGTGGCCTTTTTTTTTTTGTACATTTATGACTAAATTTATATCAGACTGAATTTGGGAGAGCAGGTAACGATGCATCCGGTCGCTGGTTGAATTATTTCCCCAAATGTTGCTGATAAATGTTTTACTGAACCTTTATTTTTGTCCTTCGTTTAAGGTTGCAAACTTCACATTTTTGGCCGGTGCTGATTTTTTTTCTTTTGCAGGTTAAAATGGCAGCAATTTCAGACACAGTTGCTCAGTTTAGCACATTCAGGAGTTCTGTGTGGTTTGACCAGTAGCTCAGCAGCTACGATGCTCAGATGACGTCCTGAAAGTTGTTTCTATTTTTTCTTTTTTGCTTTATCGACAGTGATATGTCGCGACTTCTTTCTTGTGACAAATGTAAATATAAGCTTCAGGTGTCTAATGTTTGTTACCGAGCCAGTTTACTGACTTAATGACTCTCCACTTGTCCTACTCTTTCAACAGGTCTTTGCATTATCCCATAATTATGACTTGCGGCTGCTGTTCAGCTGAAGTTACACACTCTGACCTTATCAACTTTAAATGTTCTGCATTTGGAGCGCGTGACATGAAATCTAAGGTATAAATACAGTGAATCAATTGTTCATCTCATGGTCAGCTTGTAGATGCAGGTAGTGTTCTTGCCTCCACAGCCAACAAAAGCAGTTTGCATTTATTTATTTATTTATGTTTTTAATTAAGGTGGCTGTAAAGTGCTTAAAGCTGGATGTAATCAGATTCAGTAAACATTTTATTGGGTAGGATAGTGTTCCAGCACCGGAGTGCAAACAACGGCTGTGAAACGCAGCTCACAAGCTCGTATAAACTCCGATGGCACAAGGCGACCGCGGCACAAGATGTTGGCGCCTCACTAATGGGCAGATCCAGGGTCTGTCTGCTCCATTACAATATCTATTGACCAACAATCAATTAAAGTTCAGAATCAGCTCCAAGCCATTTAGTGTAACGGAAGACAAATTGAAAGTATGACTATAAAATTATGGTTCACTTTTTGAATTACTTTATGAAACATTCATTATACAAAGGGAGGAATTATAGCAGCAATATGATAATTCATGAGATATTTTTTGGGACTTTTCTGCCATTTTGTTGATGATCTTTACTGTCAAAGACTGACAGGGAGAGTGTGTGAGAGAGATCTGGCTTTATGAATGGACCTGCCCGGTAGCAGGATGATGGACAGACGGATGGATGGATGGATGGATGGATGGATGGATGGATGGATGGAAGGCCTCAGTTGGAGGATGGGTAGCAGAATGGATGGAGGGACTGATGCAGAAAGCTGGAGAGGTTGCCCTGGGGGAGAAAGGGTATTAATCATGACTGGTGACAGTTTCTGACTGACGATATCCTGTCTCCCCCCTCACAGAACTTCTGGGTTACAAAAGGAGGCGGGGCGGATCCATTAGAGTGAAGGGCTGAGGGGTCTCCCCCGGGGATAAAGAGGGTCCACAGAGGACATGAATATCATTTTTCTCCCTCCTTTTTTTTTATCGTCGCCCTTCAACGCTCCATTATGTCTCTTTCAGTTCATCAGCGCTGTGAGGTCAGAGCTTTAGCGTGTGTGAAACATGAATGGCCTCGCTACATCCACCACCCAGCCCGCCGGGTCTTATTCCACAGCCATATGGCACCAAACCGCCTGGCTGTCCGGAACTGGAAGATCCATGTTGGAAAAAAAAGCAACAAGCGGGGTCAACGCAGGGTGAGGCGCCATTCGAAGCCACACAGGCGCACATTTTGCAAAAAATAGCGTCGTGAGCTTGGATGAAAGGCGGCGGCGGGAGTCCTGATGTGTGTGAACGCTGCTGGGTGCGAACGCGCCTCCATCTGTGGCTAATAATGTTTAACACGTTGGAGGCCTCTCCGCTGCAGCTTCTGCCACTCCATAAATCACTCACATCTGGTCCACTGATCCACCGCTGCTGGATGCTGGTGGCAGGGAAACACACACACACACACACACACACACACACAGAAAGAGAGAGCCAATATGTATACACACTGAGGTTCATCCAGTCACATCCTCATTAATCACCGCTCAGGTTGACTTGTATCTGTGTTGTGTTTGCTTGTGCAGGTGTGTAGCCTGTGTGTTTATATCCAGCGGATGTAACTTGTCAGAGAGGAACAGATAAATTACTCTGAACACATGCAAATGGCATCAAGGCATTATGGTAATATGCACTTTTTTTTTTATCTTGCACCTCTTCCTCTCAGAATCATCATGACGGAGATTAAACACACAGATACAAACACACACTGCTGTGACAAACATCTGGGAGAGCTCTTTCTCTCCAGTGGGGGCAGGATCCATAACGTCCAATCAGAACCAATCACTCAAAATTAATCCAGGTGATTTTTGTGTATGTTCGTGGTTGGACTCCTGCTTTTTTTGGCTCATGCACAGTCAGAAAACAGTGTATAGGCTGAAGAGAAAGGCGTTGTGCGATGCAGGATAAAGTTTTGACGATAACCTCATTTGATGCCTTGTCCTCTGAAAACCAGACGAGACAATGACGAGCTCAGTTTGGGACCGTCTTAAAAAGTGCAAGACGTCCTCAGACCTAAGTGACTGAAAGGATAGAGTGGCAGCGACTCCCAAAGTGAACAGTGCCGGAGAAAGCCCTGAAAATCAAAGTACGAGTACAGTTACATCACCGAAATATAACTATTCATTATCTCCCAGCTCCAGCGCTGTTCTGCTCGGTGGTCACGGTCACTTCTCCAGACCTGAACCTGCCGCTGAGTGTTTTATCTGAACGTCAGGGTTTTCATCTACCTGTCCGTGATCCGATTGCCGTATTAGCTACGAAAATGCAGAAGGTTTAGATATCAATTGAGATTGCACTGCATATTTAAGTACAGGTGAAACTACAGTACCCAAAAACCTTTGGTTGGGTGTAAGAATGATCCTGATTTGGCTGAAGGTGACTACGTCACGTGACGTCAATTACAATATGTACGTGATTTAACTTTACTACTAGTTGCTGACTTCCACCTTCACACTGGACATAAACAGCAATCTCTTGAATGAATGTCCTGCGTTTGCCTGAGCCAACCATCCGTCCCTGACATTTACATTTACATTTACATTTAACAGACGCTTTTGTCTAAAGCGACTTACAATAAGTATATTTGTCACAAGAGAGAAACCATGACGTATCAGGGAGGGAGTCGCTGAGGTGTGACGGGTGAGTGTTTGGAGGTAGACGGGTGTAGATCCGTTGACGGCCTTGAAGGTCAGCACCATCGTTTTGAATCGGATGCGGGCCGCACCAGGAAGCCAGTGGAGGTCATGGAGGAGGCGGGTCACGTGGGAGAATTTGGGAAGATTGTAAACGAGGCGCGCTGCAGCGTTCTGGATACGCTGCAACGGTTGCCTTGTGTCTTCTGTGAGGAAAGATCGGATCCTGCCGATGCTGTAGAGGGCAAATCTGCAGGATCGGGCCACAGCAGTGATGTTGGGGGCACAGGACGCCCAGGTTCCTCACCGTCGACCACAACGTGACATCCCCGACAGTGACTGACAGGTCCAGGTGCGGCCAGTCTTTCCTCAGGATGAAGAGAAGTTTGAGTTTGAGGTGGCACAGCTGTCCAAGCGGAGATGTCTGCCAAACATTCCAAAATGTGCGTCACAACGTGGGTGTTGGAGTGCAGCTACTTCACCTTGACGTCCTCCTTTGCTGCTGTAATACTTAATACGACCTCGAGAGGTTAAAAACAACAAACATTTGGGTCGCAATCAGCTGCTTTCACAGTCGACCTGTATGATTGTTTAATCTGATGAGGATGACCCTAAAAGAACCTGGTGTAAGATCCATGTTCTCGTGCTCAGTGGCTAAAAGTAGCTTGTTAGATCTTCATCGATATCTTCATCATCGTTTTATTCAGACGTGGGAACAGATCTTTTTCTCTTTTTTTTGTGTCTCATAAAAAACATCTACTACTCGCACGCTAAACTGCCAAACGATTTCAGATTTTTGTCTACAGCTTTTTCTTTTTATCTCATTAAAGACAATTTAAACACATTTTATTTCCATCTGGCCTTACTCAGAGCGCAAATCATGTAATACGTCCTAATGAGCTCCGGCTTTCACTGCTCAAAACCCTAGTTTTTACTTCCACGCACACTTTAACCAGCTCTTTATTTAGTTTTCTTGTTTATTAAGGTGAGTTCATGGACACCTCTTTGTTTTTAAGTACAAAGGCAGTTGATAGAAACACCAGCCACTGACTAAACAAAGTAAATCCACAGGTACAGAGGGCAGAGTTTCATTACCTGACTAGCAGATATACATGTAAGCCTTTTGTAATATTTTTAAATATATATATCTAAACTCTCGTCTCTCTTGTGTGCAGCAGTCGCATTAGATTCCCATCAACTGTGCTCCTTTTAATATTAACATAATTTGCTGCCTGATCCAGGTCGCTGACTCACAGACTTTAACAATATTCTGCAGCCAAACTGGCACATTAACTTGGCTGCTTAACTTGGTGATTTCTTTATTCTCCCCTTCCTCCGTGACTCATGCTATATGAGTAAAAATCTAACTAAGTGGAAGTGAAGGATTGTGGGTAGAGCGCGCTCACAATAGCAGCTCACAGCAGCACTTAAAATGCAGAACAAGATTCACTCCTTAACTTAAAGCGAGTCCGGCCTTATTATTGTGGCGTGTTCTGTGTGTGTTGCACTGAACCGTGACGCCACCGAGCACGTTTTTTTAAAAAAAAAAAGTTGTAAACGGGTGCTCAGCTCCGCTCGTCACTCCGCTGCTGTCACAATCAAATGAAAAGTGTTTTCCTCCTGCGTGATGTCCGCGGGTGATTTGTCGCAAAATGTGTGACAAGCAAATTGGAAAGCACTTCCTCTTTTTTTTCTTATATTTCCGTTAGCGAAGCCATTAGTACAACAACATGAAAAATGTAGTTTCCATGACAGGAGCAATTTGGCCATCGCTGCGGCCGACTCATTAGAAAAAATATTCCGCGCTTCATCTCACACGCTCCAGGTGTCGCCCTGTAATGGACATTTATTCATCATTTCCCCTCCGAATTAGCTCCTTCGATCAATAGCACGTCTTGATTTCAGCTGCCTCGCCTTCCCGATCGCACCGCCGCCACTCGGCTCACATTTACATCCACAAACAATTGTTTATCGTTAATATAACTTTAATTTGAACGCCGATAAAAAGGCGAAAAACAGCGTCGTCTGTGGACGGCCTAATCGATAGCAGCGCCTGCAGAGACAATAGACACATTATTTGGAGCTCTCTGTCATAACCCACCTTCTCCCCCCGTGATGAACACAATAATCACCGCCATGTGACAGCTAAGTGGGGCATTCCTGGCCCCCTGACAGCCACCCACCTGCCTTGATTGATGATATTGTTTTTAAAAAGTGAAAATAGTTGAAGGCTTTTACTGAGGGGTGGATGTGTGTGTGTGTGTGTGTGTGTGTGTGGCACTCTCTCCCCCCAAAAAGTCACATTCCACTGGGAATAAAGGACGGCATTGTGGAGACTAATCCACTTCAGCAAGAGGACTGTGGTGAGTTTGTGTGTGGGAGAGGACATCGAGTGTGTTAACTCCACTGTGTGTGTGTGTGTGGGGGGGGGGTGTGTGTGTGTATTTGTTTGTGGATGCAGATACATTTGTGTTACTTTGTCTGGGTGTCGATGCCGACGTGTGTCTGCACATGATGCAGTTATAAGTCATGTGTGTGTGCAGTGACTCATATAAAAAGCACCCTGTAGAGTTTTCTTGTAACAGTTCAGAGTTTCTCACCTCAACACACTGTGTTTACCACTGAGGCCTCTTTATAAAAGCACTCAAATCCATGTTAACATCAGCTGGCAGTCTTCTTCCCTTCGGATTTGTGTTGCCAGGGGTAAAATAATGACTGTATTTATGCTACATCTCAAAGAAAAGTACAGGACACACAGGCGTAGTGTCCTGCTTTCATAAATACTCAACCACCCTTTCAGATGTGGATCAATCTGCTGCTGAAAACACTTCCAAACAGGCACTACACTCTTATTTTAATCAAATGATATACTATCCATTCATCTATTCAGCAGTTTTTGGACAAGAAGCAGGTAAAGCTCCAACCCAGTCGCTGGAATACATGTTAAGTAAATGTCTGCAAAAACACAGATAAGTTAAACTTAACATTTCTGTAATAGCCTCTTTTTGGTCACCACCACAATGGCATGAAATGTCCTCAGGTCTCCTCAATTATCCGGTTTTGTCACCAAACAAATGGCTGGATGTGATCCGACTTCTCTGGAAAAATGGCGATGCTACAAATGTAAACAGGGAAACGGTTATTCCTTTTTCTCACCTCCGTACTTCCAAAATAAGCCCCCCTGGAAACTACTTTGCATGGGCGCTGTCACTGCACGTCAACAACTACGATTGGTGAAACGAAATGCGAACGAGCCAGATGGTTTTATTTCTCTGCACCAGAAGGATAATGGGTGCAGCGAGACCTTTTTCCAAGACTGTGGAGAGTCTATTACAGAGCCGACAGAGACAAACATTCGCACCCAGATTCACACACACTCACAGCAGTGGACCTGCTCTGAACCACCTCCAGATGTATGAGCTCCTCACCCTCCTCATCTCTCAAGCCTGGAGCAAAGCTGAAAGCTACGAAGACCAGAGCAAGCACACGCAAAGATAGTCTCAACCGAGTTCTGCAGAGACAAGACTGAAAAATCCAGCGAGAGCGCCAATCGTAGCATGTTTCTCTGCCAAAACAAACATTTGGCAGCTAAAAACTGAAGAACAATCTGCAGTAAAGACTCCAAAAAGTAGCAAAGATGTCGGTGACATCTTGGATGTAGATGTCTGGGCAACACGTTTGGCCAAGAGAGGGAACGGAAGGTGTGTAAAACAAGGCTGCTGTTTATTTCCCTGTATGTTTCCACTGGTCGTCACACGAGGGATGTTTGTCAGTCAATGACTGGCAGCACCCGAATGGAAACTGCTCAGACTGGAACACATAATCGTCTCAGCTGCTTCACGTATCCGTCATCTAATTTGTTTGGCCGCTACCCAAAGCGGTGAGGATTGGACCGCCGATCAACTGGTTCAACTTTATCGATCATGGACGTCTCATTATTTTGACCATTCTTAAGACTTCTCATCCGTGTTGTCTGAGCAAACACCATCTGCCGATAAAGACCACGACCGTTAAACAACTAATAAGTCAGTTATAGTTACTGATAAGTTACGACAGAAAAAAACAACTTTTTAAAACATTCTGTGAGGCATCTGGGCATCGTTACCACTCAACAAACTCTGTGAACTACTAAAAACATTGAACAACCTTCAAACTGAGTTTTGGTTTTGACTCGCCTCCTGTTTCTTTCTTCCAAGACCTTTTTTTTTTTTTCTAATTAATTGGGTGAATTACAGAGCCAGCCAGTTTGATAAATGTATTAATCCTGTTCCCAACATGCTGTCACCTCCAGATACAAAAGCAAAAAAACAGGGCATCGGCCATCATGTTCTGGTGGAAGGTTTTTTAATAGCTTTCTAACAACTTCGAAGGACTTTGTTGTGTTTCTTACTTAAAAAAAAAGTTCTGTTCCTTATTAACACATTGTTTGTTTTCCTCGTCACTCATTGGCCCGTGCGTGTCCTTGTGTGTGTGCTGTCTGAACAAAACACTGCGTCATCACCGGAGCTGTGGTCAGAAACCCCACAGGAGGCCATTTTCCTTTACAGCATTTACAGTGAACGAGCTGAGAACAAATCAATTTAAATGTTTCAGTTTGGTGTGTGAGAAGCTTTTTCTCCTAAAGTCCTGATTTCAGTGTTTAGTCACAAGGAATCATGGGAATCTCTATTCAACATGTGTGTCTGTGCTTGTGTTTCTGAAATGATAAACCCGAGTAACCATGTGTCAAACTACAGTGACTTAATATAGTACGATACAGACATCGCTGCATCTCAAAAACCAAAACGATCTAGAGGGATAAGCAGGTGATTGGAAAGATATTTCTCATCGTGTGGTGAACTGTCCCTTTAACGTACTAAATATAGTTGTAAGACATTAATGAGTAAAGAAGGTTTGTGGCATCGTTTGTTTGGCCAAAGCAGAGTGTGTTCCTGTCGGTCCGGATCACCTGTAAACCTACTGACACACACACACACACACACACACACACACACACACACACACACACACACACACACACACACACACACACACACACACACCTCTCTCTCTCTCTTTCATCCTTTCTTCTCCCACACTCCCCCTTTTCTTCGGCTCTACTCTGACTCGTCTCATTCAGCCCTCCCCTTCTCTCTAATCTCTCTTTTTCTCCTCTCCGCCTTCTTCTTCACGGCTCCCTCTCTTTCTGTCTCCCCCCAAGTGTCTGTCCGTTTCCTTTCACTCATCTCGCTTCTCTTTCACCCTAATGCCTCTCACTTTTTTTTTCTCCCCTCCCCTCTCAGCCTCCTTTTCTCTCTCTCTCTCTCTCTCTCCCCTCTCCGCTCTCAATCTCTTTCTCTCTCCTTATCAGCGTCGGGGATGAATGGTGAAAGGCGAGGAGGCGAGGCTGAGACTCAAACCCAATACATCGTGTGTGGGAACCTCATTGTGGCCGGCGACTCAGACAGAGAGAGGGAGAGAGAGAGAGCTAAGGTATCGCACTTCTCCCCCGTATGGTCGATAGAGCAGACCCTCTCATCTTTCCTCGTCTTGAATGGCATCACTGTGCCCGTCAGCCTGGGGAGGAGGAGGAGGAGGAGGAGGAGGAGGAGGAGGAGGAGGAGTGATGCATGACCTGACAAAAACAGAGATGGAAAGGATATTTTCTTGTCTCAAATATGTTCAGAAAGGCATTTTATTGTTTACATGACGTACCACAATGTTTCTCACAATGTCTCGTTGCCAATCGGTCGACTGCAAACTGCTCTTAAACCTCTCAGCTCGTCACTGTGGAGGAATTAGCTTTAATGAGTGAATGTGAATCTGTGACACCCTCAAATGAACTGACATAAACTTGAGCCTGCAATAGCCGATACTTTTGCTTTGCCCGAGGGAACAGTGGAAACACGCTGCGACCTTATGAGTTGGATTTAACCTGTCTGTCTAAGGACAGAGGATGTCGCTCGCTGTACAGATTGTAAAGCCCACTGAGGAAATACCATCGTGATTTTGGGGCTATAAAAAGCCAATTTATTTGATTTAGATCACTCCTTATTTTGATGAATAAATAAACACCATATGTTGTCTTTTAGAATCCTTTTTAAAAAAAAAAAATACTGATAACAGGAAACCAAGACTCAGTAAAACAGTGGTGGCCTGGACGGACTAATAACAGAGTCACTAAGATGTCTTGTCCCCAGATTTGACAGTGCACGCCTGGGTCAGCCATGACAAGGCCGCCCGGGCTGATCACCAGGGGCTCCACCAGGGGCTCCACCAGGGGCTCCACCAGGGGCTCCACCAGGGGCTCCACCAGGGGATTCACCAGGGGATCCACCAGGAGTCTCCTGGTGGATCCCCTGGTCAACCCCCTGGTGGGGATTGTGCAGACTCTGGATCTACAGCGTGGCTGCAGCGAGTCGGAAATGAAAACAAAAAGCAGACAAAACAAAGCAATTTCACTGTGTAGTCACCCGTGGACGGAGCACAAAAATCAGGGACAATTTACAAAATAAGCACATTATGAACAAGATAACAGTAACAAGCAGGAATTACGCTCCGAGTACGGTCAGAGACCGGCCCGGCGTTAGACAACACATTCCAGTCCGAGCACAGAGAGAGAAATCACCCAAGCTTTTCTAGAAAAAGTGCCTCTGTTCTGTGTAGTGATGATGATGAACAGTGACAGCTAGTTTTCATAATTCAAATGTTTGCAGGTTTCAGGAAATGTAAATCACGTCCCCCACATATTGGGTCAGCGTTTTTGGTTCTGGATGGGATATCGCAACAGAAAATTACAGTTCGTTTGTGGCCGGACATAAAAACATTGAGCTGAAAGACACTGCAAGGCTCCAGAACTGCAGATTAAATCTATATATTCTCTGTAGCTTTATCATATGTTGATCATGTTGCTTCAACCGATCAATGAGTTTGAGTCAATATTACGATCTGTTCTTGTCAGTGTCATGAACCAGTTTCAGGATCAGGATTTAACTGTGAGTTTCAGATCTCTTAACGAGGATGAGATTGTTTGTATCCAAGTGTTGGACAGACCGTAACTAAAGAATAGACAGTCTTTATCCCATCAAGCATAATTATATGTGAATTTCTTTATGTTGCAGAGGTAGTGATTACAGGACATGAACTAAAAAGGCCTCCTGATCATTAACCACACTGAACCGAACCTCCACTCGTCTTGTTTCGGTCTCTCCACCAGACGTTTGGAACATGGCTGCAGATATTTTCTCCCATTCAGCCACCTGAAACCCGGCGAGGTCAGACACTGCCGCTGGGTGATGAGGTTTGGCTCACAGTCAGCGCTCCAGTTCATCCCGAAGGAGTTGGATTGGGTCGAGGTCAGGGCCTACCACTGCTTTATGGACCGGACCTCACCAACCTGTTGGAACCACGGCATCACTGTATAGTGTAATTATAGCATGTGGATACTTTATTGGAGTACATTCATGCTCTTTTTTCCTGCAGTCCTTTTTAATTTACAATGAAGGGGAATCTGAATATTGTAGGGCCATTGTCTCTTATTCACAGCATCACAGAGCAATTCTCCAGACTTTCAATGGAGCATATTAGATCCGTTTCTCTCTGCTTCTGTCTTAACACAAAGAAACAGACAAGAGCTACGAACAAAGCGCTGTGGAAAATAATCGAGCCAGACTATTTTTTTTGTTCTTTTCATCTTTTCAACTTGAGTCTAGAGAACATAAAGGAGTCACCAGTCCCGGTCCGAATGAACTGGATAAACTTTATTTTTTTAAAAAATGCTGAAATTTAGCATCAGCTACCAACAGAGCCTCCGTCAGCAGTCTGAAGCAGACAGTTTGTTATTTCAGATCACCAACGATCTGACCCGTTCTGTCGGGTGTGGAGGCAGACAGGCAGACGGCTGAGCGACGGGGGGTGTTTTCCATGTACAGTCACCTGTCGGCTCGTATTAAGTTCTGCAGACTGCGAGTTTAGTTTGCAGAGTCTGGTTCACATGGTCAAGCTGTGAAAACTCGTCTCAACTCCTCCAGTACAAAAACCCCTCTCCGCCCTCCTAACATCAATTATTCAAAAAGAAGTCAATTAGAATTGAATAATTTATCATCCGAGTGTCAATATTTGGTAAACAATCTCATGCAGCTTCTTACAATCCCCACGAGCGTCCCGCTCTGAGCTCGGATGCCACGAACAGAGACTGTGAGTCTTTGTGGTGGATAATCGCTGCAGTTCAAGACCGTAAGGTTTCTACAATCAACCCTGTAAATCCTGCGTGCTTACATCACTAGACGTTTCCTAATCCATGCAAATGATGCCGTTTGTCAATGCATTTTTTTTTCCCCTGCCTCTCAGGGTCCCACTGATTCCAATTCACTTCAGTACATTATCAAAACCAACCAGCGGAGACTTGAAGCTTGTTCAGCCTAGCTAATGCACCATAATGACACACGTCCACACTGGTTTTTGTCAAAAGGTCGTTCTGAAGCAGGACCCTCCCCGCTCCCCCTGGAGCTCTGGGAGTGTAAAGTAAAGCCCCCTTCATTAAGGTGTGGAGCATCTCACTGGAGCAGGAGTCATTAAGTTTGTAAGTTTGTTGTAAACACTACAATCAAATGAACATTTAAGTTGTTAACATCTGTGTGTCGACATCTCGGTCTGGCAGGTTTACTTTTGTACATTGTACATTTGTACAGAGGTCCATGAATTAGAATCACTGTAAGAGGATTTATAGCCCACTTCCAATCTTCCACGTGCTGGTTTTGGATGGCCCTTAGTGTAACGGACCCACCGGAACATTCTGGAGAAAATCGGAGTGGAAGTGGACAGGGAGAGGCTGTCGGAGTGGTTTGAAAGGTCCAACGTTACTTTTTAATTGGGCCAATTGAGTGTAGTGATCAGTGAATCCTTCCCGGTGATGCGTTCACATGCTGCCACACAGCGCTGAGCGCTTTATCAAAGCTACCTTTAGAACAGACGATCATTCAGAAGTGTGTTGACAAGGTTGTCAGCGCAGTGATACTCCATGAGTGAACATCTAGAAGACATGTTTTCCAGGAACTCACTCATTCCTTTTGATATTAGCACGGACATTAGCCAGCATGTGTTTTAGCTAGCAAAGCATTTACCTTTTAAGGAAAATATATCAGCTGTAACATTTAATTTGGGAAATGTAAAGAGTTCAGTAAAATACTACGAAAGCTGAAATATAGCTGAGTGTTTTCTGACAATAATCGGAGGTGAAGGCAGAAAGTTGTTTTGTTCTTCAGCTTCAAGATGCAAAAACACTGCAAAGCTGCTGAAGTCTCTAACAGCCCCTTCACCAAGAATATCTCTGATATATTTCATTAGGTTTTGGTTGAAAATTGGGTGAAATAATACCGACAGGCTTCTTTGTGCGGCTCGCTAATTACTGTCTGCATGAGCCTTCAGGCCGAGCTTCAGTCCGACGCTCTGTGATGTCGTATTAATTATGAAATGTTCCATGAAAAGAAAGGAATGTCTCCACAGTCATTTACCGCTCTCTAATACGCTTTATTAAATAAATGTGGCAAAGAAAACTTTCCAGCCCAACACGGTCTTCATCAGTCCGCCCCTGAATTTCTGACTTTTGTTACTCCGTGAGCACGTCAGTGGGTATTAAATGTTGGAGCACATTGTCGCTCGTTAAAAGAATAATTTACTCAAACTTTACTGTCGTTTTACCTTTTGTATGTCTCAGGTATATAATGTAAACTCAAGGTAACGCCGGGTATCCTCAGGGACTCGTTCTTTTCTTGTGTCAAATTGTGTTTAACGTCTTGCCTGTAAAACATTTTCTGCATAATCACAGAAGAATCTCATGCAGTGTAAATTAATTTCCTTGTGCAACTACCTGGACGACTGACGAGGTAAAAACATCCCGTCCAGACCAGAACCCGTCCTGTCCCGGTAATATCAACTTTAACACCACTAGACCAAAGACGGCGGACACACTGAAACAACCAGCCCACGCTCACATCAGCGTCTGCAGGGAGGAAGTCTCCAGCATCTGGGATTCAGTGTTTGCACTCATGTGGATAACACAAATTACCGAAACAATGACTTGCAGAAGGTTGTTTAAGGTCTCGTGGTTCCCTTAAATTCACTCGGATGCCCTCGAATGATTTTTGGTTGTTTTCAGTACGATCTGATATTGCCATGTCGCGGCTGTTCATCATCATGATCATATTTAATGACCAATCATCTTTTTTGCCTTTCTCACATGTTTATTTGAATCCAAACCAACTTTTTATAAACTTAATCAATAGTTTTGTTACCTAAAACCTGTTTTTTTGGTTGTTTTGTTCAGTTGTCTCCAGTTGCCTCACTTGTTTTGGAGAATGCTGCAACACTGTTTCGCTGTTTTCTTTCAATCAGCACGAGGGTGAATATATTATGACTGAATTTTCATTTTATTTAAAATGATTGAGATTTTACATATCAGACATTAGTTACGACAATAGCAAGAACAGAAAATGGAGAAAGAGGGAAATAACTTCCAACATCATCATGCAGTAGTGACTTCATCATTAAGTACTAATATGCAAACATTACTGTAGCTGGAATAATCAATCACAGACAGCATTTAAGTCCCTGGATTAACATTTTCATACATATTGATTAGGTTTCCTCACTTCGAGAACAGAACCCAGTTTGACAGAACAACAAACCTGAATGTTTTAGATTCTGGGATGCCAGAAAAAGTAAACCTGCACATATAATACAGAACTTACACCATAAGAACCTGAACATACTGTAGAATGGCCCGCAGGTTCCCGGCCCAGAGTTTGACACCAGTACAAACAGTGAAAACTGGAGGTGGAGGAAGATCACTGATGCTGCTGACTGTACACGCAGTTGTTTGAGCATTAGGAAAATGACATTGTGCTTTTACGGTGAGTCAGTGGCTGATAAGAGCAGCTATTACCGGCATAAATGGATTTATCCCTAGCTGTGTGCAGAAGTCACTTTGGTTGACATCTCTGCATGTGACAAGTGGATTTAACGCCTCTTCTCTGTTCTCTGACTTCTTTTTTCAATCTGTCTCTTTGTTGCCTCTCTCTCTCCCTCTTTTTTCCACGAATACATCTGTTTTTTTGTCTTAACACTCTTTCCGTTGTGTTGTCTTCTGTTCCTGTAGGCATTAACCCTGTTTGCTGTTTCCTCCATCATTTAGCATTCAACTCCTCTTCTTCTCCCACTTGCTCTGGCTCTATCTCTTCTATTTATGTGTATAATGAAAGCCTATAATCATATTCTACACACCCACATACTGTCTGAGGCTTTAAGATTATATGTCTCGGGGAGCAAGAACAACAGAATCATCATATTAATGGTAGCGGTGGAAGATCCTCATCATTGTTGCAGTAATGCTTATAATCCTCTCTGTCGATCAAACTTGCCAATTATTTCCTGGATTGACTGCTGTAGGAGGGCTAAATGAGATGCAACAGATGCCTAAGTGCACAGATACAGTAAACAAGTATACAATTGAGAGAAATTACGATTACATATAACGACAGCTCAGCATATAGAGAGGAACAAAAGATGTCATTAGTACTAAATGACAACATCAGTATGAAGTTAGTCGGGAAATGATGCATTCTTAAAACTAAACATCTCTTCAGTTTCTCTCTTTAAACAGCTTTAAATGGCCACAGTGTAGCAGGAGAATAACACATATGAGTCACATCCTCTGCAGCTTTGGAACAGCTGCAGAATATCACAAACTCTTTAAACATCAAGTGCCGTTCTCACACGGACAACTTCTACTGCTTCAGCGTCGCATTCAAGTACGGTAGGGACTGACTGCAGTGGAATGGCTTTAGAGAAATAACGCTAACCGCGTCAAATACGGACACGATTAGCGACATTATGGCACAAAGGTAGCTTGTCCGTCACTGCACAACCAAGACAGGAAGAGACACTGTTTTCCCCGGATACTGTCCCCAGTTAATGGTGGAACAACTGGAATAACTTGAGAAACAGCAACGAAAAAAAAAAAAAACAGCTGAAAAGATTACTGAACGGACGAACATTCAAAAACTGCCCACTTATTCATCTGACCGGATGTTTTATTCTGCATATTTCACTGCACTGATATCAGGGTTTCTCGGTCAGATCGGGCTTCTTAAGGTTGTTTTCGGCTTCAGACTTTCAAAGGAAAGTTTAAAAGTCGCCTGATGCTGCCTTTTCGTTTTCCATAAGACACTTTGTCTTTTCTCGACTGTCAGGCTTATATTCAAATTTCTATATTAGATAAAAAGATACAAAACAAAATGTGAGTAATGTCTGTTTCTGTCTGCCACTGCTATTTGAGTAATATGGAGTCGGGGACTAATTCTCCAGTCTGCCATTAACCAACTGCAGTGGAATTGCAGTTTAAAAACTTCAAACTTAATTTTTTTCATGCATTAATTTGAGGAACTTCATCGCTCTGACGTTTTTATCTGTTGTCTTTTTAATCTCCCCATAAAATATTACCAGACTCGTCCTTCAGTCACCTTTAGTCTGTGTTTTCCTAAGAACTTTTTAAAGACACATTGGTCAAAGAGCAAATTAATGAATACATACACGTTTTGTTGAAGCGATGCTGTGCACCGCGTGCTGTGCATCGTTCTCTACATCAGCATTTAAACATGTACACAGACGCTTCTTTCTCTGCCTCCACCTCAGGACACACTGCACAGTGCAGCTGAGGCTTAATAGCATTGTGTATATGTATGTACTCTGCGTGTATATTTACCTAGGTGCTCGCGTGGATGTGTGTCATTTCCGAGCGGCTCTCCTCGGTGTCCCAACCCCAAAACTAAATAAACAGGCCGACACTTTGCCTGCCTCTTCTGTGTCTGTGAATAGCCTCTCTGTGGCGTTTCTCGCTGTGGGGTCCGTCGTCTGCGGTGAGCGAGGTTTTCGTTAGCCGCTGCAGGAACGAGCTGTCCGACCGCTCCGCACGGGATTCTAAATTACTGCCAGAAGAACAAACCGTGTTACCGGTCTGCTGATGACCCGTTGATGACCTGCATTTTTATCTGACTGGATCTGTGACTGAATCACAAAGAAATGCAGCTTCACACCAAACATAACCACAAATTTCATCTAAAACAAACACACCTACAAAAACATGAAGCCTTCCTGAGGGAACTGGTTCTGACATATTGATGAACTGGAAATATATCAAGGAGCATGAAATACAAGAATACCTGAGGTTGTTGTTGCAGGTAATTTAATGTCCTTGTTGGGGACATGTTTAAAAGCAGAATTTTAAAGGGACAGTTCACCCCAAAAACCTAAAACATATGTTTCCTCTTACTTGTCGTGCTGTTTATCAATCTAGATAGTTTTAGTGTGAGCCGCTGAGTTTTGTAGAGATTTCTGCCTTCTCTCCAATATAATGGAACTAAACGGCACTCGGCTCGTGGTGCCCAAAGCGATGTCTCTTTCCAGAAGTCGTGACCCGGTTACCCAAGATAATCCACAGACCTTGTTGTGTGAAATTAAACTGTTTGTTGGTGTGTAGTCTGCTGTGTGCGCTGTGTATAATCTGCACCCGGAGCTGACAGGGCACATAAACAATGCAGTGCAGTGAGGACGGTATGTGGGATCTGGGGATGAAATGGGGCCCAACAGCAAATGGTTTTCAGTGCTGAAGCATCAAAAGAATTACAGATTTTAGAACTAAAACATGAACATCAGGTTCGGTATCCTCGTAAGCTCAGTAGTTCTGTAGATGCGTCGGAGGAGGTTCAGCAGCGACAGCCTGACGAAGTTTGTTTTAGCCGAAAAAACAAATCTGCTGGTGTGAAAGCAGCCTCAGATAGAGGAATATTATATTTCACACCGAAGCCTCGTGTTTATATTGCTTCTGTGCTGTTGCTTCTCAGACATAGACGACCATCGAGGTGGAAGTCCGGTTCGCTGAATGAGCCGCTCCTGTGACAGGAGATGGAAATATTTTGATTCCAACCACATTTTAATGATCTGCATAAAAACAATGAATGTGTTTTAGAAGCCATGTAAGCACACACGCTCCTCCACACCGTCTGCATCCCTGCACACCGCAGTAATCTAACAACTCAAAACTTCCTTCTTTGTCCTACACTCGTTCTTTTTTCTGTTTTTTTCATCTCATTCCCACACACACACACACACACACACACACACACACACACACAAAACATACGCTCACTCCTGGGGCCAATTAGTCAAGTTGAAACGTCTTCATTTTTCATTTGAGTGTTCAATGATCAGTATAATTGGAATTAATAAGCCAATTTCATTTGGCAGAGATGGGAGTTTTTGGCACTTGTTTTGAGCAGCCTCGCAGTCGGCTATGGGGGAGGAAGCCACAAAACAAGGGTCTCATTAACTGGGTCAATTACAGTCGAAACACATCACCTTATTAATCCTCCACTGTCTGGCACAATAAAGACGTTTTTGTATGCTTATCAAGCTGCTGTTTATGCTGTTTGGTATTTAGCGCTGCATCCCAGACCATATGTTCACAATCCATCTAATCTGGTTGTACCAGTTTGTGCCTTAAATGACTTAATAAATCTAAAGTCTGGCTGTTTTTTTTTAGATAATACACATCAAGTTGCACTAAAGAATATATATTTTTTTTACAATATCTGGATGGATGATGTGACTCACAGTGACAAAACCGCAAAGAAGTTGCAAAAACTCTTCAGTTCCGCTCAGCTTTTCAGCCTCTTTTAGTCATTGTTTTGGTTTTCTGGCCCACAAACTCCACACTCGTCAACCTGATGTCAAACAACAGCAGGCAGCGGTTTTCAGTCCAGCACCAACCAGCAGACAGACAAAGTTAGTAATCAGCTGGTGAAGCTTTTGTTGCTGCTGGATGTTTACACAGGAAATGATTTGCTATGACTAACGACTGTGTCATCTTGTGTTTAAGCTCGATCTTCTCCTCCCAAGTGGGAAAAAACAAATCAATTAATGCAGCTTTAAAGTAAAAAGATGCCCTTTGCTCCCAGTTAACAGTTAAGTGTTGTAATGACTCCTTCTTGGAAACTCCGACTCTCAAACTCTTTTACCCCCGTGGACTCCTGAGCGGTGACTCACGCCACACTGTTAAAGAATCAGAGCAAAATGTGGGTGTGAAGTGAGCAGATTTTTAAAAAGCGAGGAAGAAATTGCTCCAGAAATGTTTTATGAGGAAATAAATCCATTTTGTGTCTTTGTGTTAAAGAAGAAAATAGCTGGTGGTTGCTTAGTAACTTTATCTAACTTATTGTGTAGTCTATTGATGTTAACTTACCCGGACTTCACAAAGGATAAAGTTTCACAGCCCACCATCTTTGGGCCATGACCTGGATGACTGTGAGCTTTCATGAACAGAAGCCCACCATGTTGTTCGGAATGTGACTCACATAAACCTACGTTACCTGTGCACAGCAGTTGGAGCTAGTAAAATTAAATTAAAATTAAAACTGCAAGCAGCGATGAACGGGCCCTCGCAGTCCATGTGCGTTGGGGCATGCTGTCGTCGGGGTGTGCGGTGTAGATGTATTCAGGGCAACATCCTCTACATGTTTGAGTAATTTGGAGAAGATGGCAAATTGTATGTGGGAGTTATAATGAGTCGATGGTTTTATGGCGAAGCATCAAAATGGACCGCGCCACCAGGTGTGACGTAGGTGAAAGCTTTTTAAAAGTTTTGTCCACAGATGCTACTTGCAAAGTTTGTTGCAAATCGGTCAAATGGCCGAGGAAGAGTTGGAAAAAGTACATTTTTTATTTTTTCACAGGGCCTTAGTGGCTCATGGGGAAGGAGTCATCTGAGTTTCATGTCATTCAGACGGACCAATGTGGAGATATGCAACACTTTGTGTTTTGAGCAAATAACTTGAGTATTGTTTGGAATATCAAAATTATTTTAATAACTTTTTGTCAGGAGAGTTCACAGATGCTGTGTGCAAAGTTTGGTGGAAATCGGTGAAATCGCCTGGGAGGAGTTCTAAAAAGTAGGTTTACGACATTTCGCGAATTTACGAAAAAGAAAAAAAGTCACGAGATTCAGCACAATTCAGTGAACGTGTGGATATAAGGTTTTTGAATGTGCGACAAAGTATATGTGAGTTATAAGGCAAGCGCATTTTCCTTGATTATAGCGCCACCTAGTGGTGGAAATCCAGGCCCCTAATTTTTCGGCAGGTGTGACGTATATTCCAAGTTTGGTGAGTTTTGGGGCATGTTCAGGCAGCGAATAAATGCGATCATTTGGGTTACAAAAAAGTCATAAGAAATTCTGTCATCTCCGCATACATTGCGTGTTCAATGTAGCCAGAGCGCTAGAGTCTGCAGCTACACTACCCTGTAATAAAGCTAACTCTGAGCTAAAATGCTAACGTCATTATGCTTGCTAATAAGTGCATATGACACTGATATTGACAGATTTTCTTTCATTCACAACCTACAAATGATGCTAAAGTATGTTGAAGGAGGGTTGTTAGGTATCATTTGGATTTTATTTGTGCTCTAGCTCTCTGAAATACCTCGCTGTCATGGAAAAATGTCTCGTTTGTCTTGGTGAAGTTCCTCTTATGAGATGTGAAGCTCTGGATATGAACGGGACGTTTCACTGAGACGGCGAGTGTCGTTTCTGCTCTGGGAGACGGCTTCCCTCTCGCTTTCATCTTCTACCTTCCCACACTCCTGTGGATGAACGTCTCCTCACACACACACACACACACACACTTACTCTCGACACACATCCCGTTCCCACTCACCCTCCTTCATCCATACAAAGGCCTATACATATGCACTCACAAACACAAACTGTTCCCATTTCACTGTAATAAGAACAGACATGTTCACACTGCTTCTCATTTGGATGTCACCGCACTGCCTGGCCTCCTTTTTGCTATATTAAAAACTCCGCTCCTATCATTGTCAAAGCTACAAGCAGATGGCGAGGAATCTGCTTGGCTCTCGCTCGGGTCATGTGAAAGCTGCTTTTTTTTCTCTCTCTCTCGGTTTATTTGGAGACAATACTTCATACTCCTCTCTCTGCGCGGAGAGGAAATCTCTCATCTACGGCATGACACATCTTTGTGAGGGTGCAAGGTTTTTTTGCTGCTTCACACCATACTTCTTCGCTCTCTCAGGGGTGGTATTTTTGTGTGAATTTGCGCTCTCAAACACATTATAAATAACCCTGTTTGCAGCAAGTGGATGACTTGCCCATCTGTTGCAGCGATCTCATGGACGGCTACCTCCCTCTCTCTCCCGCGCTCTCGAAGGTTGGAACTTAAGTAAACTCATGAAATATTGAAGGCATTCGCTGCAGCATGGTGGATTCACCATATGTTAAAAATAGTGCGGATGAAGCTGACTTAGGTGTTCCACATACGAGAAAATGTCACATCTCAACATGAGGTAGTGTCTGGGCGAGGTTATTAGTTATAACACAGTCACTAATAATGATGGCCAAATGTCAAAGTGTCCTGAGTGATGGTCCTGAAGCCGGTGCCTTGCATGGTAGCTGTGTGTGTGTGTGTGTCTGTTTGTGTATGTGTAAATGGCTGAACGACAGGCAAATTGTAAAGTGCTTTGAATAAAAGCGCTATATAAATGCAGCCGTTTCCCATTTAATGACTTTATTGAGACTTTAACCAGCCCGGGGAAGAGCAGCGCCCGAGTCTCATCCAGCCTCAGTAAACACTCGTGAGACGACCCACGTATGAACTGTTTGTTTAATTCAGTGACGAATTGTTGTGGTTTTATCTCGACTGCCTTTCGCTTTTCATTGTGTTCATATGGACCTTCTTATGAGTCTGAAGTAAAGTTGGAGTTTTAGATTGATTCTAGCTTATGTGGGTATTCACATGCACTTTAGTTTGGTTGTAAGTTTACTGTGAAACTTCTATTTTCACAATCAGGTCTGAAAATGATTTAAAGCTGTCTTCTAACCTTCCATCTCTTTGGATAAGGTCCAGTTCATTTGTCAACTTTAACTTGGTTAAAGTTTGGGTGAAACATTGCTGCTGCCTTTGACTCCTCTTATAAGCACAACTTAGATAATTTAAATGTTTTTTATCTCTAATAAGACAAAGTACACAGTAGCCGTTGGCAAAAAAGTCTTCAACCTTATTCTGGCTACTTATTGAAAGAGAAACTCTCGCCAAAATGCAACCTAAGCTTTTTTGTGAATGTATTTGAGTCAAACCTTTGTGTGAAAGCATAATTAAGACAAAAGAGGCACTTTTAAGATTTACCGTGTTCTCGTTTTAGGGTCAAACTCATTTTAATGGGAGTGCTACGGGCACTTTTACACTAGCATCAATATCTCTATTTTTAAAACACTAAGAAGGCTCGACACAACATGAAACTTTGCTCGTAGTATCACCAGGGTCTCTACACATGAACACGAGCATTGAGAACACTGTTTGTGTACACAGAGTTACTAAAAAGAAGGTTTTTGAACAACTCACGTTAGCAGTAGCTTGTTCCACTCGACGCCGTCCTGCCAGTGGAGAAGTGTCGATCTCAGAATGTGACGTAACCTGGAGGACAGTTAAGGTGGAACGGTAAAAGTGCCTCTTTTTGCTTGAAGTCATGACTCAACTTAAATAACGCACATCACTGCGTTCTGCCCCGTCGGACGAATATGATTGGACGTTGCTATAGGCTGGTTTCCAAGCAGCTGATGAGTTAGCCACTGATGATGAAGCACTCAACTAATGCAAGTGTGACTTCAGTGCAAAGCCTGAACTATCACAATCTGGTCACAGATTGTGATATTGGCCCAGCTGCCAGAATAAAATGTTGGCAGTTAAGATACTTTCACATTTATACTTACAGGCACATGCAGTGTTGATTTAATGCACCGTATCTCGTTCACGTTACATGTTTATTACTTGAGTTTTATATCAGGAGTTGGACGGGATGATGGTGGCCACAGTTTGAGTCTACATTCAATTCAAGTGTGACACACTTTCAAAGAGACAACATAACAAAACAGATATTTTTGACATCTCCAGCCGTGTTTTTGGCCACAAAACCAGGTATTCAAGGTGTAAACATAATCTTTCACTCACCCTGACTGAGTGCTTTATGTGCCTAAACTGGACCAAAGCAAAGCAGCACTTTCACAAGATTCAGTCGAACCAAAAGGAAAGTGAAGTTGCAACATAAAAAAATAAATAAATGATCCAACATATCACTGATTTGCAGAAACATTACCTCCCAACATTTGTTCTGGCTACTGGATTGTGTAAGAGACGTGTGAGAAACCTTACAAGGATGTGAATCTGTTTTCGTGATGGACTGTAATTCTTGGCACGATGTGGCTTTTGTTATCATACTTGTACTCAGCAAGGGAGTAAGAAACCTAATCAAGAATGCGAGGACATCTTGGCGAAATCTTCACCCATGAAAAAAAAAAGGCACAAACTTGAATCTGAACCCACCACGAGTCAGCGTGCCAAGAACATTCTGTATGCAACATTCGGCTTCAGCTCTCCAGACAGGCAAAAATCAAAGAAAGAGGACGTGCAGAGGACGCGGCGGAGGAGAAGATCATGTCGAGCCCTCTGTTACCGGCAGCAGAGCCGCCGTGGCGGCCGGGAGCGTGGGAGGCTGCGCTGCCATTGGTCGGAAGCATGTCACACTTTTCTCCCACTCACGCGCTGATCTGCTCCGGCTCTTCAGGCTCTCTCTTCCTCCATCCTCACCGACACACTCAGACATGGTCAGACACACAAAGCCATCCCTCTTTTTCAATTTTCCCCCTCATCCAGGTGAGACCGGTCAGCTTAGCCTGAGCCGCCGTCTCCAGCCGGTGTTAATGAGCCCTTTTTTTTTTTCTTGACTTTCCAGTCATGCAGACAGACGGCAGCACCATGATGACAACAAACCACTTCTGTATTTAAAAAAGGAAATTATTCTTTTCCCCAGATTGCAGAGCAGAAGTTCAGCAAGTGAAGCACTGTGTGATATTTCAAAAGGGGTTTTAAATCGACCAGAGATCCAGCAGGAGTTGGAAAACGAAGAGAGACTTTCAAAAGGAACCTATCTGAATGCATGTAATATCCCCTCCGGGTTACAGCCGCGCTTCCTGTACCATATGGATTTAGTTCCAGATTGCACAATGAGTCTCTTCCCTTCTGAGGACCTTTTGTCCCGATGAGGAACTCGGTATCAGTCAAAGATGAAGCAGGTTTGATTTCGAACACCAGAACTGATGCTTGAGATACGCTCCTCTCCCATTTGTGCTGGTGTCACTCCTGTTGGACTGTGATTTGTAATTCTGTTGGATAAGCTAGAAGACTTTTTTTTTTTTTCCCGGAGATTTCTACCCACGAGGGTTTCACAAGCGATGGCTTTAACTTGATCAGGCACGGTTTGGCACCTGAATGTGAATGCATTAGCTTCCTCGAGCGTCTACCTGTGCAATTCAGAGAAGGAGAAACCGCCGGGGGAGTTGATGACAGTCGACGTTGGAAAGCTGTCTCGGCACACGCAGCCCCTCTCAGTTGAAACAAGATTCTTTACACATGCTTCTTCGACACTGACAGACCATGATAAATAAACAAACTTTAACTCAGTGTGATATCTCCTGCTCTCTCTCTCTCTCTCTCTCCTGATTCCTCTCGGGTGTCTCAGTTCTAGTTCTCGTGGTGAATCAAGTAGGACAGAGCATGACAGAAATACAGTCAAAGCAGATGGCTTTATGTCTCAATCCTTTCGCCCAATATTTCATCGCGGCAGTGAATTCCTCAGGCGCTGCGAAGACTGAAAATATGAGATGTCATTATTTCCGACTATTTCTGAGCTACACCGACGTCGCCTTCATTACTGCGGTAGACACTGCCAAACATTTATTACCAGCCATCAGTCAATAACTCATACAGCTCCGGTGATACAATTAAGTGGGACTAAATCTGCCAGCGTCCTCTTTATTAAAACGACTTACAACACAACGCTAAATCAACTCAGTGTTATTTTGCAATTTGAAGCATCCAGCCTGGTCAAGATTGATTGGCAGTAGTCAGCCCCGATGTGATGGATCCAACGATGGCACACCCAACAAGATCAGAAGAAGAATACGTTTGCAGCAAATAAAGGTGTTAGATGAGCAAAAGTCTAACAAAGACGCTTCACGCCTCCTGTAATGAAAGTTCAAAGTCTAGTAGGTTTGAGGTCGTTTTGGTGCACAAGCTGTCTTCACGCTTCACGGTGTCAAACTGATCATCAGGCAAAGATGTCAAAACAAAGTTTTTTACGAGGCCACACATCGAGAAATGAAGCTCAGCGCAAATTCATGCAGGACACGGAAGTCATAAGCCCCAGCTGTAGTCAGCTGACAGCCAGCTGATCAGATCAGCTCCAGTCTCCAACCAACCACAGTCACTCTTCCAAATTAGGTGGTCCACTTAAACCCAAGCCGTCATTCACTGATCTCTCCTTCGACACTGCTGCATGCACATCGCCGCTGCTGGCAAGCTTGCCACCACCACCCCAGCCTCCACCTGCTTATTCTGAGTCTAAAACGGCTCAATTTATCAAGTTGCTACGCCTCTACTCCTGCGGGGGGTATGCATTGCGCTCCCCAGATTGACCTAGCATGCTGCTAGTCAAATCCGGGGAGCTCCTTGAGCAGAGCCTTCAGCACCAAGCCTAACTGTATATCATTTGTCGCAATAAATGATTTAAGCAAATGACGAGAGTGTTCCTGAATGAAAGAGAACACAAACTTGACCACTCCAGCCACAGATACAGGACAGGGACTCTCAGGCTTCTCCAACAATGTAACTGTTATATATATATATCAGCAGTAGAGAAACCTGCAGATTCGGGATGCACCGATACCACTTTTTTTCAACCCGATACGATACCGATACTTAGATCTGAGTACTTGCCGATACTGAGTGCCGATGCCGATACTACTACCACCAAAACAACCCCCAAAAAACTATTAGGCAAAATGCAATTAATTAGAAGACAGGTTTTATTTTCTTCTCTGCTTGTTACAACAAAATATGATAAATGAAAAACAAACATTTTCTGTGAAATTTTCCACATTTTAATCAAACAAAATATCAATTAACTATTTTGCACTGTCTGCAGCTTTCAGATTGACACAACACTGATGAACCTATTGCAGAGTTTCCATATTTGAATCAAACAAAATCTCAAACTTCAGTCAGCATGCAATGGTGTCATGCTGACTGGTCTCTGAACTAAGTTTTTTTTGGGAAAGTGAGTGGCAGGTTATTTTTGATGAAACGAATCATCTCTGCATGATCAGCTGTGAGCCTGTTTCTTGCTCCTCCGCCGCTCCTCACGGGCTCCCGTAGTTCATAGTAGCTCCGCCCCCGCGTTGACTTTCCACAGAGAAACAAACACAACAACATGCAGCGAGCCAAGAGCTCGTTCCTAAAATGGCACCGTCTCATTAGTAGCTTGGTTTTGTGGCGTCGGACCTCGAACAAACCACGGTCCGCTGCACAGTTTGTTCAAAGGCTGTTGTGACTAAAGACAGCGGGCCGACACATTTATCTGAGCCTCTCAAACAGACGCACGTATCAGAGTGGGACACTTGTTGCTCACTACGAGAAGGCCGCGGCAGCCCACCCGGGCTATAAAGCAGCTAACATTAGCAGAATCATTTAATCATTGTGTCCCATATGAGAAGAAAGGGTCCTGGTGGACAGCTGTTACGGATGCAGTCACGTTGCATATTGTTAAATATATAGGAAATAAACACCCTTAATTTGAAAATGAGTATATTGGCTCTGAGCTAGCAGTATAGCAGCGCCGCTATTCCACCGTCTGGGGAGAACACTGATTGGTACGAGTACGAGTATATTAGAACAGTATCGGCCCGATTCCAGATACCAGTATCGGTATCGGTGCATCCCTACTGCAGATGTTTGGTGAGTAGACCACTGAGAAATGACACGCTTTCCAGTGGAGTCTGCGGTCTGGTCTTATTCTGGCCTAACTCTAGGGGGACCCAGCCTTCCTCACTCAAACCTGACCAAACGACAGCGCTCACCCTGAGCTCTTTGACGGCGCGCCCACACTATGAAAGCATACTGGTCATAAATATAAATGACAGCATTAATAAATGATGACCTCTTATTCAAAAAACCCCTCATTATGCATGCAAATAGGTTTAAAGGGGGAACACGGGCAAAAGTGTGGTCTAATGTGCGAAGTGTAATTGTTACAAGGGTGGTGACCTGAGATCATTAATATTAATTCACTACATTGTTTCAGTCCGCTCCCGCGTGGCTGCCGATGACCTCGGATATGAATGGGTTTGATTTTCATTCATGTGCAAAGTCTTTGCAGCCGATGATTGTGTGCCGATGAAAAGACGCAGCACATTGGACACTCGGCGTCCTTTCACTGAATTTGATTACGGCTGCCTCATTGTCGTTTAATTTCATTTAAATATTAAGACATTAGGTTGAGAATGGCGCGCTCGTTCCCGGCTCATAGTGACATTTAAATATGAAAAGGACGGCACAATAAACCGCTGCATCCACAGCCCACTGTTCAACTGTGTTATTGTTACCAGTTAAAGGACCAGTGTGTAGAATTTAGGGGGACTGTGGAGGAGTTATTGACAGAAATGGACTATAACATTCATAACTGCAGTGTACAATAACCTAAATCAGTTTTGCACATGAAAGGCTGCGTTCAAGTTGGCAAAAATACTGTATATGCAACAAAACAAAAGCTTGATGATAAATAGTTCACATGTGACATATTACAACTTTTTGACTGTTATTAGGATTGTCAAACAGTCGTGGTCAGGTTTAGGAACAAAAGTTACTTCCTTGTCACAAGCAGGACGCAAACTCCAGTCCGACCACCTTAGCAACCCCCCCGATTCTGACTTTACTCACTCTTTATCAGCTGCATTACAGCGTACAGCCGCTGCCGGGGCTGCTGTACATGATGTGTGCCGCCATGTTTCTACAGCTCACAACGGACAAACCAAACACTGACTGTACAGAGGGCAGAGTGGGAGGTTAAGCTGAGGCATGTTTAGTTTGTTGTAATCTGCAACCTCACCACTGGATGCCACTAAATCTCACACACTTCCATCCTTCCGTCCTTTACAGGGCAAACTAATTAAAGGTGGAATAGCGATTGAAAAAGACCTCCAGGCAAAGTTTTTTATGATGATATTTAATCTATTTATATGCAAAAAATAAATAATGTAGTTTATAATTTTGTTTTCTGACAAGTTGATGGTCCTTCGTTTTTCTCTTTCTTCCAATTTGTGTGTCAGACAGAATTAAACATTGTATTTTGTAAAATCAATTCTGTAAAACAATAACAGCGTTGTGTAGTCGGTGCACTGGAAACAATGCCAGTAAAAAAATAATAATATGAAACATAACAAAAGGTGTTTTTCGCTTGTAATAAGTAAAAATAATAAGAATACAAATCATCTGCCAATGGAACAAGTACAAACTCCCCCAAATGAGTTTATTTTTCTCCCTGAATTGCTTCTTTCTAACTGATTCTCTCATTCTGTGAGATGTTTTTTGACTACAAATTAAAGAAAGATTTTTAGTTTTTGCAGCTCATCAACCAGTCAAACAACTCATCAGTGGACTGTGAGCAAACAACAGCAATCACCCTGATGAGGACAAAAAAAAAAGTGTTTGGTGAATAAAGTACGGCGCTCGATGGAAAGTAAAAGGTTCGAAAGAAAAAGATCCTCACAGTGAAAAGTTCTAGTCAAACTTTCTGAGTGAGCACAGAGGAGACGGGACGCGAGTCATTGGGGAGACAATGATGTAAAATCAGAAGGAAGTTACCAGCCGCGCCAAAGACTGTGATTCAAAAAGCATATCCACGCTGCGCCGATGATGCAAATGAAGCATGATGGGACTTCACACCCTGAAAACATCATCGAATGTGATGGCTCCATGTGATAATGTTGACAAAGCCAATTTTAAACATAACACCAATTACATTCTATCACAGTCAGTTTGAGAGATGTGCAACGGAACAAGTTCCCCACCGCAGTCTGTACTCCGGCTCTGCCTTTCATCAGCGCTGTTAGTATGTGATAATGAGCAAACGCTGTAATCCCACCAATTAACTGACAGCCGCACCTTCCCCCACATTTCCTTGGCTTGTCTGTGTGAGTTTGATAATTGGGAGTTTGACGGCTTCTAACACCAAATTTTCAGCATGCTTGAGATAAGTGTCGGAGGCGACGGAGGGCTGTTTCCAGCGCCGCATCTGGATCGTTCACCTCAAAAGCGAGAGGCACGAAGGTGGCTGACGTTGTTGACTTTTTCCTCGAATACTACATTCGCAGTCGGGTTCATACGAGTCGACAATATTTGATCCTTTGTTTCAGTTCTCAGGGGTCGTTTATCTGTTTGAGATCTGCATCTTGACAGGAGACGTGTCATCTCATTTCCTTTAATATGTCTGCACTCTGCTGCTCTGGTGCGGCTTCAGACTTTCTCCGGAGGTGTTGATGTGGCACAAAAATGCTGCACGATCTTCCCGGCTTTTACATAAATGTGATATCTAATGGGCAGTAAAAATGATGCACAGCCATGTTGGAACATTTTACAAAACAGGGAACAACAGCATTAAAATCCAGAGAAAGGAGGCGAGGGGCGAAATGGTGCCCACATCACATTTGATAAAAATGCAGCACAATCAGTAAACAGCCCCCCCGTGCTGCCAGCCCTCCACCCTGAGCCCCACAGTCCCTGCCACCGGATCCACAGCGGCTCATAATAGAGAGCTGAGTCACTACATGTTAGTAGAAATAGAGCCAACTGCACAAATGGCCTGTAAGTGCTCACTAGCTAATTAGTAAGTTGGATGGACTGAGCGGAGTTAGATGGGAAACCTCCAACCTTTCATGGATGCACTTCAGCAATCATCACTCCCCAATAGAAAATATAATGGACTGGTAAAAGATCTAAATGCTGCCACAAACACTCGTCTAATTCTACCCCATATATATAGACCATGCATTTATAACCCTCTAGTTTCATTATGCTACAATAAACATTTGTCTTTGTTATGATGTGAGTTCAGGAGTCTCACAGCCCGAGGACAGAAGCTGCACGGTCATCTGGAGGTACAGCAGCAGATGCTCGTGTATCTGTTGTCAGAAGGCGGCAAAGTTTTGTCTTTTTTAAACATCCTTTGGGCTCTGCACACACACACACACACACACACACACACACACTTCATCGATGTTAGAGCCGTCCTGTCCTCGGGGCGGAACAGGAACTGTGGCAGTAAGTTGTAAAAGTTGAGAGAAAAAACTTTTGACTCTGGGCTTTTCACTCGACTCATTAGACGAAGAGAGTTTTTTTAGTGTTCAGTCAAATTGTCATTGAGGTTGATTAAATATTAAAACACACCTCAAGGACTTCATATACACTCGACTCGCATCGAAAAGTAAGAGTTTTGTCGTCAGTGTTAATGCAAACTAAACTGTGACTTCAGCTGCTGAGCTCGGATGAATTTGCTGTTGTGTGTGTGATCGCTGGTTTCTAACAGACACACCTGAGTGTTGGCAGCAGTGGACAGTCATGGTGGCTGTGGGTTATTTCACTGATGCTATGAATATAGATAAAGAGCCAGCACTCCTACAGAGTCGCAGCCCTTCACTGCAGCCTGTGAATGGTCCCTTAGTTACTGACTTCATGCTGTTTTTGGCACCATCGGCTGAGCCACTGCTGTTCAGATGAATACAAACTAGTAGCAGAAACTAAGTCAGCAATAAACAAAGTGACAAGATACTGAGTTCAGCAGAATAATCTGCAGATACTATGTAGATTCATGTGTTAACCACAAAATAACCGCTTGTACTCATCCTGCTTTTTATCTTCCCTCCAACATGGCTGCCAGAGTTTAGGTCTGAGAACCCGGACGTGGACGGGACGTCCGGCTCCTGGAAGCAGAATGATTTGTCTGCAATTAAAAAAAAACCTATATCTGCGGTTCTACTGGCGTTTTATAGGCAGAAAGACTGTTTTCCTTTTTAATCTGTGACATTTTTAAAGTTATATGCTTTTCTACTCGACAGCACCGGTAGAATATTCCGTCCTCTCATTATCGATTCAGTTTCTTTGTTCGTTCGTCCTCTCCTACGCCATTATTACTTTTATAGCTGTTTTTACGAGCCTCTCGTGGCTGCCCACCAATTAAGCTTTGTACCCCATTAAAAGTCCTCATGCACAGTCTGACATAAGTGCTGCCTGCGCCGCACAGGATCCAACACCGCCACCGTCCATTGTGTCCAAACACCGCCTCTCTATAAAATATTAACACCTGCTCTCGCTCGTGTGGCTCTTCAACTCCTCTGAGGTCCACTTAAAAATCCATACGGCCACAAACAGAACCCGACCAGCTCGCCGCACACACCGACCCGCCAGTCCGAGCTTCACCCATATCTGCAGCTCTGTCACAGGCATCCAGCTGCTTGCATCTTTTACACTACGGCTGAATTATTCATGAAGTAAAGAGCAGACGTGTTTACTGTCCCACTTCTGCGGTTGAGAGGGAGGGCTGGAGATGAAGTGAGAAGATAGCTCTTCATGACACTCTTCAGAGGAGAGGAGCGACACGCAGTCACTGCCGTGGTGCAAATGTAGCTCCTCACTTTATCTCTTTACATTTTCAGGAAATATTCACACAGGACGTTGGCAATAAACGTAAGAAACACACTGAGTGCTGATTGTCAGTCTGTGTTAGCAACAGGCAGCAGCTAATGGCTGCTTCATGTCGCTAAACACGATATTAAATGTTTGAACTCAGATATAATTGTTCAGTATAAACAGTAAGTACACTGTAGTGTGCAGTCTGATACAATCCTGCCCTTGCAGAGCTGTACATCTAGAATGTGAGCGCTACATTTACTCTGCTGCACTATCAGAGCTTTAAAAGGAGAATGTTGACGTGTGTCATCTCAATCGTCGGCCTTTGCAGACGTGACAGACGGGCATCTTGACTCGCAAATTATTATGTCATCTTGCACCTACCCCGCAGTAACTGAGACTGCACTTGACATTTTCTCCGACAGACTTGAAAGTGAACTTTCTCTTATCTCAGATGATTTGAGATTAGATGAGGTGATTGACGCTTGGATTCATTCCGAAGAGATTTTAGACCTTCTGTAATGATTTGACACTTACCCTTGTTTATTTAACTTTAGAGTCTGCTAAACACGTCTCGTATAAAGCTTAAAACTTGGATTTTGGCCGTCCTGAATGACTTAAAATTTAACTTTGACGGGACCTGTCTACTGTGGTTCGAGACTTGTCTTGGAGACCTTTTGAGAATTTCTGAAATGGTTTGAGACTTTGGATTTTGAGAAAGATCTCGATGACTTGAGACTTGAGTCTGACTTGAGGGTTAGCTGGGGTTAATCTCATAAAACTTGAACCTTTGGCTTCTCTCGAATGAGATTAGACTTTACTTGAACTTGTATGGAACAACTTTAAACTTGTTATTACTCTTGTCTCAGATGACTCCAGACATGTCTCGGCTTTCCCAAGACAGAAAATCCGCTTCGTTAATTGGTCATGAGAACAGTCGTCTATAGAAGAAGAGACTTTGAGGCTGCAGTGGATCATTTTTTATGAGTACCTACAGTATGCTGTGCCTCTTCCCTGTTTAATGAGGGAGCGTGTTTGAAGGGATGATAGCAAATGTCTCCTCGCGGGACCAGGCGCTGAGAGCGGGCTGCTCTTTTAAAGGCCTGCGAGGACGCAGCGGGCTTCGTGTCGTGTCGCTCTAAACATACTAAATGAGTGATCACATCTCCACTTTGGGCGCGAGTGCTTCTGTCAGTTGACGGATATGGTTAAAAAGGAGATATGTAAATGTTCCAGACCACCAACCTGCACTTGATCTGGAATCAAAGAACACAACAGCAGCGAGAAGCAGCGAGAACTGTTGTTGTTTTTGTTGTTGTGCAGCGTCTTGCCAGGAACTCCCTTTTCTCCCTCCTGACTGGATGTCTGAGCTGTCTGCCAGAGCCGGGCCCAGCCATAATTCACTTAATCAGAACTCTCCTTCAGTTCTCCACTGATTATCGGGAGAGCGGGGATTAGAAAGTTACATCCAGGCTTTGTGAATACATAAATTTGCCAATTTCCGATAAAGGGAATTATTGTAAAATTTATTTTTCCTCCGTTCTGGGTACCTTTGTTTCCAAGACAATGCAAAGTAATAGTCTACAAATATTGTTTCCTAGCCAAAATCATTCCAGACAATGGTATAATCCTCCTCATACCTTTGCAGAAAGAAAAAAAAAACTAAAATATTATCCATTATATTTCTATCGCAGGCACTGGGTGTGCTAATCCCCTCTGTTGTACAGTCTGTGTACATCATAGTTGAATGGTTTGGTCCTGGCCCGGAGCCCAGGAAGTCAGTGGCTCATCTCCATCCTCCTTGGAGACAAACCCAACACACACACACACACACACACACACACACACACTCACACACACTCTTATTCATGCACTATTACCGCACATGCACCCGCCCGCCGCTCACTTGTGCTCTCTCAGCACCCTCTTTCGTCCTGTTTCTCTGCATCAGGCTGCACACACAGTCACTCACTCACCCTCCCGCATGCTCACATACATAAATCCACACAAAATCAAATACTTCAACCCCCCCCCGCCCCCCGATGTCAGCACACATCCCTGCTGCACCCCATGCAGCTCAGCTCTGAATAGGACCTTGCTTTATTGTCAGTCAGTACAGCAAGCAGAGCCTGGCACCTCTTCTGTCTGTGCTGTCACTGAGGCTGATGTCCTGGGTCGGTGCCACCCTAAACCCAGCCCTTGCCTCACCTCCCTCCTCCTCTCTATTCCTCCTTCTTCTACCATTTGTCCTCCCCCCCCATCCCTCTTTCTCTTCCCTGTGTGTCTTTTTCTCCGACTGTCTCCTTGTCCATCTTGCACGGGGGCATTAAAAGGAGTTTGCCTGGAAGATTTGGCTTCAAAGTGTTTGTACAGGCTGCTGAATGCTGTGTGCCTGCATGCAAAGATCCAAACTGCTCCTCTCTGTGAACAGGTTCTGTCAGCAGCAGAGAGATGAGACGGGTCGAGAGGGGGAGTAGAAAGCTCCCTGGGTGGGGGGGGAAAACAGAAGTGGATGGCAGGGAAGGAGCAACATGAAGGAGGTCCTTTTTTCAGATCCCAACCCGAGGGCTTGAGTCTGATTCCGCCTGACGCTAACAGTATCTTGTTGTCATGGGAACACAGCATTCCTTCTAATGCTCCGATCTCCATGAGTACGACAAAACCGTCAGACAGACGAGCAGGAAGAAGGGAGGCAAAAGTTGACCGTGGCGTCAGCACAGCACAGCACGGTGCCGCTCAGGAGAACCACAACCGGCGCCGGGCCGGACGGCACAGCACCCGACTGGGAACCGCACAGCAGCCATGCATGGAGCAGTTTGACGATGCTCCAGGCGTCAGGAAGAGGACGACTTTTCGTCAAATTGACAATATCTGGCCAAAAGTATATGGACAGCTAAAGCCCCAGTACTCTGCGTTTGTAGCCGGAAGAAAAAACGGATAGGGTTGATTAATCAGTGTTGATTAATCCGTATATTAATGATAATTCTATGTCAGAAAATGACTTCCTCAAATGTCTCATTCAGGAAAGACAGCGGGACATTTTCACATTTAAGACACCTGAATCAGGTGAATTATTACCATTAGCTGACTTCAGTAATGTGTTTGTAGCTTAGATACAAAACCTTGTTACTATGATCTACAGAACTGTGACCATGGCTGAAAAAAGAAGTAAAGTGCCGCTGATAGAAAGTCAAATATCGTTCGTAGAAAAACTGAAGGGTGATGCTTTAACTGATGTGTGAATGAGTGAAGGATGTTGATATGAGTTTCTTATTAGACACATTTCAAACGAGAGTGTAGCAGGTGTTGATCATTTTTTGTGGCTGAAGCGGCGTACAACCGCAGACAAAAGATGTGTGACATTAAGAATATTTCTGCTGAAGTGTCCCAGGTCTGTATTCACAGTTAAGTGTTTTGGTGCGAGCATAGGAGGGAAGCCACTGGCTAATCCGGCTAAGTTATGCGCTTCAGGTCTCTTTTTTTTTCAGCTCCAGCCAGTCACCCAGTCATTCAACCAGCCAGTTGGCCAACCAGCCAGCCAGCCGACCGGCCCAGAGTGCCCCTGGTGCCACTTAAGAATCATGGGAAAAGAATGTTCTCAGCTCTTTTCTGTCCTGATTATATCAGATGTGGAGGAAATGGAGGGACTCTGGGTGAATGCCAGCCCTGCTGAGCTGAGCCCTGGGGAGAGGAGAGGGGAGGAGGGTGGGCAGGAGGGGGCAGAGCAAAGGGAAAAAAAGGGGGAGGATGAGAGGGGAGAAGAGAAGAGGGAGATGGGAACAGTATGCATGGAGAAGAAGGGAGAAAGGGAGGGAGGGATGGGAATGAGGCGACAGGGGTGCTGAGGACCTCCAGGGACCAGAAGGTTGGAAGGGGAGCAGTGTGATTCATCAAGACCAGTGAGAGGCCTGATCTCTGGGCAGGAGGATGGATGTGGAGGGGGTCGTTGGTTGTGGCCCAGAGAGGGACAGATGGTAAATGACATGACAGGATTTCTTTTTTTTTTCTTTCCTCGGCTCGGGGACATGCTGCCCTTATCAAGTCAGCCTTGCCCATAACATCCTGCCCGGAGAGAAAGAGCTCAAGAGAGGAGAGGTTGGTGCACAAAGCTAATGGAAGACGTGACTAATCATACGATCTATGATAAAAGTATACTCAGCAGTAACCATGCCAACAACCTTGAGTGTGTGTGTGTGTTTTTTTTTACAATAATACTGTCTGCAGCTCCAAGACCCAGAGCCAGGAATCATTTAAAGCATGCAGTCATACAGCTTTGATAATTAGCCACCAGTAATGTAATATAGCATAGTCTAGCTGAGTGGTAGCAGCATTAGACATGGTGTATTGAGTTGAGTTGAGTAATACTAATAAAGGAAATGGACGGTGCAACAATACATTATGCTTCTCTTTTATTAAACTGCCAAGTTTTTTCTTGATTTAATTGCCCGATTCTTGCTTTTTGTAAAATGATATTTCTTTGCTGTGGCAAGGTCACCCTGCATTAAAGAATAAGAGGGCTGCTCTATATTTTGTCCAATGACATGACCAACAACATCTGTGGACGTCGTTTGGATGATGTCCATGTCTGTGGTTATGAAAGTTTTTTAAAAACAGGTTAAATATAAATAGTTTCGTTTGAGTGAGCCTTGTTAGTGGTTCTGTGAGGCCGTACTGAGGTAAAGATGTCAGTGATAATAGCATGCCAACAAGTATAATGTTTACCACGTTCACCACCAAGTATTTGGTCATAGTCAAACTATTTGATGAATGTAAATCGTGAACAGCTGAAAGTCAGGAAATCACAAAGCCGTTCAGATTCATCATGGGGGGTTAGGAAGAACATAGATGCAAAAAAAAAAGAAGAAAAAAGAAACATAACATGTCGGGATATATTGGCATATTTCACGTGTGCAGACATAGACAGTTGTTGTCGTGCAGTCGTGACACTGCGGTTGGGATCGTCCTCTAAATATCTTTGCGATGCATTAAACCTTCGTGCACAGGCAGTGTACTTCCATCCAGAACAGAAGTCATGATGGAGCTGCAGACTGAGGCTCAGAGAAGTGGGATGAAGTCAATGCAGCCAATTGTATTTACACCTGTGAAATCCCCAAAGGGGTCTTTTCTTAGTGTTTGGACAAAAAAACACAGAATAGAACCTGAAAGTCTGTTGAGTAAAAGCCGTCTGGCATTCATGTGGAGTGTACCGAGTGGGCTGTGAGAGAGCCTGTGAATGTTGCTTCTGGGACTTTTGTGTCAATGCGCTGTACTCTCTAATATCTCTGCCAAGGTTGTCTAATGCTCACATTTGTTATCAGTAACATAAAAAGGGTCATTTTGTGTCTGAAATATACGTGAAGGTCTGATTTTCTGAGAATGTAGCAGACAGCTTTTGAACCCAATGCCAAAAAAAGTTTGAAATTACATCGAATTATGGAGTTTTTAATGTCGTCTAAAACATCCAGCGCTCCTTTAAACTACTTTTCCTGTACAAGCTTTTATGTGGGCAGACGTATATATCCCAGCATGCATTGGGCTGAGAGGCAGGACCTACATTGGTCAGCGACACTACCCTTGAAATTGCAAATCACAATCTGTCATGATAATCTATATCAGAAGCGTGCTGATCCTGCCAGTGCAGTATAGAAACTTCTATATGCTACTTAGTGTGTGTGTGTGTGTGTGTGTGTGTGTCTCAGAGTAAATGCAGACCATACAAATACCAGGGGGTGCTGCATGCCTATCAGGTTTCTGATACCCATCTCTGTGCATTGGGAGAACCTAATCCTGTATCTGATACGGCGTGCAGTAATGGCTTGTACCTATGGTTTATTCAGTTAGATAAAGACCATTATGAGAGTCTCCCTCAGCCACTTACCCCATCACTTAGCGTCGTCCTTACATATAGTGAGTAAATACGTTACAGAAATAAAAACAAGTCGATAAATCAGTAAAACTACCACAGTTTTCGATGCGTCTGCCAGAGGTGGTGTTCGTTAAGGCGACGCACACGTATCGGTGCTCTCATCTCATCTTCCCACATCGTAGTCTTATTACAATGATCTTATCTGATTATGAAAAAGGGGATAATGGATTACACGTGACAGGACTGCAAGACTGCGATAAAACTGAAGAGGCGGCTGCCGGCAAAATCTAGTTCACAAAGTCCTACGCGGTACATAGAGTCATATATATTTGGAGGCTAAAGCAGAGAAGTTGCAGAGTGAACTCTATCAGTGCAGCACGATAAGGCGACACATATTTCAGAGCCACGTTCAGGGAAACGGACTCTCTGCCTGCGCTCTCGCTCTGGTACTCCGGGATGGAGAGAGGAGCCGACAGGTGAACAAAGAGTCGTTCTCGTCCTCCTTCAGATCACCTTCTTTGATCAACTTTCAGACGAAAACAAGATAATAACGCTTGTTTTAAACTCAAGCATAAAGGAAAGCACTCGGGTCTCTCTAGAAACTGTATTTAAAGTCGGATTGAACAAGAACGCTTTGAATCGTCACACCAATTATCACAGTGATAGTGCTTCTGCAATGGCTAGTTTTTAAATACTGATTATGTCGAAGGGGGGGTGGGTTACAGGTCAGGATGTGCAACACTGTAATTGGTGTGCAGGGATCTTGTAATGTGCTTTTTCTTTACTCACCTGCCCTTATTAAGAGGTGGGAAGAAGCAGGCAGAGAGCCGAACAGGCATGTGGAGAAATCTAACGAGGGGGAACGAGACGATGGGGGCTGAAAGGTGTATTCCAACTATAGCAGGGAAAAAAAGGGTGTTGCAACTGTGTCACAAGTTCACCCGACAAAATAAAAAGTCAGGCATGGTGTGGCTTCTGTTTTTAAACCAGCACCTCCTCAAAGATGGCGGACGGAGCCATAAATGAAGGATTATTCAGTGGCAGTGCTGGTTACACTATGAAGCTGTGCAGGGATGGAAGTTCTTCTTGGTTCTGTTTGCTGAGTGACGGTTGACATTTACTCCACTCGTCCTGAGCAGATGGTTCTTCCTCCTGTGCAGCCTTGATGGAGACACCCAGCAGTCTGCAGCTGTGGCAGATATAGCGACAACCTTCCTTGTCAGCCATTTTTTATTGGGACTCCTTTGCATTGGACTGGAGAGACTATTTTAAAGAGTATATGCTCTTTAACTTATCCAGTATCCAATAAAGCAGGTTTAAAATGCTCCGCAGTAGAAGCACTCCTGTTACAACACCTGCCAGGTCAAACATATCGAAGGTCTTCATCGTCTTCTGTGTCGTCAATCATCCGAGTTTAAACATGTTCTGATACCACAAAAGGTCTTTACTGCCTCACACGTCATCCTCAATATGTAAATGACGTTTGATTTCCGATCATTCGGGACCTTCTTGGTAACCAGAGTTCATTTATAAATCGCTAACATTTTGGCGGTGGTTAATGTCCCGGGTTCGTGCTTCCTGATGTGTTTTGGAGCAGAACTCGCATTGATCTGCTCGGTTCTGCCTCTAACAGCTCCTTATTGACCCGACTCTTTTCTCAGGATTTCACACTGAGTCTCTCTCCAAAACGCAGAGCTCCAAAAGAAAAAAAACATTGAACCTCAGTTTTTGTTCATTTTTCTCTTTCAGTCCTATACATTTACTTTATTTATTTTTTTTGTTCAAAGCACATTGTGTTGTATTGATTTAAACTGGGAAATGGGCTTTCGGCTCGACCCGTGCGCATAGTGATGTGAGGTTACCGTCAGCTGCACAGAGACTTTCTCGCTGGTGTTTGTCCGTTTCATACCATTCAGTGTTTTTAGGCGTCAGTGTATCTGATAGTTTGCACACTATGATGGATGTATCTCTTAGCACTGAATCCAGCAACATGTCTTCAGAGTTACGGTTATCTTTCTGATTAAAACGACTCCTCGACCCGCTCGTGTCCGACATACAGACTGTGATGGTTCCGTCTCTAACTTTCTCCACGGGCCCGGCTGATGCGCTCCGATCGACACCGACCTCCCTCGTCGTGTTTGTGTACGTAAAACAAACAGTGAGATTGACTTGCATCTGCAGCTTTGCTTAGTTAATGTGCGATTAAGTGTGTGTGTTCATTGTCAACCTTGCTGTTTACTGTGTGTGTGTGTGTATGTGTGTGTTTGTGTGGTGGTGGTGGTGGTGGTGGTGTGTGTGTGTGGGTGTGTGTGTGTGTGTGTGTGTGGGGGGGGTGTGTGGGGGGGGTGTGTGGGGGGGGGACTCATTATTATCATCAGCAGCTAATTGAGGAGCTATCACAGCTGTGCAAATTACAGCTGACCTTTGTGTTCACATGCACACAAGCCCAGAGCACAGCCTCTTGTCTTTTGGTCCTATTTTGTATCCTATGTGTGTGTGTGTGTGTGTGTGATTCTGACAGAGTGTAGTGAGGGAACGAGGAGGTAAAGTAAGCTAAAAAAAAAAAAAAAAGTGCTGTCTTTGGAAAATCTCAAAAGTCAGCGGCTGAAATGTTCAGAAAAGTGCGATCGTGTTCTCCTGAAAGTGAATCACTCAACTTTTCCGACGACAAGGAAGTCGAAGCGAGGTTTCCATTCACGAGTTTCATTGTTGTTGTCGCAGCAGTTTAAAAAGTGAAGTGAAAAGTTTTCTTTTTCGAGCTTCTTTGATAGCCTGATGACGTCCTCGCTGTACAGTATGTTATCCCGACCCGAGCTGGAAAACGATATGAGTAACAGAATATTAAAGCAAAAACAATACGATATGTGAATTACATTTTTTTTTTTAAACTGTGGTTTGTAATATTTTCAGGGGAATCCACAGGAAGATCACTAAGAAATGACTTTCTGCCATCACAGCTCCACCTCACTGCTTTCCATTACACCTGCTGGGTTCATTTGACTGACAGTACCGTCGTCACTCAGTGCCGGGTCGGACCGCAGTGACGCACTGCAAAGTATCTTTGGCCGTCTTTGTAAAATAGTTCTTCATCAAACTACCTGGTGTGCTAATTAGTAACATGAACTATGCTAGCCTGATCCTTAAAAAAGGCAAGCCAGCTACCTTCTGTCTTTCTGTCTCATCACCAACCCATTACAAACTGTTTGGATCAAACACGTGGACCAAAACCAGAACCAGACTCAGGATGATGGTTAAATAAAGTAGACTGATCAAGCAGCGTTTGATATGATGATGATGACGACACAGCAGATCCACAGTTAGAGCGAGGCGAGAAAACACCAGACATAACTCAAATAGAAAATCCAAGATGGCCGATATGTTCACTACGACGAAGGCTGACACGACGAAGTGGAGCCTGAAGTCTTTCAGGGTTGATGAGGACATTAAGGGCAGGAACAAACAGACAGGGACAACTGACAGAAGAGGAGAAGACGTGGAGGCACAGACGGCTGCAGCCGGACACAAACTGGTCCTCCATCGTGAAGTAAACAAAGGTTGTGGGTTCAAGTTCGCCAGAATCTCACCGAGCGTTTGTCTGGATTCATTTTTCCTCCTTGAGTGGATCCTCTTATTGCGGCAATTCCAGTGAAATTAAATATTGTTTTGTTTTTATATATCCTGGTGTGACCAGGCAGTAAATTAAATCAAATTCAAATGTTCCTCCTCCTTTAAATGCAGGACTGTGGCCATGTCACCACAGATGTTTTTTTTTTCCTCCTGGTTCTCCTTTTCACATTGGCTGGGCCCGGTTCTACTTCACGAGCTGCAGGAGCCGAAGCAGTCGCCGTGCTCCTTTCCCACCAGAGCGACTTAGCCAGCTGCCGCGGCTAAAATGAGCTCTGCGCCTGTCACGCCGGCCCCCTCCGACACGGCGATCCTCTCCCAGTCGCTCCGGCAGCTTGGCGAGTGCACGGCTGGCATCACCGTGGAGTCCCAGGTTTAAACACAGATGCCACGGTGTTGAATCCTGCTGCTTGCCTCTGCAGCATATGTGTGATTTTGCTTTATGTGTATCCGTGTGCATACACGTGTGCCAGCCTCCAGACGCCAGCGGAGGGATTAAAGATGCCCTTTCACCCCCAGAGGCAGCAGCGCCCCAACACATCTGTGACTGATCCATCATTTTATTGCAGTTATATCTCTTTCCTCCTCATCTTCCTCTTTATTTCATCATCTTCTCTTCTCGTCCCGGTAACTCAATCTCACATCTTTCTCGCTCCTTTATTTTGTATTATTTTATCATTTCACGTCCGTTCCTCTCCTCCTCTCTTTGTTCACGTTATCTTTTCTCATCTCTGTCCTTCCTTCCCTCAGTTTCACAGCGTTTTGCTTTCTGCATGCGTTATCCTTATCACAATCCACTCGTATCCCCCTTTTTTTTTTTATTTTCCTCTCTTTTATTCCCAGTATCAGAACTATCTTTGCCTCTCTTTACATCTATTGTCACACGGAGGGGAAGATAAGGGAGGCTGAGATGATTTATGTCTGATACAAACTCTCCATTGAGCCCCATTGATTTTCAGCTTAGTGAAATGTCATAGATGTGTGATAGTAATCAAATCATACATCACTGGGTGCTGAAATGTCACTTTAGGGGGACATGACAGATCTACTCTGCCCCACGCCGCCGTCTTTCATTCTTTGGCTCCCACATTTGGGAGGGAAATGTAATAAATTTTGCCGTGCCGTAACCTTCTCTTTCACATCTCTCCTCCAACATAAGGATGTGTTTACAGTGTATATATACGGGTCTATATTTGACTGAGCAGCCATAACTCTGTCTCTGATGAAAGAGCCGAGGGATGTGTCGGGGTAACTGCCAGGTTTTTTTGAGAGAAGAATGTCTAAATAGAGAGAAATAAAAGTGTTTGTGTCGGAGGTTTTGGGTCAGGTGCAGAGTGACGGCAGCAGCTCGCCACCCTGCAATCAGCTGCGACAAAGAAATGTACGGAAAAGACAAAAAAACTGAAGAATTTAGACAATCAGAGCGTTGAAGTGATTTAATGAGGGATTTTTTTCTCTCTTTCACACACACACACTCTCAGTTACTCTCACACACACACACTGAGATGAGATGAGCTAAGCCTCGCACCCTCATTTAGGCTAAGACAAGGTGATAATTAAAGTCACAGCCTTGGCTCTGCTTGCATCCGTGGTGTGTGTGTGTGTGTGTGTGTGTGTGTGTGTGTGTGTGTGTGTGCCTCGACCGTGACTGTGAGACGAGTGTGTGATACATCTGTTGAGTGTGGACTGTGTGCACACTGTAGGAAAGATAACGCTCTGAAGAAATCATCCGAGGGCACAATCTCATCCAGGCATTGTTCGGTTGACTGACGGGTGTGTTTGTGTGTATTTTTGTTACCGTCTATAAATCCCATGAAACGATACAAATCCAACAACGCGTCCGGTCGGTCAATAAATCTCTTAAGAATCGGTCACAAATGTGTAGTTTGATTGGCTCGGTGATTTCCTGACACAGCTGGAGCCACATGTTTAAATGATGCGCGCACACAAAAACCATGCGGACGCCTTTTCCCACATAAACTGGTATTTATAGGAAAGAATGTGCAGTGAGAGCTCGTGTACCTCACACGTTGCTCACAGTCAGACCAGTGTACACATGAGAAGATGAGGGACTTGTGGGCGTGGAAATGAAGCCAGCGCTCGTTTGATTTGTTTGTCGTGTTCCTGTGCTCCTCCTGAGTCGGCGTCTCCCTCCACACCTGATCTGCATCAGCTTTCTCTTGTTTCTCCACATCATTCTCCTCACCTGTGTTGCTCCGCCTCTCTCCACCTGCGCCTCGTCCCCTCGTTAGTCAAGTTTGTATTTCAGTCCAGTGTTTTGTCGCTGATCTTGCTGCCTGTCGTCTCCTGCGTTTGGGTCCAACGTCTTTGCTCAGCGTGACGAGAGCATGTGTGACTGTAAATACAGCGATTAATAAAACAGAGTCAGGCGAACACACAGCTTTATAAATCTGGCAAAAAAGGATGCACATGCACATTGTGCGTACACAGTTTTAGTTACAGTTTTAAGCTCAAACCGGAGGAAAGTGTGGATTTGTCGGCGGCTATACTCTGCAGCGTATTAGTGCTCTTGTGAGCATGTGTGACTGCAGGACGGTGAGATTGAGTTAAATAAACTACATTGTGTGTAGCCGTGATAATGAAGGAACATCAGCCAGCGTAACAGAGAGGAACATCTGTGTGCTTTTATTAGATTGTGGACACACAAATGGTTATCAGGACACATCTGATGTTGTTTTGTCTTCTCCTGAAACTGTTGTCAGACAAATGGATAACATCACAAATGTTCGAACAATAGATATCCTCAATTCACACACTGGGGCTTTAATATTGTACTGAGCACAAAAATCATTTTGAAATAAGCCATTACAGTTGAGCCAGTGGGGTTTTCAGTATTTCTGGTATCACTGTCGACTGATTGGCTCTTTTTCAGACGACTGGAAATGCTGGAAAATCTTTGAGGATGAAGACATAACGTTATTATATCCGCCATTCCAGGGAACCAGTTTAAAAAAAGACAGAAATGCTGCTGTCTGTTGCCACCAGCTCTTATCATTCTGAGAAAACAATCTGTAATACTGCAGAAACGCAGCTTTCTTCTTTACTTTATATGGAGAAACACGGGATCCAGCTCCAGTGAATAAGATAATGTTGTGCTCAGTCTAATGACTTTTTGAGTGGGACATTTCTGCACGACAGTTTTCTCCTCTTCCATTTTCAACTGTAAAAGAAAGTGTCACAAACACAGCCACACACACACTCACAGCAACAAAAACACGCAGTAAAACACAGAATTCAAACGCTAACATGTACTCTTACATCTGTGGATTAATAACATAAAGGCCCCCTGCTGAGCTGGAGACGACTCCCGAGAGAAACGCCGAAACACAAACACACACACGGAGGAGAGCGAATATAAAAGCAGGGAGAGAGAAACAAGCAGACTTCTGCTCTCCGCCGAAGAAAAACACGTGATTCCAGCCGCAACCGGCGGCTCCGCGCTGCAGTCTGTATATTATTGCCGTCCATTAAAACAATCATGTCGGCAGAAGAATGTGCGCAGCGATTTAGGGTGATCCAGCGGATGGGTAATGACCCATGTGTCCGACACATGGGACACCTCACTAACCGCTTCATGAGCTGAGACAGAACCAATGAGTGTGTGCTTCTGACTGTGCAGTTCCCCTTTGTGTGTGTGTGTGTGTGTATGTGTGGGAAACACATGCGTGTGTGCAACACTTAAAAATGTCTCCGCAAGCAAAAAAAAAGAAAGGAAAGAAATAACAAGTGAAGGGAAAGAGAAGCAGGTCAGCGAGGAGACGGAGGAGGATGATTTCCACGCTCGTCCTGTCAGGTCTGTCGCAGGAGCTGTGGAGGGAAATGCAAACCTCTGCGTTATTGCACGAGGAGTCTAATTTATGTGACCTTTTGAAATGCTCGATATCTCCGAGTCTTCACAATGAAATGACAGAACTTATGTGGACTGCTGGTAGGACAAGGGTTTGAACAACAGCCTCCTGACACAGCGTCCCATCCATCCCGACATCTTCTGTACGAGGGTTCAACGAGCCAGACACGCCGATTCAGGCGGATAAAGTTCCAAACCTTTTTAATGAACCTGATATGAGTGAATTCATGGGCAGAATCAAATGAGGAGACAGGAATACGGTAAATAATACATTAAAATAAGGATGTATTTGTTGGATGTGTGGGTTAAACCTGCTAAAAACACGTGACTGACTCCTCCGTCGTCAGACACGTGTTTGCCTTTCTGTTTTTTTTTTGTGTTTTTGCTTTTGTTCTGATGTCATGTTGAACTTCTTTTTTAAAACATCTTTAACTTCAGTCTCTCTTTCAAACTCAACGCTATGAAGAGCTGCTTGAACACAGACGACAAAACAGAGTCTCAATCCTAAAATGAGTGTGTGCACCCAGGTGTCATGTCACTGCCCAACAGAGATCAGGGCCATTTCAAGCATATTGAATGAACAATATAATGTCTAATATACGTATGTAATGCCTGATCAAGACTCCCAAATATCGCCTGAATGGTTTCTAGCAACAGAAAAACGGTTTGTTAGACTGAGGAAGAAGGATTGAACGTGGAAATGTGTCCGAGATGAGAAAAGATTTAAAACTTTCAGCCAGAAACAAAAAAAAAGGTCAGAGTCAAAGTCACTGTACAACAACCCGAACATTTACAACACAAGGCTTTATGTGATAAAAACAACACAAGTAGAACTACGAGCACGGCGCTGTACACGATGATGACACGAGAGAAAATGTATAACTGTGACTTTATCTCCAGACGGCGCAGAGGGAGAGCTCCCCTCCCGGTGCTGAAGGTCCGGAGGGAAACGGCAGAGAGGCGAGGGTGAAAGAGAGTGAGAGCAAAGAGAACGCAGCGGAAAAATAAAAACCTTTTAGGATTAGTTTCCAATTTACAGCAGTTATCAAGCCATCAGAGGAAAACAGCTTACGGTGAGGGAACAGTGAGAGGTTGTTTGCTGAAGCGGATTACAGCACTAAAAGGATCAGAAGCAAAGCAGCAGTACGAGTTCAGGTGCAGTTGCAGGGTTATGAGGAGGGTGGATTTGGGGGGAAATAATACCACGGAGGGTGCTCAAGCAGTGGAAAATGCACTGTGAGCCTATTTATCTACTCATCCATCCATCCATCCGTCCATCTTTCAGTCTATTGCTTTTTAGTTTTTGAAAAATATGCTGGGGAACACATTAGCAGTGTCACTGCCAGGCATCCCAGAAGCATCCATTATTCCACCGGCTGGATCCAAACAAGCTCTGCTGGATGCGTCGGTATATAATGTGCTTCTAAGCACGACCAGGACGATTTCGCTTGTGATCCTTGTTGCCAGCGCGCAGCCGAGTCATTTATTTTTAAAGCCCCCCTGAAAACGAAACGAAAAACAAAATATGTAAGTTTTCATTGAGACAGTGTTTCAACATTGGTAAGCGCGTACAACTGGAGATTTCTGACAAGACATCAACATTTTCCAGCTGTAATTCTGTAATTTATTCTGCCCACTTGATTGGTCCACATAACAGACAGAGCCACCATGTTTTCACATAAACACAATGAACCGCATTCCTAAGCAGCTTTATCAAAAGTGTAATTACCGAGCACACAACAGAGACACAATATTTCAGAAAATATAGGTAAGAGCAGCCCAGGAGGACTCAGACCGGATGATCATATCATGACAGCTCAGGATGACAGCGTCCAGTTAAAAGCTGCCTGAGAGCTCCAAGATTGAAACTCCCAAAGAGCCTGGACCGCGGAGATAGGGCAGCGACACGCCGCCCGGGCCGCAGGCACAAATATCATTCAGTTACAGCAGCTGTCTGAACACGGGAAGCGGCAGGTTTACTAAAGTCGTAGATTTCCCTGAAGGCAAATGGAGCCCCTCTCGGCTTATCTGTACAGCAGAGTTATCCGAGCCTCCAGTCTTGCACTCCTAAATATCTCCAGTGGCCAGATTTCTTTTTCCTACACCTCTTTTTTTTTCTAGTGAAAAAAAACAGATTTTCCTTTTCGGTCTGGTTTTAAAGACACATCTTCATCCAGGTGACATCTACATTAAAGTTCTTGGGATGAGAAAATGCTATTACAGCTCAGCCACCATGCTGCTTCCTCCCAAAGTGTGATGTGTGAAAACAAATTGCATTTACTTTTTTCTTCTGTTACAATCCAGTACGGGGCTTAGCTGCAGATCTCCCCGCGCCGTTCCCACAGGCTGAATAACCTTGGCCGCTCTGGTTTTGGAAGGAAAAGGTGGTGTGTTTTAGGGAGGCTGTAAAGAAACCCCCGGCCGAAGTTAATAGTCAGCTATCATTTTAATCCATTAGGACTGCGAGGGTTATTGGAATTGGGTCTGCACATTTGATTTTATATGATCAACATTAAAGCCCCGTCACCCACTAGTGGTGTGTTTCCTAACACACTCATTTCCCAGAGTATTGCACCCACAGCTGGGCTGTGCCCACCCAACCAAAAAATGACCTAAATGGCTGAAAGTATTTGCTTCCCCTTGGAAATACTGCTGCTGCTATGCGTGTGTGTGTGTATGTATATATAGATATATATGCATGTGTGTGTGTATTCACCACAGTGATAATAAGTACAGCACGGGGAGTTGTGGCGTGAGATGCTAATGCCATGTGACTGTGCCAAGCTCTTACGGGGCAGCATGAGGGGCAGTAAAACGGTGGCTGGGAAGTTATGGTGCAGGGTTTATGGTGCGACAGACATTACTCATTCCTCCCCTTCACTTTGATTTTCTCCTCTCCACACACATGTGCTGCATTCAGCCACTTTTGATTTGGAACAAAAAAAAAAATATTTTAAATGAATTTTGGCAGTTATTGCGAGCGGTTGCTTATATTAATTATACAGTTATAAAGTTATAAATATAACTAGAATCTGATTTTGACTTTTATGACCTTGACCTGCCGACTTGTATTTACAGTGACCTCGCACACATTCACATTTTTTCACGTGTGTTTCAGTAAAGCGTCTACAAGGAACTTTTAAGTGTTTATGAAACGGTCTCTGATTCCTCTGATGATTATAAACGACCTGTAACAGCAAACGAGACCATCAGTGAAAAGACTCCTATTTATATATAGTTATTACTCGGGTTCCAATCACATATGTCAGTTATAAAACCCACATATAAATACATTACCTCATCAGAATAGCTCCTCGTCGGGTGAAATCACTGATTTTCTTTATACTACCCAATTAAAAGGATAAAAGCAGATGTACATTTCTGCAAAACCACAGATATGTTGAAAATTATGCTGCAACTTTATGCTTCTTTAGGTTAAATTTATCTTGTGACAGCGCCGTGTTTGTGTTCTGGTCAAGTTTAGGTACTAAGAGCACTAACGAAAACATCATGTTTTGGCTTAAAATGTAGGAACTACATTAAAATCCTTTTCCTTATCGGTAACAGGTGTAAAACTATGGAATGAGCTAGAAGATGATGTCAAAAAATCAACAACACTAAGTAGTTTTAAGAAAAAATATGTAAATTCAACCGTTGATCAATACAGATTAATACTGGATGGTTGATAAAGGTCAGAGGCACGACTCAACAGACACTGTGTTGAGACGGCATGTTAGCATAACAAATAAACATTCTGTACCCAAACGATAAGTACATGTGCAGACACACACGTAATCTGTGTGTACTGTCTAGAGTTGAATTCAGCTCTGAATGCTACTGCTGTAATATGTTTTGTCAAATGTCATAGTAAAAAAGTGTTAGGTAAAAATGTAAAATGCAAAAGATAACAAAAGATTAGGATGAAGATTTTATCCTGTGGGTAATGGGGGCGGAAGCTTTGGCTTCTCCCGCTTTTCCCTTTCGGCCATGTGTATTGTATTATTTGAACAATGATGAAATGTGATGATGATGAATTGACATGCCCGAAATAAACAACATAAACATAAACATAAACATAAACAAAATGCCTGTTTTGGTTGTCAAAAACACAGCTGAAGATGTCCCGACAACAATATGTGTTTTGTTGCCACAAACATAACTGGGAATTTGCTCGAGGTTTTGCCAAGAACACCTGGGTTTGTCACCTTGGTCTCGGCTGGAGATGTCCAGTGTTTGCCACTACAGACATGGTGTGACACTTACAAATGTTGAAACCCCGCCTGTAACTGTATGGAGCATTTTAGAGTCATTCACGTGGAAAGGATTCAAAGGAGTTGTTTTTTTGTCCAAGTGATGGAAACAATCTTGTTTCCAACAGCAGCAACTGTGGACAGACAAAGTTAGCAATTAGCCTGTGAGTGTAATGAGGCATTCAGCCTTTAGGTGAGTTACTTTCATCAGTATCTGCTGAATGTGTGAATCGCTTTGTAAGCTAACATTTTAGCTTTAACATCTTTATAAGATCATAGCGTGTCAACATTGTGTTTACAGCTTCCTCTGGTCGATGTCACGGGACAATCACAGCTGATGTGAAAGTTACACACATGGCTATTTTAAGATCTTCCTCAGCTGATGCACATGAATACTAGTTCCTTTTTAAATATGCTTATCAGAGTAGATATGGAAGTGTGTAATTATGTATGTTTAAACTCACGGCACATGGCCTTTATGCATATTATCCCCTCTTTATGTAGTTATACTGCAACCTTGGGAACTGTTTGTTCATGAATGCAAACGGAGGATGGAGGTGTGGTGAGGACAGCAGGGAGGGAAACAGTCTGTGGCTCCTAAATCTGTGTGAGTGAGTAAAGATGTCTCTGAATCTACTGCCAGGATGTAGGCGACCATAAAAAAAAAGTTTTATTTCAAGGCCAGATTTAAGAAAATAGTAAAAAATCCAGATTGTCCCAGTGTGTGTGTGTGTCAGTGAAAGACAGAGTGTGTAGCAGTGCATGCAGGGCTATAAAGGCCAGGTAAATATGTCCCGTCTGGGGGTGTGCGGGGAGCAGCGTCTTGCCCGTATGAGGTCAGTGTCATCCCAGTGTCACGCGCCTGCAGGAGGCCGGGGAAAGGTCAGACATGCAGGGAGCCCCGCTGCTTCTGGCTGACTGACCTATGCATAAACACACACACCTACACACACACACACACACACGCCTGGTTCTTGAACTGTTAGTTTGAACTTTGTCATGATTTCTATCAACCTTAAACCTCTGAACTTTAGGTTAGTGAAGATCAACCGCAGTAACTTTCCGCAGCTTACCGACAAATGGTGCACAAAATAAATTCAACGCTCAAAGTTTTGATCCCAAAGGTGTCAAAAAATGGAAATTAATGCAGAATAGAAGACCCAGAAATCATGTAATGCTTATATCATACTCCACGACATATCAAAGATAAATCTAATACATGGATGAATAAAACATTCAGATTACTGTGACTGCACAATCTAAACTCACATAGTTCCAGACAGGTGTTTTTGATGACTTTTGGTATCGTGCATCTGAAATGTTTGGAGATCAGAAGTAGGGAATTTAAAATAGGTTGACTTTGACTGAAACGCAGCATTCGTCCCTCCCACCAAGAAGCATCAGGATGCATTGACATGTCGTAAGGACAGATGATACTGGGCAGCAAGCCGCCAATTCGGCCGTCCTTTTGTGGCTAGATCCACAGATTTAGACAGAAGGCGGTAAACTGGGGGTCTGTTTTGGTCCGCCAATATGCCGCCTCGGAGGGAACACTTTTTTTCACCTCCATTGCTGTAAATCCGAGCTGTTGATGCAATCGCGTGAGATGGGCGGAGGTGTTGATGACCTGCACTGTTGTGCGACCCACAGCCGGGGAGTTTTAAAACCAGGAAACAGCTGATCACAGCAGTCAGTCCATCACTTCATCCACAGACGTCAAGATGAGCAACTGGACAGCCGCTGAGATCCAGGAGATGCAGCGTCTCCTCGGTCTCTGTAGCTGTCTTAGTGTCCGTTTGTTGTTGTAGCGGCTAGCTACTAACGGTCGCTATTTTCAAATTAAAAGCCCCCCGCTAAGAACCCAGCCCTAAACTCCAATGGGGTGCAATGTCAAGCTCTTATTTTGAAGATAAATTCGACCTGCTTCACTTTTCACGCTCAACTTCGTGCTTCACGCACGTCACATGTTTACGCCGACCCCAGTGGCGGCTTTTTGGAAAGACGGAATATTACACCTCCATTTTAGAAAGACAAGGCGGCACATGGCAGTCTTTACCTTGCTGTGAATGTGCCGCCTTTTCTATCTAATAGGGGCATTTAGCGGAAGTCTCCCGGGACAGCTGCTCCCATGTGTCCCCGCTCCTGTGGGCAGAGGTAAGATCTCTGAGACGGCATGAAAGATGACGAACCAGAACAACTTCCAGGTCAAACTGTGAGATACACCAAACCTGCAAGAGAGGCAGAGTAACCTGAAATAGAGTCTGACACCATCAGTAAAAAGCTGATTGTTTCATAAACCTTTAATTTAGTTTCATCACTCATACTGTACACATGCTGTGCAGACTTTAACTGAGCTCGTTAACTGTGTGATTCTGTAGTCTCCACTCTTTTGTTTGCCTGTTCAGCCATGTTAGAAAAAACGACTCACACGCTAAGATAAAAGCTCTCGTGAACTGGATATCAGTCGGATCAGTATTTTATTGTCAGCAGGGAGAGAAGCAAATCTCATGAAAAATTCATATAAGCTCATTGAAATATAAAGTATTAAAACAATATCTTTGAAGCCGTTCCACTTTTCAGCAGCGAGAATATCTTTCTCACCTTTGTGCCCAATATTGATTAAACTTTTTATACTATATGCAAATGATGTAGCACACAAAGGCTGTTATTACGGTTCCAACGCATGCTTTTATCATGATGTCACACCAGGATTCATAATGAACTGTGAGCTCTATCTCAGGATCTCCGAAGCAATATGATATGGAGGTGGTCAAGACTGGGATCAGAACTCTACGCTGTCTGGCTGAAGTCTAGCCAGTAGGAGTGACACAAAGGGATGCGGAGGAAGAGTGGGTAAGTGCAGGGCAGGTATTTATTTAAAAAAAGGCCCAGGAGGATGCACTTTCAGCCATTTTTACCTGCAGTAATGGGATCTAACAATATGCATTCTTCAGATCTAAAATTTCAGTGAGAAATACTGCAGTCTGCCCGTGTTAATGCCACTGAGAGCTGCAGAAAACACAGTTTGAGGCTGAGCACACCATTGTGACAATGACACCTTAAAACATGAAACTTTCTTTTTATATAAACCACTATTGTTTTGGAGTGCGCCTACTGTAACGACTGCTAACCGCTAAACAAAATGGTTGGCTGTTACCTGAACCAGTGGCTTCAGCTAAAGATGGATTGTCATTTTAAACGTTCAGCCCGAAATATTTCGTTATCAGCTAATGTTTCTGCTAACCACAGATGGCATGTCACACTCACATAATATCAGCAGATATTTGTAAGGAGAACGTGAGACTTTTCCATCCGTTTCTGTAATGTCTGAACCTCGTGTTTTTGAAGGAGACCTGCGGATGTTTCCAGAGGTTTTTTGTGACGACCAAAACCTGCAATTTTTTACAGGAACTTGTTCCATCTCCATCTGTGACTGTGGCGACTAAAACGGGTATTTTACGCCAAACCATAATGCTCTCCTAACCCTAACCAAGCAGCAACAAAATAGAAGAGAAAGAATGGGATTTTTTGAGGCGATTGGGTTGAATCGTTGAAAGGATTAAGTCAAGTCTGTCAATGAACACTCCAGTGTTCACTGGCTGTACATGTTGCATTACTGAAGTCAAGTACTGTAGCCAGCCGATGCCAGAGGATAGAATGATGGCAGGAAACCTCTTGTATTTTAAAGCACATCTTAATCATTTTAATTAGGAACTTGACATTCGGAGCTGAGCAGCACCTTCAATCAGTCAGCGAAACAATAATACGAATGTAATGTTAGCGCGGCAGTCAAGCAAGCAAGAGGAGACTAAGAGCCGTCAACAGGATCAATTTAGATGATATCTGTCCGCGGTTTTAATTAACCAACTCTCCGGCTGTCACCAGTGAACATAACTCAACTTCTGAATGTAGTGATTGGAATGAGGAGGTCATTTTCAATAATTTATGTGAGTTACAGTAAATTCCATCAGGCATTTATCCACATGATTTCATACTTTCCATTTGCCTTGTGTAATAATTCTAATATAATTCAATATAATTCTCATTTCCGAGTCATTTCGAGGCGCTAAATGAAGCACGACATAAAGCACTGAGAGAAACACCAACGCTGCCTGAAACCCACAAACGCTGAACAAAACACACGTCGAGATCATCGTCGTCTCCATCAGATGTTTCGGTCGTTGGCGGTCAGGAGGAAGCATAAACTTCATGATAGGTTAAAAACACAAGACAAGTTCTGGCAAAAGAAGACAACGCATTGTGTAGCAAACACAAAAGTACATGACAACCCTGCACCGGTTCTATGCAGAGCAGCTGCATGGAGGCAAAATACTCACAGATTCTGGCTGTTACTCACGAGGGAATTGGAGATGTGTGAAGTTTGTAAAACGATGCATACTTTATCCGTCTGTCTCCCTCAGGCAAATCACAAGGTCACCAGTGTCAGTCCCAAATATCAAACAAGCTTTGAATCAGGAAATATCAAGACTGAGGATGAGCATCTTTGAATCCCACAGTTTAAGATTTCTATCTGCTGACAGCCAACACCCACTGACACAGCCTGCGTATATTCATATATTCACACATTTAAATTCAGTCTTAATGTACGTCCCCAGCTTCAACTCAGGCAGAGCACTGAAGTCAGGTTGAATCTGATCGTATTCAGACACGATAACCACTTGTTACCTTACTGATTTACATTCCAGTCTTCCTGCAGCATCGTATGTATTTTATACTGTTTATAAAAGTAAAGATTTATGTTCATGTAGCTCTACGTCATTGCTTTGATTCTGTGAGAGCTCCTTCAGAGAGCAGAGCCTTTTCTGCCAAATATAACTGATGAAAGTAACCGTTTGCTATCCGCTCTTTGATAAAAATGTCTCTGACTGAACTGTGTTTACAGGCGTTGCAGCAGTGACCCCCTTCAAAGATACCACTGGACCCACACGACCCCTCAGACGGAAGAAACGGAAAATATAAATAGCCAACGCCGCCTTCAGAGTACATTTTGGCAACGTGTGTTTCTGCAAACCACAGATATGTTTGAACTTTGCATGTCTTAATGTCGCAATCTTATATTTCTTTAGGTTCGGTTTTTAATTTGTATCCTGTGACAGCGCTGTGCTTATGCAGTGGTTTAGGTTCAGGGACAAAAACAGAATTTTTTTTGGCTTAAAATACCTGCTTGGCTCGCCTCAGACACGCCTGGAGATGAGCCGACTTCCTGTCAAATATATCTGACTTTTGTTGCCAAAATCATGGCTGGAAATGTTTTGGTGTCAAATGTCTTACAAATGTTAAACCACGTTGGTCGCTGGTCAAAACTGTCCAGTGGTTTCTCATTGACAAATGAACTGTGGTCACGGGCGTGGCGGCCTTCTTGCCTGTATCTCCATCACCAGCCTCTAAACAAATCATGTGATCATGATTAGACGTTTGCAGAGATGTCAATATGCCATGTAGTCTATAAAATGTGAATTTTAACTTATTTGTGATGTGCAGAAACGTTTTCTCCTACATGCTGAAACAAAACCCACAGTCCATAACAATGCCACCACATGTCCTGTAAGAAAATAACAGTTTAAAAATACATAGTTGACTAGAAGTCAAAGCTTTACGGCTGAAACTAAAACTCCGACTGTTGTCAGATAATTGACTAGCTGTGAGTACAAAACAGAACCTCCCCTATTCCCTGATGCAACCTATAGTAATTTCTCCCCCTTCCCTTTCCAACTTTCTCAATGCAATTACAGAGCAACATGAGATCAATTCAGCTGGAGAATGGAGTTTATGTTTCTAGCGTCTCGGGCCCCCCCTCAGTATCTGAAGATACACGTTCCAATATGTTCCTTTCTGCCTGAAGATAATTCAATCATCCTCACTTCCAGTTACTCTCAGGGCAAAGGAGCGGACGCAGTCGGGTCCCCTCTGACTCCAGTAACTCGATAGAAATGTGATTGTGGTTTTTTTTTGCTGTGCGGTGCACATACACATATGAACACAGGCGCACAGACAAAGAGATTACAGAAGGTTTCTTCTCTCTACGTGTCCTTTGTCCCTCGGGATGAGTTCACTGGTCGGATCTAAATCTCCGCTGCCATCCGCTGTTGTTGCAGCGTTCGCCGCCGGCTTTCTCCGAGGAATAACCGATGAGTTATGACCTTTTTCTACCACCGTCCGCTTCTCCTCCCATAAAATTCACCCCTTAATCTCTGTGTTTTGTTTTTTTTTTTTGGTCTCGCCCTGCATCGCCTCTAGGTGCAAATCAACTATCATCAATTTGTCAACCCCAAACCACAGAGTGCGCAACCCAAAAGCTGTTTTGTTAATGCTTGATGTTAAATAGGGGGAGGAGGTGAGCTGCAGGCATGAAGGCAGAGCAAATTACATACATTTAAACAGAGGTTTGGCATACGTTTTCACCAGCAGCTGCTCCCTGTGTGACAGGCTGTGTTTAAGGCCGGAGATCTGGCCAAACAATAGAAAAAATATATCCTCACTTTTCCTGTGAACTGAGATGAGTGGTCGGGCAGGCGCAGAAAGAGCGCGGCACCACAGAACCCCAAATGGCGGATTCCTTTCCTCTTTGCAAGGAAGTCGTGGCCTATCGTCCATTGTCCAACTCTGAGACGTGCTTTGACAGCTTTTGATCTTGGAAACGAACCAAAAGTCTCCGGCGTTGGTTGCTAAGAGGTCAGAGCTGCAGACGCACAGTGTTAAAACGAGAAGCTAAACGGGGGCGTGTGTGAGCGCAAAGTGTTTTTCCAGCGAGCCCTCCAGGCCATTGTTCAAACTGTCGAAAAGTTGAGCCTCTCATCCACATTTCTCCACCTACTCCTTTCCTCTATCTCTGTGCGTTTGCCCATCCTTCCTCACTTTGTTTGCGAGCGTGTTTGGGCGTAGTCATTTATCAGGCGCAGTTCTGACAGACAGTAGGCTGAGCGCTGCAGGATGTGGGATCTGTGGAGGAGAGTGCTGATGGATTGAGAGCGAGAGCTGTGCAGTGCGTCGAGCAGAGATCATTTAAAGAATTAAGACGAGCGAGATAGAATCACAACACTCAGATTTACAGCTGCTGCAGCTACTTGAGGCTGATTTAGATTTCGCCCCTGTGACCATACATTGTCCGTTGACACAACACGTCCACTAAGGTCCAAAAAAAACATTTTCTCCACATACCACAATTATATAGACACACAAGCAGTATTGTTGACACCTCCAGCTTGAATCCAGGTCAGTGACTACCTTCACAGAGCCCACTGTGGACTGTTTTCTATAGATGCAGCGATGCTAAGAGCTTGTCGGATCGTCACACAGCATCTGAGAATCACTCCTAACCACATTTCTCAATCTGGAATCGGGGGACAGTTTGTGTAAATGTCACAAACTGACAATCTGACATGCATGCCGACTTTACAAAGCAGCAGCCCAGCAGACCACAGGGGAGGAAGTCAGGATTTAAACTCGTCTCTCAAGCTTTCTTTTCGCTTAATTCATCAGGCAGAATTCAAAATATTTTGCTGATTAATTCAAAACATGACCAGCTGGATTCATCAGACATTAGGATAATAAGATAATGACCGTCTATAGAGAATGAACTGTACTGTTCTCTGGACACAAAGTGGAAGGACAGACCAACTGAGTGTCCAACAAATGGGTAGACAAAACAAGGAAACAACAAAAAAGACGTTGCTATTCTTTTTAACGAATGCATTTACAGTATTTGAATTGCAAAAAAGACTCACAAAGATTCATAATACATATGCATGAATATTTTTTATTGGAGTTGGAAATTAGCCAACAAGCCCACCCACCATGTGCAGGTGATTTCTGTGTAGTGGCTGGTGAATTTGCTTAACCTATCAGCAGAGGTGGCGGATGAATAAAAGTAGTGTAACGGATTTGCGATGTTTTTATAACGCAGACTGAATAATGTATCTGTTTGTTATACGTTTCAACAAGGAGACGCAGAAGATCAATGCACGGCAAGAGATTGTGCAGGGAAAACCTCCAAGGAGGACACACGGGCCGAAGAGGAGAAGGTCATAAAACACGTTTTTAATGAGAGGTAGAGAAAAACCCGTCAGCGGAGATTCCCAGAAACGAGCCAGAAAATGTTCTGTTCGCTGCTGTCAACATGCTCCTGATGCCAATAAGACGACTGATCACATACTGCCAGTTAAAACAAAGCGCCTGGTAAAAAAAATACAAAAAAACTTTGAGTGGCCAAAGAGGCAGGTCGACAAAAACAATGTCATCCGAAACTGTGACCTATTTAACACGGTGAATTTCATTGTTTCACTCTTTCTGCTTCCTGCTCCACAGAGACCCGCTCACAAAGAACACTGACTGCATAGATTTATTTAAAAAAAAAGACTTTTTGAAATATAAAGCAATATTTTGAAGATCAAAAGGAACTGGCATTACTTTTTCCTCCTCACCCGACCCTTTCAGTGAGGACGGTGCCTCAGATACTCCGTGTGCAGATCTGGATTTCCAAATTAAGAGTCACGTCTCCCCGTGTGCACCGCTGCCATGCACCAAATAACACAAGCTAAAGCACATTTATTTTTGATCACAGTTGGTGTGAGGTACATTGAATATTCTCTTTGCATCACACTGATTGGATTCCCGTCTGCTCGCAGGATTGTCTTGTAAGGCAGCAGCAGCTCGGAGGAGGAGGGACGCCTCTCATCTCATCACCTGTGCTGACCTCTGTTTGCAGTTATTTCTCAACAGCTTCCCATTTCCTACTCGATCTCGTCCTTCCTGCCTAAGAAGTACTGAGTCTGGGGAACTGTGCGGCCTCCTCGCAGCAAAGCCTGTCACAGTATAATGAGACTCATCTTGGATTTCCCTCAGTTTCACTTCAACACGACGGTCTCCAACATATTGTCCGAGTCTGAGGGCGCTTTATTCTGCGGGCAGAGCAATAAGGAGAGGGCGGGGTCACCGACACACATGCACAGAAAATAATTCTGGTTTTCTATGATGGAGCACATCTGTTTCACCTCTCTAAAGCCTCACTTTAAATCTGAATTCACTGCTGGGGTTTTGTTTCGTGTTTGTCCTCGATGACAACAGGTTTTATACGTGGCAGTTTTGATAAAAAACTCTTGTGGATGTTACAGACCATCATTTGTCTGTACAGGGCTTTAGCTTCTCTCAGGGGTTTGTCTGCCAAATCAACACCCACCTACAGCTGCAAAGCTGCAGACGTTACCTAACCCGTCAAGCAAAGACCCACAACCTGACCGGCACCTTTTAACTGGTGTTTCAGCCCAGTCACCAGAATATTAATGTCAGCAGATAACCTCTCTGCAAACCACAGGAACGTCCGAGGCTGACGTGTGTGCCAATCGCATTAAACGTTCACAATATGTGTTAATAAGCCGACTGTGGCAGCAGGAGGTGAAATGGAAGATGGTGACGTCGTTACAAGCCAACATGGCTGCTGAACGTGCGACCGCAGTATGAGTCACAGCGGTGGAAACGTTTCATCTGCAGCCGATCCCGATGGTATCATCGCGTTCTTTTTCCTCCTTGTTTTTGATTAAACCAAAGTCTTACAACTTAGAACTTACAACAAGCCCATCTAGCTTGATATGTAGAACTGTCATGGAGGATGTTGTGAGTTGGGTAATGGGCAACATGCTCTGTGACCCGTTTCAGAAAGACAGGCTGAGTGTGGAATGAGGACGTCTGAGCATCATAGGATAAATAAATACAACCAAAGGACAAGGAGAGGGCAGACAGAGTGAGAGGGAAGGACTAAAAAAAGATGGAGAGAACAACTGAAAGGTTGGTCGGTCTGTCCGGGGGGGAAGGTTTGAGAGACTACAATAAAAAGTAAGTGGGGTAAAAGTGGTCCTCTAAGGAGACGGAGAGACACAGACTGTGAAGGAGAGAGCAGGCAGAGGGAGCAGGAGGTTCAACCTAGAGGACCCAGGAGAGGCCATCAGAAAGCATAAGTGGGCCCACTAAAGAGAGCGGGAGAGAGACATGGAAGAGCAGTGAGAGGGGCGACGAGAGAGAGAGAGAGAGAGAAAGGCAGGGGGAGAAAGTCGTGCAATGACACTAAAGAGAATAGGGACTTCCTCGCTGGAGAGTCTCGCAGCTTCACGACAGCCACGGTCCACCGAGCACAGCGGCCATGTTTTCCCTCCTCAGCGGCCCGAAGAAACAGCCAGAACCCAGAATATTTACAGCTTGTTTGTCCGTCTCAACCCTTGAGAAAGTAAAACAAAAAAATTATAATACTGTCACATATATATCGCCCCTGTCTGGAATAACGTGAGCTTGGTGGTTAATTAAAAGGATAAAAAGGAGCGAAGCAGGTAGAAAACCAACCTGTTAGAGTCGTCTGTGTGTCGGCTTGTGGATGCTGGCAGTGCTGTATGTGGTCCAGTCTCTGGCCCGGTCTCTGGTCCAGTCTCTGGCCCAGTCTCTGGCCCGGTCTCTGGTCCGGTCTCTGGCCTGGTCTCTGGTCCGGCTCTGTGGTCGACCCGCCCAGCAGGTTCAGCACTGCAGAGTTCAGGTTGCCAGGCTCGCTACGTGAAGCTCCAGATTGAATCCCTACTGCAGCTGGTTTATCTGCGGGGACTCACTCAGTTTTTTTTGTGTAAAATCAATGAGGACCGATCGCTCTCAAAGTGCTTTTTCACAATACATGCAAGGCTTCGAAAGAAGGAGTTAACAAATCCACCTGTGGTTTATTCTGCCAAGGCAGCAGCCTCAAAAGATCATCGATTTTATTTGAGAAAGCAAAGTTCTGGAGGTGTTTACTGCAACTTGAACAGGTTTGTGTCGGACACAGACGGGAATGAAGTCCCAGGCACACATCAGTGAACTAGCTGCGATGGAGGTCGAAGGTAGACTGTTGCATCACCTCATCCAAAAACATGCACTTGAACGCCCCACAAAGATCACAGCCAAGGAGTTTATACGTTCTGCACCTGAGGAAATAGTTCTCCGGACCAGCAGGTAGTGGTAGTCCAAATTTTCATCATTTGCTTACTTTCCTCACTTCCATTTCTCTTCGTGTGCACTTTGAGTGATTCCTGGCAACACGTCATCGGTGCAGCTGCTCACTGACGCTCATCCGTTCGTTTGGTTTGCCGTCACTAGAGAAATGAAAAAAGCTGCTTGTTTGTCAGACGTTGTGCTCATGAGCCTGCCCTCTCTCTAAACAAGCCTCGCTGACCGATTACTGACCGGATTGGTTTCGTGCTCAGTAGATTTATCACAGGAATTTGTGTTGCTCAGAAAATGACAAAATAGATGCCTCGCTGTATCGCTCTGACCAATCCTTCCAAACACCTCAAGCTGGAAAATATTTATCAGGGGTCACATAATTTCATGTCTACGGTCTCGTCACTGAACAGGTGGGTTCCTCTGATGGCACGGCGCAGATCTGAAGGATGAAATCGGGGATTCTCGAACAAGACAAAGGTAAGTTTATACAGAAGCTTACACTTTATAATCACACCTTCAGACAATGTTGTCTGTGCATTGCATACTCTTCTCTGAAAGCAATAAATCACACACTCCCTGCTCCTGTCACATCTTTGAGAGTCGCAGATTCATTTTCTTTTGTCTTTTTAGAAGAAAACAATCAGAACACACACGTAATTTAAGTGCCTAAATTTAAACCCCAGAAATTTCAAGTACATGAATTCGTGATGACTTTTACACATTACCACCCAGAGGCACGTTCGCTCCTGTAGATAATTTCCAATCTTTTTGTCATTTGAAGTCCAATTTAAGGCACCGGTTTGTTGCAATGTTGTCGCTTCAAAGAGATTTTATTTGCTGAGGAGCTGACAGCAGAGCCTTCAGCATGCAGCTCGGGACAATCACAGCGCGAGGAATATTATCACACAGAGGGAGAAAAGTTGTCAGATTTTATATTTAGCTCGGCGCAGGCTGGCGATAGCTGAGCGCTAGAAAACAGGCAGACAGATGCAGTTTGTAAGGGAGGCAGCAGCAAAAGACGCCTTTTACATTTGAATTTGCATCACTGCTGGAATTGAAATGAGATTAATTAGACAACTCATTACCGGAAAAGTAATTAGTTGTCAAGCACTGAAGGTGTGTCAAGCATATTGTCTGAATGGAAACGCAGGATTTTGTTTTAATGAAAGACATCTGCGTACCACGAGTTTAAACAAAAGGCTGTTTAGTTCATTATTTGTCATTCAAAGAAATTAAAAACTGTGTTGCCTGTTTGGTGCTTATTTACTTTTACTTCTATTTTTCAGGACCTGTATTAGCAGCCGAATATTTTATTGAAAGCGTGAATCGATGATGAAACCTTCTGCGTTTCAGAACAAAAATAACGCTGTGAAGCCTCTTTCAGACCTCTCCTCGATCGCTCTGCCCTCATCTTAACCTGAGAGCTTAAAAAACTCTTTTTGTGGAGATGTTGACCACCGACTGCGGCCAAAAGCTTCTGGTTAGAAAGAGCCTCCTGTGTGACGGCTTCTTCTTTCAGTACACAAAACACAAATATTCACACAGAAATAAAAAAAAAACACAGCAGGAAAGCACTCAGAGAAACTGCATCTGATTGCGTTGTGGCTTGAAAAACAGCCTGCTGTAATAAACATAAAGAGGGACGCAGCCAGAGGTGATTCTGGGACCTTTTGCTCCTGGAGTTGCAGAAGAACACTTTTCTGAAAGAAATGTTGGAGAATTGTTGCCAGGTATTAAAATCGTGTGGACACGAGCGAGCCAACAACGAGGTTAACTCAACTGGACGTGCTCAGATCCAACATGTGGTGGGAAGAGAGTCGGGAACCCTGAAGAGTAAATTACTGCCACTGTATCTGATGTTTAAATGTGTTATTCCATTGCAATCCACATATGCAAATTGGGCCACACCCAATAATTTTATGTGACTCTGGGGGCACAATTATCCCTAATGTGGTGCAGCAGTAAAAAGCCAGTCTGTCCATTATTGTCTACAGGAGCCATTTACTACATTAGCAGGTTCGGGTCGTAAGAGTAGCGCAATTATTAATTCAAACCCGACACTGGGAAAAAATAATGCTGCCTTGGTTTCGGCACAAGCTCCTCGCAGTAACACAACATTTTCATGTGTGTTAAGAGCTCAACAACACGCCAAAAGTCAATCAAAGCACACATGTGGCAGGATTCAAGGGTCGGTTCGTTGGTTCAGAACAACAAATACCACAAAGATTACCAGTCTTATATTTACTAGATGTTAATAACCATTTATTTATGTTCAACTTTTAATGTTTAGGTTGAATTTTCTATGACCAGAGTTAGGAAAACATTATGGTTTTGGAATCAAAATACCTGTTTTGGTCGCCAGAATCACACGTTGTCCAATTTCCCGTGAAAAAGAGGCAGTTTTGGTTGCGACAAAAACATCTGGAAATATCAACAGGTGACTCAGACTCAATGTATGAATAATTGCTATCAGCACTAGAGGTCTAACTAGAAAAAAGGTAAATACAAGTCTCAATAATCTGCTGCCACAGGAAAAACCTGCATGGTAACGTTTCTACTGAGGACAGGGTGAAACTATGAATGTAAACTTTGTGGTGAAGCCGGAGAAAAAGATTCACTGAGGTCAGTACTCTTTCGCTGCTGGTCATGAACGTCTGTATAACATTTCATTGCAGTCCATCAAATAGATATTGAGACATTTCCGTCTGGACAAACGTGGCAGACATCAGCAGTGCCATCCCGAGAGCCACGCAGCTGTCATGGCTACAAATGCCAGCCATAAATAGTCTCTGAGAAAAAGGGCTTGATATGATAAAAATGTTAGAGGAGTCTCAGCGAGCTAGTGCGTCTGTGTACTTCACGTTCCGACTATAAATCAATTTGTACAGTTTCAACAAAACATGTTTTCCCATGTAGGCTGGCACCACCGGCTTCAGACTGCCCGACATGTGTTTGAATATTTGGAATTCTACTCTGCCTTCGCTGCCATTAGATACATTTTCTACCCAAAACAGGAGGCAGTGTTTATGCTAAGACATCGCTATCTAGCATAGTTTCAGTCAGACGAAGAAGTGGGTTGGATGAATAATGTCAGATGTCTCGGGTTTCATGTTGGGAGAGTGGGGAGCTGCCTCGCCCTTGATTTTCAAAAGGAAGAAGGCACTTGTGGTTTAAATTTAATTTCCAAGAGACATTTAAACCGTTTGTCATTGATCTGTTTATACATGTTTCCCTTCGGCCAGAACAGGCTGAGATTAATTCAGATTAACTGGACTGTATTTGCCGTTTGACGAGGGAAAAGTAATATCTTTTAACATTGGAGCTTTTAAGCAATCCCAACCAAAGTTTTACAGTGTCAGGCTGTGCAGCCATGTCTAATGGGCTTGGCACGCAGAATATATGCCTTCAACTTTTTTTTTTTTTTTTTTTTACACGCGCTTGTAAGTGCTCTCAGCGAGATGAGCTTACATGACTAATATTTTATATGCATGCAAAAGGAGAACATGCCTCCAGATGCTGGCAGTTATAACAAAACAGGTCAACTGCCAAAAGAAGAAAGTCGGAGGAAACATCGAAAGAGAGAAATATTTGTACAAGCGTCTTCGTAGCAACTGACAATTGTTTGGAGAGAGGAAAGAGTGTGATGTTATTTTGGCCGGTTTTTGCTCCGTTTCTAATCCTCGCCCACTTGTTTAGTGTCTGTTTTCATTCAGCCCTTCTTGATCTGAACGCTGAGGTGATAATAAGTGATTGATGATCATAGCGCTGCATCTTCTGCTGCAGAATTGTTCGGGTTGTTTGTGCAGAGATCAGGATCGAAGGCAGAGCTGAGAGTGGATGGAAAATGGATCGGACGGAGGAGAACGTCTGGTGTCTGATTTCTGTACAAGTTCTTATTGTCTTCCTCTCTGCGTGCCTATCTGCTTAATCTCAAGTCGACACAGATGCGCCGCTCATCCGGACACTTAAAGCTGGTTCTCATTCTTGTGGGTTTCAGAGGGAACGTCATGGCAGAGATAATCTGCATATGTGAAATTCACCCATTAAACTCCGGAATGTATCCATGCTGAACTAACTGTAGCTGAAGTCTGGTCAGGCTCTTTTATTATAAACGAGTGCAGAGCTGATCAGAACACGGTGATCATCTGGCAGTGCGAGGGCCGTTTACAGATCCATTCTGGAGCCTCCTGAACTGCTCGCAGACATGTTTGATATTTATGATTAAAAATCTGGTTTCGATTACATCGGTCCCAAGCCGAAACACAACAGCCAATGAGAGAGGGGCTTTCGGTGCTGCCAAGCATCGGTAAACATTCAATCCCCTGAGGCTAACGTTAGCTAGCACGCTGCTGTTGAATGAAACTTAAAACCTCACCTCCAGTTCTTGCTGAAGAAACCTGTGCTGACGGCATCTCCCCGTTCATCCGGACTCGTTTAACGTTCTGCTTTTGTCTTTTTCTTCTTACTAGAGTAAGCAGCTAATCACGCTAATCTCCACTTTGTTTAGGTCTGCTTCCCCACGGGATAGCGTGAGCCCAGCTTCAGTATTCAGCCCAGAGCCCAGAGAAGAGACGTTTGCCATTTATTCAAAATATATTACTAATGAATATGTCTGAATTACACCAGATTTGACAGATTTGCTTCTTTGGGTCCTTATCAGGAAGATAAATTCATATAGGAGTTCTTGTCCCTGCCTGGATCCTTTGACAGCTCCCTCAAACACAACAGTCTGTTCCGCTAAGCCTAACTGTATAATCATCTGCTGTAAATGGTAAATTATTTGGTGCAAGTGTCTCTGAACGAGCGGAGATCATTCACACAGAGATGTTTGGCTTTGAAGAGAGTCTTTTGAAAACCATATATTATAGAAGTCTGGCGGGGCGGCGGCGCTGCGACACGGCTGTGGGTTTTGTTCACAGGAAACCTGGTGAGAGTTATAGAAATCAGTGTAGCTACCTACCTTTTAATCACAGTATGTTTATCCAGCATCACTTTGAAATGGCTTTAATGTTCTATATCTGAATAGAGTCCAATATTAGAGCACAACCTCTCATTTACAAAAAGGCATTTTTCCTTAAGCAGTAATTTGTAAAGTGGAAATTTCCCATTTCTGACTATTTTTTTAACATATCTCCATATATGATTAATACAATATCCCTCTGTGTCAGTTAATAAAGACCTCATGAGAACCGTTCTGCACTACAAAGGCAGGGAACGGGAACTACAGAGGCACTGAAGTTCAGAGAAGGGTTTGAAGTTTTTCAGCCCGAGAGGCAAACTTTAAAACAGATAAAAAAGGGTGTGATGCTTTCATTTTCACGTCCTCTAAGGCAGATTACTCTGCAGTGGAACCTACACAACACCGTTAACATATGCAGACACCTGGATCTTCAGTGTGTGCCCATGGAAACTGGAATAATTACCAACAAAATGTCTTTCTGATCCATTTTAACAGAAAGAAGAAAGCTGTAGTTTGTTATTTACAGCCCACAGCTTATAGCCATCGAGTGTTTGTGTTTGGCTCCGTCTGTCAGAGAACCTTTCATATTTATTGAATTTGTGTTTATCTAAATCAACATAAAACATTTTATTACATTTGTAATTCAAAGGCAGGTGGGAAAGAAGTCATTATAAATCATAATATGTTCATCAGTGAGCTTTATTTTGAAAGTCTGACTGGACTATACTGTTGCTAACTCCTCCGCTAACAGAAGCATTAACTGCTAATATTTTTTTCAGCATGTTTGACTTTAACATCTGTTTTGTCACAAAGTTTAAAACTCGTTCATGGGAATAACTAATGTCTGTGGTATTTGCTTATATAGTAAAACAGTTGTCACAAAGTCAGATCAAGGTTCAGAGTCAATTTTGACCGAATGTGTTATTACTGTCTTTGCTTTTGTGGGGCCGTGGGCATTGTTATTTGAACCTTGGGAAAATGGATTTCCCTTTCCAAGGACAAAATTGGGCTATTGTCCCCAATTAAACTAATACAAGCCTGCTGCACGCAATTACAGCCATACTGCTATTTGTTCTGCGTGGTTTTCAAACCATCTTGTTTGCTGTCAGTGGCAGGATGAGAGGCTACTGTTGAATGTTGTCGTACGTGCAGGCAATGAGCACAGACAAGGCCACGCGGCTCGCACACAATAGCCAATCACTGTCAGCTGCCGGGCCAGATATTCATGAGTCAGTGGGGGCCTCCAAGGACACCGGGCCCTCTGCTGAAAACACAGGCTATCATCACTCCCTCCCTGTGATCACACACACATTTTCTCTCCGTAGGATGAACAAAACATCGCCCCTCGTCTCGTCCTTCTGTTCCCCAGAGCTGCAGCATCTGCCAAAAGTTTTGTGCGAGAGCGAGGAGAGAACGATGGAGGCAGAAGCACTACAGGGCTGAAAAAAAAAAAAAGAAAAACCAGCAGCTCTTTATCACCACCGTCCCTCAAAGCTGCAGCGCTCAACTGAAGTTTCAGAGAAAGAAGCAGAAGAAAGAAGGTCAAGTGTGATTCTATGATCAAAAGCAGCACTTGCAATCTTTGGGAAAAAAAAGTTTGTTGATTTGCCCTTTTTGCTGTGTGTGAGAGCGAGAGAGGGAGAGAATATTTAGCCATTGAATCAAGGCCTATTGTGTTAGGCCGCCTCCACCCTGTCTTCAATCCACAAACAATCAGCACGGTACAGTCCGCACCGGTATGCTACTGAGGCTTGTCGTCATTCCAGTTTCCCAACGTAGGCATCTTGTTTTCCAGTTTTCTCATCTTTCCCTCGCTATTTGAAGAATTTGTGAAGCAGGTAAATGCAATTTGTCTAACTCTGAGCACTGATAGACGAGAGAGAAAGTGAGGGAGAGAATCGATCTGTGTCTGCGGATGTAATACAAAAGAGAGTCGAATACAGAGGGGAACAAAAGAGCCTGAGGGAGGGAGGATCGGGGGTTAGATGAGGGAAATGTGGTTTAATGAAAGGCACTGAAATTACATTTGATTAGTGGTCTAGCCTGAAAAAGGGGCTCCGCAACACATATTTAAGAGAACAGAGAAACATAAAAATAGATAACAAAAAATGTCTGACCTTTTCCAGACTAATGAGTAACTTTATCAAAATTATAGCTTTCCAGTAATAATTAATTTAAATGTTGCGCGGTTCAAAACAGCTTCCATCGATTAAATAAACTCTTTATTCTCCCGTCTGTGCAGCAGGAGGTACATGCAGGGAGGCAGAATATTCCACTGGCACGCATGTTTTTGATGGTATTTCTTTTTGTTGCGTGCATGATCACAAGCCTGCATGTGTACGTCTGTGTGTGTGCACGCATTGTGTGTGTATTGTGCAGCACAGAAAAGGTCCAGCCAGGCCAAGAAAACGGATTTATAAAACTTGACAATTGCAGGCTTAGAGAAGCTTGCCTTATTGATTTTCATTATCCGGTTTCATCGCTGTCACATGAAATCAACACTAATGGCATCAAGGCTCATCAGCATTGGCTGGGGAGCCCTGGAACGAGGAAGAAACTGCAGCAATGAGAAACAGATCACTCGGTGTGTGTGTGTGTGTGTGTGTGTGTGTTGAGCTGAAAGGACAAAGACAAAAAATGTTTGTGTGCTCAACAGTTAAAACAAAACAATACAGAACAAGTCCGTCAGCATCAGATCATGTGTTATACATGCTTTGTAAATGAGTAATTAGCTCTTCTTGTGTTGACGCTGCGAGGCTTCGTGTTTATTTTCACCGCTGCATATTTTTTTAGTTCGAGCTCATGAGATGTAATCTACACTCGGTGCCATTGTGAACACGCAGTGATGCCGAGAAAGACAAACAACGAGGTCAGGATGAAGAAAAGATGACCTCGCTGATTTGTGCGTCTGTGTCACTTGTTGTTAGTGCGTCGGTATCTGCCCACGAGTTTCAACTGGAATAAACCAAAGCAGTTGTTTCCACTTACTGTCAGCGATGTGTATTTCATCGTGTCTCTAATACACTGACCACCTGTAGCTGCTGATCTGGAGTTAATTAAGTTCACTTGCAATCATTCTGCATTAATAAGTATGTGTTACATTTCAACAGCCAACTTACAAATGTATTTGTCTCAATTAAGCCAGGTACATTTTCTCCTCACACTCAAACTGATAACAGAACAATTAAAAAGCAATTTGCCCATCGTATAATAGTTATCCAGCTTCATTGTAATCATTGGGGTTGATGCCTGTAAGAGACATTTGAATACACAACACCATATTTTTTGAGTTCTGTTCATACTCATCCATGCTCCTCCTGCCAAAAGACAAGAATGTCTCAGATCTATCAATAGAAGTATGGCTTCATATTCATACTCATGTAACTTTTATTCAACAGTATTCACAGTCGTTAAGGTTTTACGAGGTTGAACAGTGTGTGAAAGAATGTCTGCAAACCAAAGAATCATCACTAGAAACTTGCAATAACACGAATGCTTCGATCCTCCTGACACGAGGCATCAGAAATAAAAATCTGACAACGGCCTTCCTCGAATAAAGACCAGGGTCTCTCAGTTCAGCGGAGGTAAATAAAAGTCCACTATTAGAGAATTTATGGTGTCAGCCAACTGATAAAACATCGCTGCATTTGTTTGAACCTGCGGTTGCTCTAAGAGTGGAGACAGATATCGTATATCATCCTCAGTATTGGGTCCATGTTTGACCCTGTGGCATTAACCAGGATGTCCTGACGTTTAACTGTGGATGGATTCATCAGACAGGAATGTCTTTGCTCTCTTCCTCAGCCTCTTCGGCCTCTCTTCCACCTGTGTGTGGGGCTTGTTAAGATTTTATGAACGTATGAAAGGTCTGGCCTGTGTTTCATATGACACAGATAGCCCAGCAGAGGTGCGAGGGGGTCGAGTTCATGTGCAGGGTGGTGATATAGAGAGCCACAGTGAAACTGGATCTTCTGGGTTCTGTTCTATAAGAAAGACGGCCTTATTCTAAATCCCATTTACATGTGTAGCTACGGCAATAACTAAAAATCCAGCTGTCCTGGTTATTTTCGGGCTAGACATCACGACCCGACAGAAGATATGAGTCCATTCCTGCCTTGCAGATGGTGTGTTTGTCCAGTTTGCACCTTTGCTAGCAAGCCTGATGTTAATTTTATGAAGCTTCACTAACTGAACATTGAAAGTGCTAATTTAAATCAAATGTAGCGCGAACGTAAAGGACAGAGCTCTTAGACCACACAGTCATTCATGGTCCTCAGATGATGAATCCTAACGACGTTGGTGATCTGCTGACTTTTCTTCAAGCGCCACCAGCAGGTAAACGCTGTTCTTATCATGTGATATATCTCAACACCTAATGGATGGATTGGCACATAGTTTGTGACTTACATTCATGGTCCCCAGATGATGAATCCTGCTATGAAAATTGGCAAAACTACCCAAGGTACCCAAAGGATGACTTACTCTGGCAATCCTCTGGCTTTTCCTCTTCTGCCACCAGCAGTTCAAAGATTTACTTATTCTGTGCAACATTTCAACACCTACTTGACATTTATGGTCCCTGGATGATGAATCCTGATCATTCTGGATCATTCTAATGATACCAGCAGGTTTATATTTGTAGATTTGGCTGAATTCTCCTGGATTTATTTCTATAATCTGTTTGAAAGTGTTTTTTTCTTGGATTTGACTTGTGATTCTATACAGTTTTAATTTCCTGGTGACCATTAAAAGTGATGGCTCATTCTCCTCAACCCAGAATAACTGTCCAGGGATGTTGTAATAATGGCTGGAAAGTATCACGACTGAAGTTTATCCCTCCTGGGCAAATATTAGCAAAAGAACACACTCAGGTCAGATGGTAGACATGCTGAACATGATCTCCTCCATCATTATCTCCCTCTCACCAGCATGTTAGGATTGTCACTGTGTGCATGATAGCATGCCGACTCTTAGTCATGTTTAATCAACATCGTGTTTGGCATGAACATGATGGAGCAGACAGATATTCACACATGCAGGCAGAGTTTCCAAAGATGCATCGTGAGTGTTTATGGTTTGCCCTCATTTCCAGCTTTTTAATTACTGCACATATGTGCATGTGTTTATGAGTGCCTGGATGCCCCCGATGCAAGAGTGAACACATATGCCTTTATGGTCCACATAGTAGAGCATATTAGTGTGTGCTTTTGCATGATAATGTGTGTACGGTATGTGTAAAGTAACCCAACTGGGACCTGATGGTGTAATTCGTCTTTTAATTCATTTATTTCCCCAGTTAAAACACTCAACCATTCCCCAGACAGTGTCTTTAACGTAGTCTACACTGCATATAAAAGCCATACTAATACACACAGCCTGAAAGAGGACAGCGCTATTTCATAATTACATTTAATGCCGCTTTAATCTCAACTATAACTGCCTGCTTTCAGGCCTCCCGTCCCATAAGTCTGTTCCGGGTTTACTGGGCTAAAAACATTGATCTCATCTTTTCATCAACAGAGTAACAGCTTCTCTAGAGTCAGATAAACTGTCTTTATCTTTTTAAACGCAGCAGAAGGCCATCCAAGGCTTTTGTAATGTGGATTGTTTGGGGAGGATAAAGTAACGTGGTTTAAAATAAACTGCATTTATGGAACTTCTCAGTGGATTCTTAGCTGTCTGGGAGAGAAGCTCGGAATAGAATCTGTTACGTATCACAACAGCTTCTCTCTGAAATACAAGAGCAGCGTTGAGCCAAAGCAGACGTGGCACACCTGCAAAATTCACTTTTGTTGTCCGCGTATGCTGAGCATGCTTCACTGTATAATGCAGGTTATCGTAGTAAACAGGTTGTGTTTACACGTTTCCTCTCTTAAAATTCACAATCTCAGAACTCTAAACTTAAATTATACTTCTACTGAGACAAACAATATGTTAGTCCATCAACTAAGTGAATTCAATATCCTAAATGGCACTCAGCCACAAATCTACATATATTCTTTCAGAAGATATACATTCCTAAAACCAGTGGAAATACTGCGTTAATCAACTATTTTTTAGCTGCAGATTAATACGTTTTTGGATTTATGTTGCCTGGTCATTTTATACGGGACACACTGAAGGTCAGCTGCATTATATTATTTGCAATACAGAAAGTACAGAATAATGATTAGTAAATTAATCTGTAAATAAATCTGAAATTGAGATTACAACCGATGAACTGGTATTTTTTTTCTGCCTTCTTTTATTCCTGTTGGTATAGATTTGTGTGTAGGCATGAACTTGCTTATGAGCATGAGGACAAAAGGTGTGATGTATATTCACATCCATACATTATTCTTTGGAGATGATCCCAGCTGACACTGAGTGGGAGGCAGAGCACATCCCCGGACAGGTCGGCAGTTCAACTTATAATAGACACAAACAAACATTCACACAATAGTTCCTGCCTACAGGCGATTTAAGGTCCCCGATTAACCTAAGCTGCATGTCTTTGGACTGTGGGAGGAAGCTGGAGCACATGGAAGAAACCAAAGCAGGCGCTGGGAGAACATGCAAACTTCCTACAGATACAGAAACATGTGCATCATATAAATGTCCGTCATGTCAGCAGTACATGTCAAGCCACCAGAAGGTTCAGGACCTGGCCAGAGAGCCATCGGTCCTCGCCGCCAAGGCTTCGTCACCTTCACCTCATCTCCTTCCACCCCTCCCGTCTGCGCTCCCCCTGCATGCCCGCCAGTGTGGTTGGGAAGCCGGCTGGAGCAGAGTGCCAGGTGTTGTGAGTTAGAGCGTCACTTCAATAACATCAGTGCAATCAGAACCTTACACCGCTCGCACAGCAGGGCACCTCCTCAGCCGAGAGGTGTGAACAGCCGGTCACAAATTAGACGGCCTGCACGCCTCATCCATCATCCCATTTCATTTGTTGGTTCCTTCTTTAGTTCTCACTTTCTCTCTGTCTGTCTCACGCAGTAATGTTGTATACTACCTGGACGAATGCCACATTAACAACACAAAGGTGGAGAAATAGATTTTAATCTGCGTTTGACTTTTTTTTTTTGTGTGCACACGTCCGCCTTCTTATTCCTGTGTGTTTCTCTGGGTCTTGAGGTGGCAATTAGCAGTCTGATTAAAGGAGGAAATTGTGGCTTTATCAAGTGGCATTTATAAATGGCCCTAGAATGCATCAATACTGGGGATGAAGTGCCTGCCAGTGGTTTTAATACAACAAACACAATTGCAATCCGTGCCAAGCAGACAACTGATATTCAGGGGCTCGTAGTCAGTGTTCTGACTGCTCCCATACGCCTTGTATGTTGACAAGGATGTTAGGAAACACATCTACTTAAAAAACCCAGAGATACTGAAGCAGCAACGGTCGAACAGGTTGGTGTGTTTACCGGGGAAACTACAGCTCAGGAGCTACTGCATGTTTGTTTTACAAATCAACCGCAAGAAAAACACTATTAACACCAGACAACTGCTTAGCATACAGTTAGGAAATAGCACACTAGCTAACTATGTTTTTTTCTCATTTGTGGTGTGATCAAACAGTAAATCTAATAAGGCCTGCACCCTCCCTCTGGTTTTCCAGCGGCACCGTGGGCAAGGTGTCCCAACAAATCTCCCGTCCTCTTGTTGTCCAGCAGACAATCAGGGCCACAGAAATCGCTTTCAGATGCCTTCAGTTTCTAGCGGCAGGCACCTATCAGTTGAACTCCATCCCTTTTCTCACCTTCTCCTGTCAAACATATTGGATATGTGTTTGTTGTGTCCTCTGGTCTTCTTGCTTGAATCATTGGCTACAGTGCCCCTCACGATTTCCAGTGGTACTGCTCCGTTTCATCCACATCTGTAAGCTTTCAGAAAACCTCCACAAATACAGACAATATGAGCACAGAGTGTTGACATATACACATCTAACGTTCAAAAATGCACCTTTACATTGTTTTCCTGAGGCTGCTGTAGGAAAAGAAAGGTGTGCAGGGCAGAAACATCTGTACGTGCATGACTCTGTGCACATAATTGACATGCACAAGTGCCTTATCTTCATGTTTATGCATCACCGTGCATTGGTGGTCATGCGCGCTCTCTGTTTGTTTGCAGTTCAAGCAGTTTATTTTGTCTGTGCCTTCTCATGTGCAGTGGGAGTGTATCTTTAACACATGGGCTTCTGGCAAAGTACCACAGTATATCCCAGAGGCCAGTGAGGGATAAATAAACCATGGAGGGAACTGTACGTTTTAACATTTCCCTCAGCCTTCCGCCTTCTTTTTTTTTTTTTTTCTGAAAGGCTAAGTGCACTCACTCGTGGTCGATCTTCAAATCAATAAACTGGATATCTCCGAGGTGACACACCGACTTGCAGATCTCCCATGCAGGCAAAATGTTATCAGTAATGCATTTTATATTCCGCGTACACACACACACACTGGCACAGACTGATGCACAGAAGGACGTACACATTCAAGCGTACATAAAGCCATATGCTAACATTGTGTCTATTTCCTGTTTAGAAATGGATATCATGGCCCTTCTTTGGAAGCAGAGGGAGGAGGAGGAGGGGGAGTTCAGGCTGGGAGACATGGAGACTGCAGACTGAGTTATGTGTTGTTGTTGTTGTGAAAGATGTCAGCTACCATGGGCCATAACTCACACATGGCAGGGGGAGATGATGTGGGATGAAGCGACGTGTCACATACGAAACTTAAAGCTGAGATTTAATCAGAAATGAGCTGGCATGAGGCGCCGAGGTCGCATTCATGTGACTGTTTGTGTTTGTGGGCAGACATTATTTATTACAGTAACCTTTGGCACCATCTATGTGGGCAAAAATATATATAAATATATATCGAGCCAAGAAAGAATAAGTAAAAGTGTTTAAAAGTAAAGTCATTGTTTTTATGATACTGCTTGAAGCAGCTCAGCTAATCTGATGAAGTTGTATAATGTTTCGTGCCATTTGCAGTATTTATCTGTATGATTGAATAAACTTATTGTACGTCACGCTGCCTTAAACCTTCAGCTAATTACATGTAGGGCAAAGTTTCTAAGTATAAGTACGTACTTCAGCACAGTATTAAATATGATTAGTTTACAGTACACTGCCTTATACATCTACTCCATGACATTTATTTAAGCGCTATTCCATTTATTTACTTCGATTTCACAAAGCGGTTACTTGTGAATAATTTCTTTTCTTCTTTTCCGTGTTTATTTACGTCCAAATGTTTTTTTTCAGTATCTATTCTCTTTATGTATTCATTGCTGTATTTATTTACTCCCCGTGCTAATTTATTTCCGAGCCGCCTATTTATGATAATCGAGGCGACTTGCAGTCAATTACGAAAACACTTTCCCATTGACAGTGTTCTCATCGGCCGATCAAGGTCAAAGTGTGTCACGTTGGCTGCACGCCATTTGACCACCGCGGGAAACTGCTCCGTACTTAACGACAAGACCAGAGAAACCAATTAACGGGGAGTGCGAGTGGTAGATGAGGTTTGATGTTTAATTGTTATCAGTTTATATTGAAAGAGATAGACGTCTATTCGTTCAGCTGACAGAGACAGTAAGACACCATAACTTTGATTCAGCTCGGACGAGTCAGATGAAATATGAGCGTTTGTTTTGTTTGTGCCACATAAATAGAAAGTGAAATCCACGTACATGAACCAGACTCGGTGCTGGTCTGGTTCTGAGAGCTGATGACTTGCTACATCTTTCTATACTGCTTCTGTTAGTTGGTAGAACTAAAGGCGATAAGGCTCTTTTTGAAAACACCTCATAAACTATAGTTTATGTACATTCCACCGCTGGCTTTATTTGTCTCTCTGACATCAGCACTAAAAAAACAAGACCTCTTTCATAAAACTGTGCCTCTTTAAATGCATTGCTGTGGATAGTTTCCATGGGGAACTTTTCGGGGGATTTAAAAGATGTTCCAATGATGAATGTTAACAGTGCGATCTGAGACTTATTTAGAATGGAGAGCTTGAAACTAACTTGTGAAGGGCCTCTGGTAAAAACTGAGCTGAGGGCCCCAGCTGACCCCAATTCCTCCCACTCTCTTCGCCTTATACCCCATTAGTACTCGTCAGGCACCGTGCACACAGCACACGGCAGCTTCACTACATTCTGCCTACAGCTCCAGAAACCAACCACAACAATACAAACTATTTTTTAAAAATGTTTTACCTCAAACTTTTGGAATAAGTATAAACAAACAACAGCAGAAATGAGGATAGTACACACAGGCCCCTCTCGGATACACTCTCCATATGAAACATAACAAAACAAAACTAAGAAAGTAGCCAAAGGAGCATATGATTATTCATGCGTGCCCAAATGTGCTGTATCTTAACACATTTACAGTATGAGTCAGATACGGGGAAAGTAATCATCCTCCAAATAGAGACAGGAACTGTGTGACTGAGCCGTTTGTTAAAACAAGGAGGGGAGGTCGGTTTCCATTCTCTCAAAATATCCCTTGTAGCTGTAACCATACAAACAGCAGAGCCTGCTGGGTCTCATGTGGCAGTTTTAGGGAGCTTTTCAGAACAAAACAGCATGAATGCAGTCTGGATCCATTTGTTTCACTCTATAATTGTTCTAAAAGTAAAAGTTTCCGCTGTTGGACGCGAAATGTGCCTGAAAATATTCAGTCAAGTTCCCTGATTTTCATTCCGCACAAATCAAATCAGTTGATTGAGTTCATAACAAACGAATAACAAGAAAATAAACGGTATACTAAAAAAAAAGGACTTTCAAGGTTCTTGTGACTCAAAGCATTTGTCCCAACACTGCCCGGCTGTCGGCACTAGATAGCAAACAGCATCAGTGTAGCTCATAGAAGTCAGCGATAGTGTGAACCATATTTTACATTTGCTGTTCGTCAGCGACCTTTAGTGGACACATTCGATTTGAGGGGAGCAAAGGAGGAAATCAAGCGTGTAAGAGGGAAAATGCTGGATATGAAGGAGGTCAGTGGTAGGTGAGAGATGATAAGAGATTGTTCTGCTGATCATGATCGAGAAACTTTACAAGAAGCTAATGGTGAATATTCTCACAGAAGAAGCTGTCTAACTCCCTCCCGTGTCTGTTTCCTGACTTATTCATTAATGTATCGAACATTGTGTACGCCTCAAAAAAAGCACAATTGTATGTGTAGATAAAATCGTTTAGAGTCCAAACTAAAAGCGACAGGGAGGAAGAGTTATTATTATTTATTTTTCCTTTATTTGTGCAGGATGCCTGTGTTTGATCAATGATCAAGAATATGTGATTGATTTTCTTGTCACTGGAAAAAGATGTGCGTCCTCTCTTTAGTTATTGATTGTTGGGATAATGAGTCGTAATCATGTTGACAGGATAATTGTGATGTGAAGCGTTTATATCATGATATTCCTCGTTGGTGGTCGGGACACACGAGCACCGGACTTTAACTCAGAAGGCCGAGAAGGTTTCTGTTCCTCGTGCAACCAAGTCACGCATCTTACTTTCATATATAGCATACTTACCAAGTAGATTTGTTGACTCAACCTAACCAAACGTCAACCATGTCCCAACAAAGGTCTGGTCCTGTTGGCCTGTGGTTTGTATTGTTGTAGTTTCCTGTTTAGTCGTTTGGGAGTCACGACCATCAAAATCTTCATCATATTACACAAATGAACACTTATGTCTCGATCTAACCTTGTTTCTCAAGTGTATTACTGTAAAATATAATTCAATGACGGACACCATCACTGTCATCATGTTCCTCAGCACTCACACGTCTCCCTCTCGCCCCGTGTCTTGAGTTATCACATCTCACTCGCCACATTTCCCACGTTGCTCTGAGCTTTTCCAGGATGGGAACATAAACCACAATACGGTCCTGCATCAAGTGCGTGCATGCAAAAATAAAAGCGTTCCAGCTGGGTTGCCGAGCCTGGATTCACTTTGTAATCCTCGGTCTTTACCTTCAGGCCGACTTCCATTATGTTTTCACACGTTAGCACGACGGTCTTCGTTTTTTTTTTCTTCTGCTTCTCCCATTCTTCGCTCTCTGGTTGAGTGGGAGGAGAAGGGAAGAGAGCCTGGGGCGGGCCACCTGTGCTGTTGTGTTGTCGGTTGTGTAAATCAGTAATCAGCGGAATTAACTTCTGCGGGTGTGTGTGTGTGTGTGTGTGTGTGTGTGTGTGTGTGTGTGTGTGTGAGAAAGTGAAGACAGAAAGTGGTGTGTAGTAGAAAGACGAGCACACATTTGTGTATAAGCCTTTTGTGACTGTACATGAGAATATATATGAGGGTATCTGACAGGTGTGTGTGTGTGTGTGTGTGTGTGTGTGTGTGTGTGTGTGTGTGTGTGCTAACATATTCGTCGCGGTTGTAAAATGTTATTATTCCACACTCGTGCGTGTTACTCGCTGCTGCATATTCAGCTTCATTAAAGAAAACCATCCATAAATGCAGCAGTATAAAATGACTTTTGCAGCAATATCACAACATTACAGAGGAGCAGAAGATTCTGCAGTTTCTCTCACAGCCAATGAACATTTTCTTCTTTTCTCATAACGCTGCGAATCCATTTGTGTAAATTATTGCAATTCAGATTGTGTTTATATATCATATGGAGGAATATGTCTTCAAATATTGAGCACTGTAAAAAAGCAAGCTTTAAATCATTTGTATTCATTTTAATGTTTGCTACAGCAGTTATTACCTATAAACTACTTTAGCATGAAGTGTTGACTCAGATATCTAAAATATTCTCACTGTAGTTAATATCGTAGAATCCAAAAAATGTCATCAATCATAAAACGAGTGGTTCAGTCTCTTGCTGGGATCTTATATCAGTTCAGTTGCATGAGCTGAAAGGTGAGAAGACATTTGATGTAAATGATGCAGTTTACATTATGTAATCCCTGACATTACCCCACGCAGAGTCACACAACTTCACCGTGCTTTAAAAAGTTCATCCTCCTCTCCAAGATTACTGCAGAGATTAAAGGTCATTTTAGAAACACTGTTCTCTGAGCGTACCTCCCACCATGCACTCTGTTTGAGTCACAACTCTCCATAAAAACCTTTTGTTTCCCCCCCCCACACCCTAATTTGTCTTATTTGGAAAAAAAAACTTTGTTTCGTTTCTTTGTGTGAGTCACCGAACCACGATGAGGCCAGATATTCACAACACACTCCTCCGACAGAAGCCTCCAGCAGTGCAGGAGAAGCTGTAATGATCGGGCCGAGTGGTTCAGGTCAGACTTCAAACTGCCTGAGTCATGAAACACAGCTGAACATGAGGCTTAAAATAGCAACTCTCATCAATATAACTTCATTATTATTATCATTACTTAGTTTAATTTCATTTTCTAGGATTTTATTCTTTAATTTCCTCTAAATAATTGTTTGTTTTTAATAATAATTGTTATATTCCATTAAGGCAGTAGAATAAATGTTATGTTAACCTACTTTTCTGACCTGTATAGATTTCTTACTGTCCCGTTCTGGTTACTTCACTTACATTTTATTTGTGTTTCATATGTTTGATTTCTGAGTTGTCTTACGATGTCTACGGTTATTCAACTCATTCCTCTCACCTGCCTTTCTCCATCTGCACCTCATCCCCTGTTAGCTTAGTTTTGTATCTAAGTCCAGTCTTTAGTTCAGTCTTTGTGGAGTCATCTGTTGAGTTTCCCTGATCCTGCTGCTGTGTTCTCCTGCTCCTTGAGTTGCCTTGATCCTGAATGAAACTCCATCCATTGATCGTCCCGGCTGCTGTCTGCTACACCGTCTCTGCTCCATCGCGACAGCTACTTTAAATTACAGGGTCAGATAAAATAAACTGGTGAGGAAAGCTGGTCTGTGTGCAGCCTGAGAGCAGATGGCTATCATGAAGTCCAACTGCAACCTTTACGTACTATTACGTACGTCTTCCACGTCAGCTCTTAAAACTTTCAGAGGCCGTGGAGCTGCTCCACTCATGAGGAAGTCGTCCTGAGACCTCCCATCCTCTCTGTGACGATCATAAATAAATGAGTGGGAATGTAAAGCAGACCTTCTTGTCTGGGGAGGGATCTAAAAGACACCTACTCAAGTGGAGTGTTGGCGTCATGGGCGGCCCGCTGCCCACGCTCCATCGAGGTCTGTTTGTCTAACGGCACCGGTCGCCATCGCTCCTTTAGATAAGAGGCGGGAAGAGAGAAGGAGGAAAGGGCTGAAGAGGAAAAGGTGTACAGAGGTGTTAAAGTATTTTGAGGCGGAATGAGAAACAGGTGTGACGGCACAGTCTGACATTGTGTGTCAGCCTGCGTGTGTGTGTGTGTGTCATTTACTATTTCAGGCTGAAGGAGTGAAAGAAGGATGTTGAACAGCAAAACAGTACAAGGTCTCCAGTTACACTTCACTTGTACTGAAGCACACATTCCTTCTCTACCTCTCGTCGCTCTCCAGAAGCTCTGCAGCTGTGTCCACTCACGGCCTCGGCTTGCATCACCGATGATCGTAATGGGATTGTCTGAGTGTCTCCAGTTCTTAACACGAGCAGCTGTGTGGCTGATAAGACGGAGAAAGTGGGTCATCAATAAGAACTTCCTCTGCCATAATCTCCGTGTGCTGTCCTGTGTGTGTTTACTGCATCAAATGTGCTTGAGAGAAGTCATTTTATCAGAAGAGGACGGTAAGCTGATACACTATCCAAGCACAAGTTAGAAGTTAGAAAGACTTGGAGTCTACAGTCACAGTTTAAAACAGCTCAGAGATGCTGGAACAGTGGTCTCACGCTCGGCGACCTCATTGCCACGCTCCCGCCCGCCCGCTCTCATGAACGTCAGCTCGTTCTCGCGTTGTCTTAGCACGATATGACACATGTTGATGCACACATTTGAATGTGATGTGGCCTTCAGGAATGTAAATACTTGACATATGCCGCGGGATATGTTAAGACATTTCACTGGATATGTGAACACATGCCTAATGCATGTAGCAGGTGTCATTAAAATCCATCCAAAAGCTACTGAGACATTTCAGGAAACCAGCAGACTGACTGACTAACCGCCATCCTCAGTGTCATGCAGCTAACATGCTAACGAGTTCTGCTCTCAAACTCAGAAACCTACTTATTCAGCCGCCTCGCTCTCCACAAAGGAAAATAAAGTGTTACAGCGTCCTCTCTCTCTCTCTCTCTCTCTGTTTCTCTCACTGATTCAACTCATTTGGCTTTTATCAAAGTTGCCGTTCGGAGCACATTCTATAGCTGCTTCTCCTGCAGTATGAGCACCAGACGCTCGCTCTGGGGAAGACTAATTCAGGTCACATCTTCTGAACATTAGCATAAAATGTAATTTCATGATCCACTTTATTGAAATGTAAGTTGAGCTTAGTCTCAGCGTGGATCTGTACCTCGCTGCTCTGTACACGCACATTATACGTCTCTTTCAAAGTGTGTGAGAACATTTTTAAAGTAACTCTGCACTGAACGCTCACTGTTGAATAGAGATCTCCGTATAATCCTGCACAGTTTCTCCTCTCTTTTCTTTAACAAAAATGTTTTTTGTTGCTCTAAATAAATGGAAGATAAAGTGGCTCATTAATCTCAGTTGCACTTACTGGAGCTGTATTATTTCCAATTTCCAGGATTCAACGTCGTTTCAACAAGACACTGAAGGACAGTTAAGAGACGATGTATTTACCTTTGTCAGACAGCCAAGGTGTGTTGAAAGATGCAGCAACCAACAGCATATTAGCCTTCTTTCTAATCATACAGTTACCCTTCTCTCACCTGAATCAAACAGGTTGATTAGATTCTTCTTCGATGGTGCGGGCGAGCGGAGAACGTGTGAGTGAAGCTCCTGTAGGCTGACACCCCGCGGTGACAAGACTTAATAGGAGTTGTCTGTTTTAATGAAGGTTTGCTCCGTCACACACCTTGAATGAACAAGACCTCCATTCAAGGTTTTCAGTCCAGCTCACGGGGAACACAGTATAGGCTCAGTCTCAAAGCTGCATGCTCACATATCTCCACATTACACGTCCTTCGAACTTTGCTTAGTCAAGTATTAAAGAAAACAAGAAGCTGTGAGGGCACAATCAGCGTGCGGCCTTACCTTAGTGTTGGAGGTTATTCTTATAAAGACGGTCTGATTAATCGAAAGCACCAGAAGAAAGTCACTGCATGGACCATGAGTTGCTAAAGATCTGCTGAAGTTTACAAATGAACCATTAAGTCAATGTAGATGAGACGTTCTAACAGTGATGTGAATAATAAAACATTTCCGCATTACCATGAGAGCTTCTGATGAAGTCTGTGAGGTCACTGAACGCTGGATTTTTGCCCTGATTTTCCCGTCGCGAATAGTTTTTGGAGCTGCCCAGTGAAAGGCCCCGGATCAGAGGCGAACTGGCACTCCCGCGCGCGACAATCGGTATGTGTGAACTGTTCAAAGACGCGATCCAAACGTTTGCCAACCTGCTGGATATCCAAATATCAGATGGAGCCAACGGGGTCGGAGAGCCAGGAAAGAGCTCCAGCCAATGAGAACAGACCCTGCTCTGCCCCCCACCGTCCTCTGCTGTCATCCATCGCAGTAGCTTCCTGGATCCATTCTGATTATCGTCAATCTATTGATGTCGACAATCGTGTAGTCTGACCAAGAAATTTGTTAAGATCAAACTACAAAATCTTGACTCATTCTAGACAAAACATGCTGACAAATCTGTTTACTTTTAGATTTTGAATTTGTCCAATCCATATCCGACCTGCACAGCACAACTAGCCTCGAGCTATTTCATTATCCAACTGTCCTCACTCTAAATGAGGACAAAATCCTAATGGTGGCAGGTGCTGACCCGGCCTCTTCCTCTCATAAAGTGAATCTGTGCATGGACACATGTAAGCCCTGAGGCTGGTAAAATCATGTGATGAGGTGATAAGGTAAAGCTCGAACCGGCGGTGTGTTTGTCCGGTCTGTTTTTCCTGGGATAACAGTCGGCTGGTTCAGTAGTGGACCGGGACGAGACCACGCTGGTACTGGCACCGCGTCCGAACCAATCTGTCACGGACGCTGTTGGGCGGCGACCAGATTGCGTGTCGGCCTGCCAAAGGAGATGTGCCGCCTCTGATTGCAGACAGGTGTCTCGGTCAGAGAGACAGACGGCCGAACAGACAGACAGTGGAAACATTCTGATGGCGGCCGCGGTCATGCTGATGGACAAACCAGCCAGTTTATCCCTCGGGGCTGCGCTGAAGGTCACAGCGTCCAGCCACCGATCATAAACATTTAATGTGGCAACACACAATTAGAATAATTCCTTCCAGACACTGCCTCGGGATTGGTCACGGTTTATTGATTTCTCTGCCTCCACTTTGTGTAGCTGTAAACCAATCAATATATGTTGCTGTGAGAAGTTTTAAAGTTTCATTTATGCACGCACACACACACATATATTTTTCTAATGGCATCCACCCTGCTAAATCCCCACCAGGCAGCAAATTGAGCTTGATAATAGTTCAATAGCTAATCAACTGAAACATTATTGCATAATTATTTCAGCTCAGGGTGACTGAGCTTCAGCGTTAGCAGAGGAGTAGCAACACGTAGTGTGGTCGGTTTAACCAGGAGCCTCCGAGGCCAAAGGGCGTATTATTCCTCCACTGTATGGATTTTGTATAAACACATTTACCAAAATGGTGTGTGTGTGTGTGTAACTCTAACAACTACCGTGAGCGAGGTCAGAAGACCCTGGTGCTCTCAGCCAGGCTGGCTTTGTTCCTGCAAATCTGTGATGTTTCATTAGATTACATCTGATCAATGCAGCTGGTGTGAAAACAGCGGTGTTAATCATATTTTGGCTCCGGCGCTTTCAAAGAGCCATATGCTGTGGGGTTTTAGCACATTTATAAAAGTGTGTTATGCACTCCCCTGGTGAAATGGTGCATACACTGTGAAACATTGATCCTGTAATCATATGAAGTTGGCCGTTCCCCCCTCTGGCTTGTATTAAAGAGGGATAATGCTCGGGCCTGTGGCTGTCACATCCACTGATTAATGGCATGTAATGCACTTTACAGTGTGGAGGGGCTCCGCTACACAGACACGTGCGTCAGACAGAGATGCCACATTAAACATTACAACAGTCTTCACTCAGGATTCAGAGGGAAACCCCTCCGGCAGTTTGTGACCTCTAGAAATTCATCTAATGACTTTAGAATCAACTTGACAGATTTTAAAAGAACTTGAATTTCCACTTTGTCACCGACACCGACACCGACGCTCTGAAACTGGAACACAGTAAGAAGGTCCTGGGTTAGAATAGAAACACCGATACTTCTTATTATGTTGTCTTCTTTGATAAAACTGATCCCACTATATTTAGCTTTCGGAATCTCTCTCTGGTTTTTTTCATACGAATATTTTATTTTCATCAACTCAGCGGTTGTGAGTCAAGAAGAACTCCAGTATTTTTATGAAGTAGTTGCTGGAAAAGTTGTATTTTCCAGAGGGAATTGTGGGAAATCGAACAAATCCCTTAACTGATGTCGTGCAGCTAGCAGCTCCAGGCTACATCACAGACTACCAACACAACAGATAAAAACATATCCTCAAACTTTTTTTAGTGTCCATCATGAATTACACAGTGTTGTAGCAGTGAGGAGCCTCCCCTCTTATCTGGATTTTAAGTCACGTAATAAATACACACTCTGAGACTTCCTGTTGCTGTGTTTCACTTCAGGGTCTGCATCCTCTGAAGGACTCGGCCTTTGTGGTCTTTGAAGGCGAGTCCTTCAGAGAGAGCTTGCTAACCGCGTCAGCTGTTGTTAAATGGGACGGTCTCGCCTTTGGAGCATTTCCTGGTTGCGTCACCAGATGTTTTACCCTTACGTCATGATTTCTGCCGCCCAGGCCCGCGAAAAGTGACGATCTACGCCAGACGATGTCGCCATTTTCTCTCTTTCTTTCTTCTTTTTCAGGCGTGGCCTCCGAAGGATGCAGACCCTGAATTGAGACACAGCAACAGTATATTCGCCATCCTCCTTTCAATCCTGGCCGAAGACCTTTTATCGTGGCCTCTCCTGTCTGTTTCCTCAATCTCTGGTTAGTAGAGTGAAAAGAAACAACTTTGACCAAAAACAACCATCACAAACATGAAAAACACATTTCTTTCCGTCTAGCCTCAGAATATTCTCCTCGGTTTTCTGACAACTCTGATGTTTTCTACTCCGTTGCTCAGGTGTTTGCTGAGAGAGACCAGTAATTCAGAGATCAAGTGGTCTTAGCCCGGGCACACAGGCCTCAAGCGGGGGGGGGACTCAAGTTGAGAGACCCTCCCAGCATGGAGGCCTGACAGCGGGGATTACCGGCATCTCATCCCCTGCTGAGAGGCGCCAGATATGGATTCAATCAGTGCAGTCTGTGTGTCTGGGGAGGAGGATAAGTAGGTGGACAATGGACTCAACACACACACACACACACATACACACATAATTGAATCCCATTTGTCTCATCCCTGGACATCCAAGAGATATAATGACAGCTAGAAATCTGTGGTAAATTGGTCCAATGGTAACCGCTCATTTACACCCTCATCTTCATCATTAGAGAGGGAGGGCGGGGGGGAGCGTGGATAATTGCTCATATCTAATGGCACGCTAATTATCAGAGTAAAATCACCATCGGTTCTGGCGAGTTCTAAAAATATCCAGCGGCAGGTGGATCAGCAGCAGCCGGGTAACTTCAACCACTCTCTCAGCTGTTATTGTCTCGTATTGCTCCTGCTTCTCTGTTCTCAAATGCACCTCCCATATGTGCATTAGTGTTGGTGTAAAGCCTACAAACCTCCAGCTTCTCCACCCTCCCGGCCTGCTGAATGCATGATGATGCAAAATAAAAGAGAATCATTCACTTCTCCTGCGTTACAACGGCTGCATTCAAATCCAGGACCTGAGGTCACTGTGGAGCACAGGTTTTACATCGCTAATCAGAACCATTCAGACCTGAGCAACGAGGTGACTGGGCTAGCCCGTAACAATAAGAACTTAACGAGCTGAGAAAAGGAAACTCAAAGAATAATTCCCTCATTCATTCAGTCAGGATAAAGTACAAATCTGAGGGACAGAGATGCGTGTGTAGAATATCTTTTTCAGGGTCTGTAAAATTATTTTTAGATTTCCGTTAATGAAGTAGAAAACCTCCAATTAATACCCACTTAAAATCATATATTTTGTCAGGGCAGCTGAGCTGAAAGCAGGAGATGTATCACAGCGTCAGACTGGTAAGGCAGAAGAAAATGCGCTGAGCATATGTGCCGAGAATCATAATTCTAGCTTAGTGTCAGCTCCTTGGAAGCGTGTGTCCAGATGGGGAGAGCTGGGTGCTCATTTAATGGTCAGTTTAGCTAATGCAATAATAGCCGCAGAGAAGCAGACGTGTAATGACCACCTCACTGAGCTTATTCAAGTGAGCCGGGCCTTTTTCCAGGCCTGGACTCAATAAGAGATCTTGAGGCCACAGCAGACACCGGACAGGCAATTGAACAGTTTCTCAGACACCTCGGCTGAGACGTGAGACATGAGAAAATGGGGGAAAAGAGAAATGAAAGGGGAGGAGAGGTTATTATTCAAAAATGAGTAGGTAACGCCTCCACGAGCACGTCTGAGCTTGAAACCCTGGTAGTTGTTTTGTTTGACATTTGGTTCTTCTGGACGTGATTGTGAGCGACTGTTTGCCGGGCGTGTACGCTCAATAAGACGATTCTGTCCTCCGACTCTAACAGCCATCGGTATTACACAGACACATCTGACTTTGTCCTGCAGTGAAGACAAAACCATCCACTCACAACCAAAACATGAATATAGCATAGAGGCTAATAGGTTCAGATTTGTTTAGAGCACATAATTCTTTACTTGCATGTGAATGTATCTGCGTGGAATCATTTGTTTAATCATTCCTACTGTCCCCTCCGACTGTAAGAGATTGGGAACAAAATCCACTGTCACTATTTTGTGCAGAAAAGTCCAGTCAGAGCGAATCAGAGCCTTCAGCAGTCCGACCTCATCAAATCAAGCGGAGCTTGTCACGATGCTAATCCATGTTCTGTAAGAAGAGGATGGACACCACACACTGCATTTCTATATAATCAGATTCTGTAAAGCCGGCCCAAAAGATGTTGATCCAGTTGTATAGCAAAGCCAACATAGTTTCACAGGAGTTCATCAGATGGTCGCGTAATCTAATCTGCAGGATTTGTGTACGTTAACATGAATTTGTGTTTTTTTTGTTTTTCAGGCTCTCAGCACAACTGTCTTTTGTTTCTCTGACCGTGTGACCCGCTACACGCTCGAACCACGCTGGAGTCACAGTGAGCCGGTCTTGTAGCAACGGAAGCATCCAGGTTAAGGTTAGAATAAGACATTTTCAGTTTGTGAAAAAGACATTGAATCTATGGGATGATGCTTAAATGTTTATGAAAAATTTCTGTGGAATACTGACAAGATTTAATCTTTAGGATTAATGTACGTGGGCACAAAATCTACAATTCAAGCTTATGTTGAGTGAGTGTCATGGGGAAAAAAAAAGGATTTGGCGACTGTTGTGTGTCGGTCAGGCAAGGACACACAAACACATGCAGAGACACACAGATCAGGAATATGTTTTTAGCTAGCTATGCTAATGTCTGTATTTCAGCAGCTTTGGCCATTTCTGTTGAATGAACACAGGTAGAGGGGCGTCATTATGAATCCCTCCGCCTTTCTTGCCGAGATCTACCTCTGATTCTACAAACTCTGCCTGTAATTGGCTAATTTGAATCTAATTGGCTGACTCGTTTGCTGACTGTAGTGGCCGTTTGCATCACAAGCATAGACAGTAGTCACAAAGTTGGCTACGCTAATTCAGGCTAAAATACAGAACATGTAAATGGACAAATCTAGAAAACAAGGAAACGCAAAGAATGAATTCTGCACATTAAAGTCTTTACATTTGGTCCACTTTACCTCAGAACTTCAGATTGAGATAGATGTATTTGTAAATGTGATATAACACGATGAGGACTGTGATTTCTCCATCTTTTTCAAGGGAGTCGTGCTCTGGCAGCGTGCACAAAGACTCGTACTGTACGGACTGAAGGAGTGATTACTGTGATTAACTGTCAGCACGCGTACGAGTGTTACAGTATATAACTGCAGACATGAAAAACACAAACCCGTCCAGAGTATGAAGAGAAACAGGACAGAAAAAAATTGATTGCAGAGAACTTCTCTTACTGCCATAATTGGCTGTTCCAGCCTTTGATATTTGTCTTTTTTAAGTCTCGAGCATTGTGTTCTCTGCTCTCTGAAGACTCCAAAATGCTATTTTCCTGCACTTTCATTTTTTAAATAGGAGGTTAACGGCGCTGTAGTTGGTGAGCAGCTGAACTGCACATTTAATTTTAATTGCAGGCCAGCTGAAGCACCGGTTGACAGTTGGCTGAAAGAAATCAAGCAATAAATGGGCATCTGGTCTTTGTGTTTGAATTAGTGTACACGCGGCAGTGATGGGCCAACAGCACATCAGGAAAATACCCCTCACTACCTCACAGAAAATACTGAAATGAATACACACTGTATTTGTAAGAACATTTGAACAATAACGAGGAAGGAGTATCAAAATAAAATCCTTTTGAAGCAGAATGCCGCGTGTGCAACAAAAGAGATTGAAAGTCAAAATGACCTCCGGCTTCAGAAACATGGAGGGAAAATACAGGGTGTGATATGCGCTCCATTGTTTCATCTGCTTCATATTCACTTCCACTGTCATTTTTCCGCTGGATGCGCCACCCTTTTTTAATTACACTTCACGTAAAGCATTTAAGCCGGGGCCCTCTTCTTTATCTTTTCCCCCTTTCCCGTCTCTTTCAGCCTCTTTTCTTTCTCATGTGTGAAAGGTTGGGAGACACGCCACCCTCTCTCTCTCTCTCTCTAGGAGACTCTCTGGAAACTGGAAATTTCAGCTCGCCGACCGTCTTGTCATTTGAAGCTAATTGCATGGTTTAGCCCAGCTCTGGCAATTATAGCTCCCCTCCTTTGTATAAGTGCGATAGCTTTCAGGGGTCTGGTGGTTAAAGCAGACGGGGCCGCCGCCGCTTCTCTCACGGCTGAATTCAGTGTTTTACTTTCCCTGTGAATGTAGATGTCTTTTAAAAGGGAGGAGAACAAAGAGCTCTAACGAAGAGTTGGCTTGCAGGCTACTGACACTTAAAAGTAGAAAAAGAAAAGCAGTTGACGTTGACGGGTTGATAGTTTTGATCCTCTGAATGATTACAGCAGTCAGAGTGGCTGAAAGCTGTGATTGTGTCGGGCGCGAGACACAAACAGGACATTTATCTTTCCCCGGTGTCGTTTCAATCACGAGGCCGAGCGAGGGTTAAGAGGGGAGTATTTGTTTTTATTCTCTCCTTCTTTCACCTCATCTTCTCACATTCCTGCATGGGCACATTTTGGCATGTCAACCAGGGACACAAAGAAACACACACAGTGCTGCACACACAGCAAATATGGAGCCTGTGGGGTCAAGACTGTCTGGTGAAAAGGTCAAGTGTCTGCTCCGTCTGTGTTTCACCAGACGGCTGCTCTGTGGAATACAAGCTTTGTGCATATACATTGTGTGTTCGTGTGTGTTAGCTTTTAAAGTGCTAATCATTTGAATACATGTGATTAGCACTTGTGCCTTTGGTCAGTACTTTCTCTGAAAATATTCACATAATGACTTCTGGACAGGCTTTCTTACGGTGCGGACGGGAAACAGTCAACACACAAACTTGCTTGTGCACACACACACACAAATACTTGCGTACAAACAAAGTAGCAGGGCTAAAGCGCCAGAGGTGTTTGCCAGAAGGCGCCTGAGATAATTTCACACTCTAAACAGAACCCAGGAACCGCTGACAGACCATGAGCATGCACACCAGAGCACAGTCGGCAAACAGCGGGCACCTCCCTTGTGGCTGGAGCTGTTGGAAGCGGAGTAAGGGCACTTGGTTTGAAGCCCACTCAAACAAGACTAAAGCTAATGAGTCCTTCGTTGGATAAACCAGAGCCTGATTGGGGCTGTTGTTGTAGTCACAGAGCCAAATGCAAAGGGGATTACAAGGGAATGTACCAACGATGAGGGTAGACGGTTGATGTGGAGGAATGGCAGGAACAGATTAGTCCAAAGTTGTAGAAGTGTTTTGAGTGTATGGCAAGTTTGATTTAGCGTGGTTTTCAAATGTTCAGGGTGCGTTCACAGGTACAGAGGGCGGTACCATGAACGATATGCTGGAGTGAAAGCACAAACAGACGTATTTAGTGACGATGCTTGGATTTTACAAAAACTGTTACTGCTCTTATATTTTTTCATCTTTCATTCTGTACAACATGTCCTTTAAATAAAGACAGCATGGTTACATTTATTATCACATATTGCTGCCACAGCCATTTAAAATTGAATTAAATAAAAAAAAATTAAAAACTATATATCTTTTTGTTTGTTTTAAGACCATTTCAGACCATTTTGGGCACAGCCAACATTTTAGTTGGAAATGGAATGAAACAATATCGTCACATAAGCACGATAAACTATTATATTTTAAGTTAAGCATAAAAGCGAAACTGTTAATTTGACTTGGTGTGATTACATGACTTCTTTCAAGAAAAGTCACCACTCTGGTGGTTTGTTGAACTACTTGTAACCCGGTTAAAAGCACAAGTTCATAAGTGATGCTTGCAGTATCATTTAATAATCAGAGCATGTAAATATTGTGATTAAAAATGTTAAAATTCATTGACCAGCAGTGAAGTTAAAATATTGCTCAATGAGAGGAATTCATACTGGGTAATGTTCAAAGGTTTCATAAAATACAGCATTTAAAATGTTAATTGTTGGTTGTGTTATAATATGTTGAAATGCTTTGACTGTTCATGTAAGAATAGGAAAGGAAGAGTTGTACAAATGTTTTCTGAATTTGTCCTTCTTGGACCTTTGGTGATTTTATGTGATGTCAGGACCTTTCTCATTCCTGGACCAATCCCAGTTGTGGTCAAATGACCAGGGGGCGGGGCGAACGGGAGAATGAGGAAGTGAGAGAGAGAGTTATGAGCGGAGGAAGCCGAGTGATGCAGGTTGTCTGCTGTAAAGTAAAAAAGACGAACTTTTAGTTAATGTATGTGCCAGTTTGAGTGAAAGTGTTCGACTAGGACTCTGTAAAAACTTGAACGGTGGTAGAGTTATATGTCTGAGTGGACTACTCAGCACAAGAAGACATTCAGGAGTTTGAGTTAGCTGTTGAGCTAGCGGCTAGCGGTGCTGCACGGACTTTGCTAACAAGCTAGCGACGAGCAAACTGGATGAGTAGAGCCGGTGTGGAGCTGTGAGACCGACGACAGACACAGAGACCCGGACGGAGCCGGACAGCGCTGCCGAGTGGTGAACTTTGTCGGTATCGTCAGCGGTGTGAGTCTTCTCCTCATCTCTCCTCCTGTTTCTGGACACCTGGATCCTGAGCGCGGGAGGCTGACGCCATTGAGTGACGGTACCAGTGTTTGTTTTTCTGCCTTCATGGTGAAGCCGCCATTTTCTTTAAGGCTGCAGTACAGGAGTTACCTTCAGGCCTGCAACTTGAACCGGGTATTTTCATTTCAAAGTATTTGATAAGACCATTGAAAGCAATATTTAATCCTTGAATTCAATTTTTCAAAGTAAATAATTCATTTTTTTAAAAATATAAAACAGGTGTGGTTATTGACTATATCTGGTATGTTAAAGTAAGATAAAGAGTAAGAGTGTTTAAAAAGAGCAAAGGTAATCCCAAAGACATTTCAGTTCATGTTAAATCTTAAGTATTAATGTTTAAATAAATTGTCATCTAAAAGGGAAAAAAGTATTGCCTTTAAAAGTGAATGATTATACACACCTTAAGATAATATTGTTTAGGTTTGTTAAGAAACTCCAAGACATTTTTGATATTTAAAGAACACAGGTTAGCCACCTCTCACTATAGTCTAACACGCTAGAGAGGCGCTACATACTCAAAAACATGTTTCCTCTCCCTCCTCTAACCATCCTGGGTTGAGTACAAATTTAAGCACAAAAAAAAACAGTCAAGAGCCAAAACACTTCTGGAAGATTTGGCCCAGTGGAGGGAAAAAGAAGACGGACTCACAAAGTCTTGATCTGGTGCTTTGTTTCACTGTGGTCAAGAGATAAATGTAAAATGCAGTTACGCAGAAGTAAATTATCATTAAGAAGTCATTAAAAAGCGTACGACAGGAAGGAAACTACCCGCTGACTACAGGGCTCTAACACATACTGCCCTCTCAGGCCTTTATACTGGACGCCCATCCTACAAGATAAAGCTCGGCTAGTTGAAGTCAGTCAACCAAAATATATAATGACTTCATGCAAAACCATTTCTGTGTGCATCAACACATCATTTAATGTATACTGAAACAGAAATATCATGTTTGCATACTTATTCAAGACTGCAAAGAGCCTTTCTGGTGTGTTAATAGAAACACCCCTCTGTACTGCCTCACATATGGTACATTCTGGGTCCCCCCATCTATAAATGACCTTGGACTCTCCCTCTCAGGTTTGAAGCTGTGCATGAAGGTGAACAGAGTTGAACGGAAAAAGAAAAAACATTTGGAAAACCTGCTTCAATAAGTGACCTTGAGCTTAAACGGTTTGTTGTTTGACTGAATTGCTTGAACTGCTGTGATTTCTGATAATATGGATAGCACAGTTCAAATGATATACTGTATCTGCTGGCTTGTTCCAGCTAATCATGCTAACTGACTCCTAAAGCTAATTCAAATGTAAAAACAATGGTGTTCGGGTTCATTCAGTCCATTTCTTTTATTTCACTCAGTGCAAACAAATAAGCCACCAAACATGATGTTCAGATGTTCTTTCAGCTGCTGGGCTCATCTAAAAAAGCACAACAGACAATTTAGTGGATTCTGATCAACACTAAAACACTGAGTATCTGCCAGTAGTCACACTTATCCTATACAGATTTCTGTCCGAGAAGCCATTTATAGTCGCTTTGCCTAAAATGGGAACAACAGGAGCAGATCAAACGCTTGACACATCGGTCCAGAGTCTGTTCCACAGAGGCTCCTAGATTTCATTAAGGGGGATTACACAGAAGAGGTACGACAACCGAAGTGACTTTCCATTTCCTTAGAGGCAGGACTGGGCGGAGCAGGATTAAGAACGTCTGACTGGATCAGATTGGCACATTAATGTTAACGCACACTAACTGTAGCTGAACTTCAGAGCAGGAGAGTCTGAAAAACTCTGTTTGACAACTTCACACACTCGCAGTCCCAGAAGCCAGAAAGACTCTTTTAAATGTCAGCTCTTTGAAATGACTTCATGTGATTTCTAACTAAACTGCACACTCCTGTTTACCAACCAGACCTCTCTGCTGCTGTACCAAAGCCTAAAACGTGAGGCAGCTGCACATTGCGAATAATTTTTGCGACTATTTATTGAAAACAAGCAATCCTATAAATCCATTCCATTACATGAACCGAAGATTGAACAATGAAACACCAGACGAGTGATGGTTAACTTACCTCAAGCTGGTTTCACATCATAGTGATTAAATAATTAATGAAAACTGGTGGCTGCAATGTTCAAAAAGTCACCGACTGTCTTGGAGGTTGTGTCCAGTTCCAGTTCAGTGTCTAGTTGTGTTCTTTCACTGGTAAACCCGAGGTTTTACCTAAGGTTCCGATCAAGAGAGACTCTAAGGTCACTGGCTCTATCAATATCAGAGTTGTGAGCCAGTTAGCTAACTGTTGCTAGCTACAGTACAGCCAAAGGATTCTAGCAAAGAGCAGCAGTTGTCGGTTCCTCTGGTGATTTGCTGCCCCCTGTATTTTGGAGCAACCTTCAATTCCTGCTCATATTTTGCAAATTACATCTTTAAATCTTAGCTCTTTTTAATAAAAAGCTGTCAAGTTTTTTTTTTTATCCACTCTCACTTGTGTGCAAAAGTTCAATGAAGGACAGATTCCCACTTGAGAAAAACAAATTAATAGGTTCTCAATCAAAGATGACAAGTAAACTCCATTAAGGATTCAGCGGAGTCACCTTTAGCCCCGAAATGATGCGAAGCCTGAAAGCTGCAAAGTTAAGTCAGTACGAGTTGCCCGTCTTTATACAACAAACAGCCGTCCCTGTGATGTTACTTATGCATTCATGGTGGGAGTTCTCTGGTGCTATTTCCAACACAATCAAAAACACTACCCTCTGGCAGACTGGGGAGTTATGCATCAAAAACAGTGTTGTTTGGAAATAATTGAGCCAGCAGGGATCAGCTGGCAGTGGTAATGGAGTGGAGTGTTGTTGGTCATGTAGTTGGAGGTGCTGGGACGTTAGAAATGCACACAGATAAATAATGCGTATGAATAAAGGATAATGGTCAGCTGTTGTCTTTTTAAAGAGATGCCCGCTGCATTATCTATCAGTTCTCATGAACTCCATTTGCTGTGGGGGGGTTTGGTGGTTCGCTAATGTGGCGCCAACCTAAATACACATGAACAGCGTGCCATCAAGTTTGATGGGAACACTATTACAGACACATCTTAAAGCGGGATGCATCTCATTGAGTTTCAGTAGATCGATGCTGTTCAGCCGACTGAGTCAGCACTCAGAAACTGCAAAGCCTCGAGTTCACGTGGGGGGTGATGATGGCGGCTGTGGAGACGCGCCTGAAAAGCAGGAGGAAGGATGCAACAGGATTCATTCTGCATCCTTAAAAGATGTAACATGTGACAGTTCTGTGTTAAAATGTCTTATATTATGTTGAGTTGTGTATCTAAACTATCCCAAATCATCCCAAACTATTTGGTCGCCTGTCGCTGTAAGTTATTGGAAAACTGATCACCAGTTTAATTTAATTGTTCACATTGTGTCACATTTTGATGTATTCAGTGATACATTCTCCTCCTCTGATGGCACACGATGCCTGAAATTTAAGTAAAGTCCACCTCGAAGTTGCAGCACTTGTTACCGCTCCTCTAATATCAGCGCAGACTGGCAGATTAGGAGCTTGGGTTGCTGATGATAGCCTATAAAGCACTGCTAGTGACCAGGTAATAAAGCAGTGATCTTTTTTATTTGATGACTTCATTGATAGTTGTGAATGAACTGTGTGTCCATCAGATAAATGGCACACGGCATTGCTATAATACCAGGTTTGCTACAGTAACACCAGAGAAATCACCGCAGCTGAAGACGGCAGATTGGAAATGTCGGGTTCCATACAACAACTGATGATGTATGAGGGTCTTGAAGCTTTGTTCCATTTCATAGCAGCAGATTTAAACCACCATCTCTCGAGGGGAAAGGGAGCACTCAGAAGTAAGGGGTAGGGGTACAAATTGGAGCTGGGATTGAGAGGGAGGGAGGAAGGAACTCGGCCTTGAGAGCTTGAGTCCTGAGGTAGCTCTGGGAGGGTTGTTAGTGTTGCGCTGGATTAAAATGCAAACATTACAGCTGTCAAAGCAACAGCGCTGACCGACATGTTGGTGTTCACCCTTGAAAAACCCAGTCTCCTTTTCATAACACGCCATACTTCCACTGCGGTATCTGGAAGTTATTACATTTGCAAAGGGAATTCATTAGTTGGATTGACTGTCTAAAGATATCTCAAAGACTTACAGTAATTCTTTATTAAATTTGGTGGACAGAAAAAGCCTCGGGGCCACGGAACGATTGTTTTGGAATTTGGAAGTGATCCGGATCAAGGATTTACATTATTAAATGATAATTGCTGTTTTGTTTTAGGCATTACTCTGAAATGAACAGAGATGAAGACTCGATTGCAAATCCTTTGGGTTTGTTGGCAGTGTCAGAAAAATCTATTAAAACACAAGATTCTGATGGAACTGATGTGTTTTTAGTTATGAAAGCAAGAGAGCTGACGGAGGTTTGCACACACCCTCTTGTTGATTGTCCAAAAAATATGATACAGCTCACAATTCTATCACAGATTTCACAGTGTATAGCTTTACAGACAACACAGTCGCTGCCTGATTGTTATGTTTCAACACGCCCTCACTGGAACTCTATCGTCCCACACCCCGCCCTGATCTCGCCAAATGCAGTTTCCTCGAGACCGGAATCACTTATTTTCCCCGCTCGTCATTTCTGTTTCTCTTTCTCCAGACGTCCTCTCTCCCAGTGGCCTCAGCCAACCCCTTCTCTGTCTGGGGCAGCAACCAGCCAGCGGGAGTGACCTTCAGGCTGTCCGACAATTTTTAAAATTCAGCTCCATGTTTTGTCTTGAACCACTGGATTCATTTCTTAGACCCCCACGACCCATTATTATCTAGCTGGGATTGAGTGGGGATCACTGCCTCTTATCCCTTGGATCATCGTGGACCCCTCCACCTCCACCCCCGCCCTCAGAGACGCAACAGCCAACCTCTGTCTTGTACTGTGAAATATTGATGGTGTGAGCCAAAGGGATACGAGCCTGCGACCCGTCTGCAATCCATCATTTGTTTATGGCACCACTGAGATTACATAAATTGACTTTAAAGTTCATATTTTAATATTCAGGATTTGGTGAATTGCTGTAGCGGTGCATGTTAAGTGTTTGGTTTGGCTACCGAGTCATTTTCCTTCATAACAATGTCAATTAGAGATGCAGTTAATGGTGAGTTATCATTTGTCAAGTTGTGTTGGTTGGCCAAGTGTTTGGACAGATTTTCCCTGAAGTAAAGTTACATTTCTTCCACAACTAAAGTCATATTTCCATATATTTTATTTCAAAGGTTCGTATCTGTTTTGATAACATTTTACACATCACTGCTCAGGTATGTGGACTCGGTTACTCCTTTCAGTAATGTTTACGAGGCTGAGCAATCACGAAGCCACGATAACTGTAGAATGGGGAAGAAAATAAAGAGAAAGAGAGATTGTGTAACCCGTAATCTGTTTTTCAAAAGTTTCCTGGATTTGCACTTTCACATTTTTGATTTAATTCACCTTCTTTTCAATTCAAAATTGGAAAAAAAAAGTGCTTTAGACGCAGTTTTCAATCTGGGGGACGGGATGATGATCATCCAACCAAGAAAATAAACCACATTCTGCCGGGTGAAGTTCTCTTCTCACAGTTTCCAGTTGATTTGATCATTTGATTTCCATTTGCTTGTCATAAAAAAATGTTTCAGATCATTGGGTTTGTAGACATCGTTTCATATTAAGGAGTCAAAAGAAAAGGACAAATGGATAATGTGGTCAAGTTATAGGTGTTATCACTGCAGGTCTGTTTATGACCTGTTTTTTTATCAGTCAGTAGAAATAACAGATGAACAAGAAAAGCATATTTCGGTCAGCTAATTTACTGCATGTGAAGTGGATGTGGACTATGGACCGGCGTCTCGGCTCTGACCTTGTCACTCCCTGTATGGAAGCCCTGAGCTCAGAATAGCAGGCAGCGAGGAGTGTTGATAGTTACTTCCACTCTATAGGTAAAAACCACTCAGAGCCTAAAATTGGATGCTGAGGAAGGAGGCTGGAGCAACAATAGCAGAACGTGACAGCTTTCAGGGGGCTGGGAGGGCAGCAGGCATTGTACAAGTGAAAGTTAAGCACTTAGAGTGGAGAAACGGCTCGTGGACTTCCTGATACTGTGGACAGAGTGAGTGTGGGCTTGTATCACCGAATGCACAGTCGTAAGGGTTTGTAAAAGAGGACTGCCAGCACTAAAATGTAGTCTATAGCTACACATTATTCTAATAATTGTCTGGAACATCATAAACTGACAGATGTTGCAGCAGTAAGAGAGTTTACAGGAGTCCTGTCCTCATATTCGTGTGTGAAACTTTCCTTTTTGGTCCAAAGCTACAAAATGAACGTCTTCGGATGAGTTACCCCACAGTTATCTGGTGAAAGAAACATCGCTGTCCCTCAGGGATTTCTCCTCGACCTCCCTATTACCACCCCGGCAGTGACACTGCACATGCTCATTAAGAATGTCTGGATTAAAGTATCAGCTTAGAGTGTAAAACGTCCAATTATTCCTATATTATTTGGTGTAAAATACCTTACGTGATGTCATTGGAATTGACCTGGAAAAGGAAAATCGCTCACCGACTGTTCAGATAGGATATGAAATTCATCCACAGGGACGATCATAAACGCAGCAACTGACATTTACAAGTCAGATATGGTGCTCGACAAACAGCCCTCGGTTGTTTTGAATTGTTTGAACTATGTCACCAACATCGTGTAGTGAAAAAATCCCACTCTTTGTGTTGGCGCAGAGTGGCCGTCCAGCTGTTCTGAACATCTGTAACTACCTCTGCTGTTACTGGTTGAGTCACATCCCTCAGCTCCCATTGCACAGAAATAATTAATATAACAAAAAAAAAGAAAAAAGAGAGAGAGAGCTAAGACTAACGAAGCGGCGCATAATGCAAGCGGGCCGCATCCACATCCGGCTGTGGTTACTCTCAGATGTGTCTTGTAAACTCAGTCTCATGTCACTGCTATCCCATAATTTCTCCCAGCACCGTATAGAATCTCCCCCTCTGCAGTGAACCATCTGTACATTGGCGGCTGGGGGAGTTACTCGGTATGATCAGCCAATGAGAGGAGCTTTAAATCTGTCTGCAGAGACCATCACACATCCTTTAACTCTAAAACACACACACACATGCACGTTTACTTCTTCTTATTCTTCATTATTATTCTCATGTAGACGTCGACTCGCATTTATTGAACTCCCCGTTCATCAATAATGACTCCCCCTCTCCTGACATCTGTTAAGACTTTACCTCCCAGTGTTTCAGGACGAGTTTAACCGCGTTCAAATCCCACCGCAAGTGTATAAAGATCACAGGCAGCGTGTATCAGATCGGGCAGGAGGAAGGCGATTATTAATGCATGTCTGACGAGATGGTGATTTGCACAAAGGCCAACACACACACACCCATCGGCACATGTGAAGCTGCATGTGTCAGTGAGCATTAAAAAAAGTTACGCATTTATAATATATAATCACACACAAGGGTTTTACAGCAGTTGAAACAGGGGGACTAACTTTTCGTATTAAATATTTAATCTGTAATTATCTGTCCAAATATAAAATTCTCAGGGTATAAGTGAAACAGCAGTGCCTCTTACTCCATTAAATTTAAATCAAGGTATCTAGGAAATTGTTGGATATCTTATATATCCATTTCGAATCATCGAGTAAAGTCTTTAAAACAGCAATTAAAGTGAAACTCTTTGCAAAATGCAACCTAGGCTTTTTTTGTGAATGTATCCGAGTCAAACCTTCGTGTAAAAACTCAAGTTTTCGGCTCAAACTCATTTTCAATGGGAGTGCTACGGGCACTTTTACGATAGCATCAAAATTACTGTTTTTAAAACAATAAGAAGGATCGACACAACATGAAACTTTGCCCCTAGTATCACCAGGGTCTCTTAAAAGTTCCTCTTTCATTGTAATTATGCTTTTGCTCGAAGGTTTGACTCACATACATTCACAAAAAAAATCCTAGGTTGTATTTTGGCGAGGGTTTCGCTTTAAGAGCAGCTGATTGGGAAGAATCGCAGCCTACGACTTGTGAATATCTTCCACTCGGTGAAAAGAACTACAGACACGTCAACAAACTGCTCAACATCATATTAAAGTCTAATAAAGATGAGCACGACTCATGTTTTATCATATGCAACGTGTCAGTCTTGTAGCTCAAAATCTTTTAGTTTTGTTCAGACGTATACCAGGGTGTTTAAGTTAGCTGCTAATTTTGTCATCGGCTATTTAGTTGTTGGGCTGTGGATTGATTACCTCGCAAGGCAGCTCATAAATCCATCAAGCTCAGCTCGCAGCTGAACCACAGCGGTTCTGACCAATCAGTGTCCTTTTGAGAAATGACTGGTAGCTGGAGACGGCAGCTAGGCGTGGTTTGGATGTGACAACCGGCAGCAGAAGCTCCTACGAAGGTTAGCTTAGCTGCTGTTCTGTCAAACAAATTACATTTCCATACACACACATGCAAGAAAATGACTTTCATGTCTTCAAAATTACATTAGCGTTTGTAGTTATTCCTTTATTCCTCATAAAAAAACATTTTTTGTAATTAATTTGCAGTTTAATTGTAACGTGCCTCTTTTAAACACCAACAATGCTAAGACCTGTCCTTTATTAAAACTGCCGTGCCCTTCTGTCCTCTCCCATTCCAACAAAGAATGAGGTTTAATGTATTATTCCGATGGCATAATTGTGTAAACAGTTTGAAGAACAAGTGCTGGTTATATTTGCCATTTATTTTTGATGAGACTCTGTTTCATTTTCAGTTTTCTCATTACGCCAGGCAATGAGAGCCCCCGGGACAGTTCTGTTCTGCTCGGTGTCTACCACTCGATTCAGTCAGACAGGGACTGTGAGAAGAAGCAGCAGGCAGACTGAGGAAACGAGAGAAGAATTTACCAGGGAGATGGAGTGAAAACATATTCGTGACGCGGTGTTGTTGAGCCGTCCGGGCTGTAACCAGCTAATTAAACACCTACGGACCGAGCCGGCCTTGACAGTTGCATTCATGTCGGCCGGACGTCCATCTTCATACTTTGGTCTACCACACGTTGACTTTGACATGAGACTGTGGTTTAAAGTCACAACTCACCTCGCTGCTGTCATTTCTAAAGTTTTGGCTCGGTGGGTTATACTTTGGATCGCGGTCTCACTAGACTGTGTGTGTTCATGTCCTCCCTGTTGCAGGGAGGTATCTTTACAGCTCTCACACCACAAAGCCAGCTGTCATTGAAGTGAGATGAAGGGTAAATCCAGTTTGGCTTTTTAGACGATATTGCTTTAGACATTTTCTGTGGAGAGAGCAGGAGATCCACATCGAGTTGACAGACTGGTCCCCGAATCTGACTTTGCATAATCATGATTCTACCAGTGTAATGCTCCATGCCCGCAGAAATAAGATCCAACATCTGAACTAGGAAGTGCTGACAAAATATGAAGCAAGAACAGCGTATTGTTGATGTATTGTTTAGCTAACACACAAGAAAGCTTCCTGGACGCCATTTAAAAAACGAACGAGCCAAAACCCAACAATCAACAATCCCCCATCACCCGGTCGCGTCTCCCACCAGCCGGAGCTTTGTCTGGTGCGTCCACGGCTCTTCATCGGATCCTTTGTGTCTGCACCGTCACACACAGGCTACTGTAAACTTTCACAGACTTACCTCACCGACCAAACCGCAAATTAGTTGCCACAGTATTCAAAATCCCTCACTTGCTTGTGTTCATTGCTACAGTTCAGGGGTCAAGCTTGAATAGACAAACGTGGCATCGCCATTGTTCATTTTTCATGGGAAGTAACAGTAAACAGTTTAGTTTCCAGAAACTGTTGCAGAAATGAGGCTTGGTTTCCTACAAGAGTTATTATTGGTCACCAAACACCCCCATGCCCTGACTTCTTGTGGTTTGTCTGTCTTTTTTGCAATGTTGAGTGCATTTTTCAGCTCAACGTGATTGTGACCAACCTGATAAAGATCTAAATAAGTTCATGTGAAACGTCTCTTACATGCTTGCAAAACTCACCATCTTTTTTTTGTATTATTTTATATTTTCTTGCCGAGTTTATATAAATCCTAAACCCGGCTGGCCAACTTTCTGAAAACGCCTCTCCTCTTCCAATCAGTTTCATTTGCAGGTGCAGAGTTTGTATAGGGCCCCTTTATTCCCACTTGACAGATGAATTAAAGGATCAGCGCTATCATATTTGTCAGGAACACATTGCTAAAATTCCACAGCCATCAGAGAGGAAATACAAAACTATCCAAAGAAAAAAGTCCTGCACCAAAACCACAAGCGTCCATGCTCACTGTACCGTTCCTCTCCAGGCTGTCTGCCGGTCGGGCAGCCGTACTTTAGAGAAGTGGATATTGCCTTATTAAGAGTAAGTGCAGGAACACTTTGCCTTCAATACTTTTCCAATCCAGTCTGCTGTTCTTGGCACCCAGACTGTGGGTGTGCGTGTTTCACATAATCATCTCTGGAGTCCCAGAAATCACTCGTACTTAAGACAGCATTTCTCAGGTTTCTTTAGTTTCATTTCTCTTGTTCGGATCGCAGGCCCGCCACTCTTTTGCTTACTTTGACAGATCGCCTGTTCTCCGTCTCACTTTTCAGTGCGACCGAGTCTTTGTGCTCTGAATTCTGTGTTGTGGAATATTTCCCACCTGGAACCCTTTCCATCTCCATCTCCATCTCCATCTCGCGCTCTGCCTTTGAATGTGATGAGGTGTGTTGTTCCTGCTTGTCTCGTAGCCTGACATTTGTGTTTTGCAGACTGCCGGAAAGTTTCTCCTTTCATTTGTGTTCCCTTTGCTGTTTCCTCTCTCCTCTCTTTTTGTGTCCCCTCTCTCTCTTCCGCTTGCTGCAATTCTCTCGCCTCTCTCCCTTTTCAGAACATTATGTAATACGGCGGTAGATTCTCTGGCTAAGGCGCAGGCAACCTGCAGCATGTGAAGTGTTTGATATGATGGGATCCAAACATTCGTCAGGATGTGTTAATAGTGGATGATCTCTCACAACATCTGATAACAGTTCAGGCTTTGCTTTAAGACAGGACGTATTGTAGGTATATGGAGAAATGGTTACCCTGTACAAAGATGGCGCCCCAGCCATATCTTGGGTAGCCAGACCTAAACCCAGGGGCCAGACCCAAACCCAGGAGCCGGACCCAAACCCAGGATGCAGCAACGGTGCCCCTCAAAAATATTTGATGTTGGACGGTGATCACTGGCTACTAATGGTTTAATCCCAGCTGAGGAAAAGATTAGAGCCACTACCTTGGTTATGTATATGTTTAGCAACTGGGTTAGCATTATGGTGACCATTTTCAGTTTTCGAGTCGGTTGCTACCTGTGCATGTGCTCTTGTTGTTTCCTATGGCAACAAGGATTTTGAAAATTGTAGCAGGCAGATAGCAGCTGAGCCAACAATGAGTCAACATCAAGGTTCCAGGATGCTCTTCAAAGTGTTTACATTTCCGCTCATCAATGAGTCAAATAAGACACGTGTTAATTTCTGACTTTTTGAGACGTTAGTGGATGTTTGTTTTTACCTTTGGACAGAACCAGGACAGCCCTTTATCCTGACGACGTGTCGTGTCATTTCAATTCCTTCAGTCAAACTAGATGCTTCTCTCATTCTATGGTTCCAATATGAATATGGTCAAAAATACCAAACCGTATCTATCAAGTATTTCAGCTCAGGTGTGTATTTTGAGGCTAAGCGCGTCACTTTTCTGTTTTTGAGTGTTCATGCACCTAAAAACGGACAAAGTGCAAACCCCTTCTCTGTGCTGCTCTCGGGATGTGACAGGTCTATGCTAGAACCTTAAATGGCCAGTGTTTATTTATAAAGCGTGGATAATTTCATCTGTAGGCGGCTGGCTGTGGCGTTTTCCTCCCTCTCATCTTCTGCTTCTCTGTCTGGGTCCTCCGACCCTGAGACAGCCCTGAATCCCTTGGCAGAGAGACATGGAGGCCGGCCTTCATCAGTCATGGGTGGTTAGTTTGATCTTCCTCACCGTAATGAGGTCAGTGTCACCTCGCCCTTTCATAATTCTCTAATTACTCTATGTCTCGGGGTGGACTCTCATTAGAGTGGACGAGGGAGAGGACAGTGTTTTTCACACAGTGATGGATGTTTCCAGCGGGATTACTGACTATGATATTTACTCAACTTGTTACTAAAGTAAGATGCCGGTCCTGCACTGACATAAAGGGGCACTCCACTAATTTTACATGTCAAAGTCAATATATTCGTCATGAGGAATAATAATGTACATAAGCCTGTAAACACAGTTGCGCAGTGTCTACTATGGTAGGACTAAGAACTGTGAGTTAATAGTTCTCTGTTTGGTTTCAGACAGAAAGCTTTTATTATACTGTAAGTTTTGGTCCCGTTCAGAGGAAAATCGACCATAAAGCAGAGTATAAGCTTTAGGGGCGTGGCTACCATGTGATTGACAGGTTGCTACAACAGCATATCCTTTCAGTCAGAGCCAATCAGAACAGACACAGCGATAATTAACCCTCCAGAGTTCCACCATGTCGTCCCAATATGATCACTGATGGCACCAAAACGACAAAACAACTGGTCTTTCTCGCCTTCTGTCATTGTCTTTACTTCTGTCGTGCGTTATTCTTGCATTCTTTAACTGGCTCGTATGTGTCGGGACCACCTGAAGTCAAAATCAAAACAACGTTAAAGCAGACGTATCAAGAGACTTTGATTCCAGTCAGTGAATAAACTCATACGTGACACTGAACATGTGAACATGCGAGTCTCTGTGGCAGTAATGTGTGCACATTTTTTCTACCTCGTGTGTCCCAAATGTACAGACAAGAATATTCGTGTTTATGTGTGTGTCTGTGTTCGGTCTTGTGCCCCAGACTAATGAGAGTCAGGAGACTGTGTCAGAAGACAAACAGGATTGTTTGTGTCTCGCCGTCTCTCACATTCAATAACCCCATACATCCACACGAATCCATGCGTGACAGCCGGGCCGTTGTCATGGCTCCACGGGCCTCGGTGTCTTCCTCTCACTTCATCATTGTTCTGAGGATCAATTCTAACTGAATATCACCGGAGTGTTGCCGTCATTGCCGGTTTTGCATTGCATTGATTTAAAGGTGTCTCCTGTGGACGTGATGATGGGATTTCTGCGAAAGTAAGAAATCTGTGATTGTGAAAATAACACAAATGGAAACTCAGATGTGTTTTATCATTAATTAGGGCAGAGTTGAGGATAAAAGGTTGCCTTCGAGAAACTGTAGGAGAAGATCTTGTTGTTGACATGTTTTGGACACACCTTACCTTACGTATGCTTTGTCTAATGCTCATTAAGCAAACCTCAACTGCTGACAAAGAGCTCACATTTGGACTGTTATTAACTTTGTCAAATGGTCATGGTTTGGTGAGGTTTAGGGAAGATCGTACTTTAGGTTAAAATGACTATGTTTAGTCTCGTAATTCACACAAATGGGACGCGAACAACAGCCTCCAGAGGTGAAGTGGTTTCACGCTTAGAAATATCAAAACGTCAGCTCGGAGCAGCGGTCTCTCGCTCGGCAGCCGTCTCCACCAGCTGTCATGGCGCCACCATCCCACCCCCACCTCCCGACATGACAGTCAGCTCATATAAATGTAATGTGGCAAATTTGAATGTATAAAAAGAGCCCAAAATTGTGGAGACTGGACTAAAAATCAGGAACAAATCGACTCGCTCCCTCCTCTCATCAGCTATTGCCAAAAATCTCTCAACCCCCCACAAGTCTGATGAAGCGACTACAACCGAACACTTGTCCAGGGCAACACCCATAAAAATATGGAGTCTCAGAGTCTCCAAGTGTTCACCGACTGACAAGACATCACACGGTACAACGCAACCAGCCACTCAGTCACTGCTTCACCTCTGACAAAGAGAGGAAACAAGTCAGGTGTCGGCATGTTGTGACTCTACAGGAAAAAAAAAAACATGCAGAGATGGAGAATTCCTCTGTGGGATTACATCCTTGTAGACATGCTTGGAATAAAAGCCCCACTTACACACCACGTTAGCATAAAATTGCAGGCAAATGCACACATGGCCCCCGATGACACCCATCCTACACACATTCACCAGCAAACATCCAGGACATTTATCATGTTCAATTACACAGTCATCCTCAGCCGGGACTTTAAACCACACACCTCTCTTTCAACCTTACTGTACAGCTGGACATTTTCCTGGAAACGACCCATCTCACACCCCGCCTCCTCCCTTCCTCCCTCCCTCCCGCTCTCTCTTCACCTCTCCTTGTCTGGAAATCCAGAATGTCTTCACACAAACACACACACAGCACATAAAAGTCTCTCCTCTCACCTACTGCTTTAATACGAAACAGATTGTTCAGGTATGAGGAAGCTCAGCAGAAGGTGTGACACGTAGCTGAACGCTTCGATAAGGCGCCATTTTACCCCATCTCTTCGACAAAACATCTAGATTATTCCGTTATGAGACAGTTGGAAGACGTTATCTGTGCCGTGCAGCACCCGAGAGTCCAACCGTCTCAGATGACATGCTCGTCCTGCTCTTCCTCTCACCGTTCGCCTCATCTATATCCACTCAAAGAAAACACCTGTGGTATTTTAATGGGGCTGAGGATAGAATTATATGAGATGTCAGTCATAGCTCGGGACAGAGAAATACATTCGTCAGCACTCCGAGTTCAACCAACCTCGAGGTGGATTTGTCATTTGAGGCATCTTGGAATGTTTTTAATGGTTTGTTGCCAGGTTGCCTGGAAAAATCCAGCATGTCCAGTCTCTGCGGTTTTCTTCTGCTCCCCATCTTTATAAATGGACAATGGAGAGATTCCTTTTTCGCTATGAAAGCACACAGACAAAGATATATAGTATATGTTCATTGAACATGGGCCCATTGTACAACTAGTCTGGCATATCAAGTCCAATTGGAAAGACAAAAATGACCTAAAATGACAATAAAAGGACAAACCGAGACTTATTGACTCCACGACAGCCTCTGTTATTTGGCTTGGTTATTCATCTTTGAAATCATATGGCAGCTGATTTTGATTGGGCAATTACAGTTTTAACAATACTCGCCACAATTACAGGGCAATATGCTCGAGTCCTAATCATTTAGCTTCGTTTAATCCGACAAGCTGGCAACAATGGAGAAAACTCATGTCAACGCCTCCATTAGCGAGCGCTTTAAAAGTCTCAAGTCGGTTTCCATCCCCAGCGCTCTATCTCCAGCGGTCAGGTGGATACAGAACAATAGTTTTCTTGATTGAGGACCTAAAACCCAAAACTGGGCGGATTGGCCGAGGAGGAAAGGGATAATGAGGTTTTAATCATGGCTTTTTGGACAAATTCCAAGGCGAAGGGCATGCGATGGTGGCCGGGTGCTCCGACGCGTTCACCAACTGAAGAATCTGCGGTTTGATCCCTGTATCAAGTTTGTTGTCACACTAAAGTGTCCTTATGCTGAGGACATGCTGTAAGATTATCCAGCAGTTTTTATGTTGAAGTGTCCTTATGTTGACACAGACGGTAAGATTATTCAAATTTATACAGATTAAACAGCCCATACTGAGTGCTTCCACCACAGATCTGCAGTCAAGACAGTCAGAAAGGAGGATTCATCGCACGACTGAGTAAGAAGTGACTCACTGGACAGGTGAACTCTGAAGTCCTGCAAGAATACCAATTCACGTTTGATCGATCCGTCCATTTAAAGTTTAGTTTTTTTCACTTTCCACACCGAGTTAAACTTTTTTCCCAATGGCCGTTTTCATACTGGGCAGCAAGCCGCCAATTTGGCCGTCCTTTTGACGGCTTTAAGGGGCTAGTGTGTAGCTGTATGCTAATCATGGTGAGTTCCAACAATAGCAATGAAATGGACAAAACTCTGTGTAATAGTTCCTGGCAAATGTTCACATTGATCTCAAATTGGTGGAACAATCAGAATGTGTGTTCCCGTCTGAGCCTTTCACATGCACTCATTTAAAGTCTCTTTAACATCAGCTGAGGACTGGAAATGTAAATGCCAGTATGTGAGGGTTCAAGTTCAACAACCAAAGGAGGGTAAACTGATCGGAAGTCTCTCACACACAGCTGGCTTGTTTGTGAAGCCCTACCTATTCAATCATCAGCAATTTGCTACACATGGTAATTCAGTTCTGGCGAGGAGGGACAACAGTTTAAGGTTTTGTCGGGGTTGCAGCTGTGTTTGAAGGGAATGTGTTTGCTTCTCACATGTTCCCACTTCCTTTACGCGCCGTACCGCTTTCATTCTCATGTTGCCTCTCTCTGCCCACTGCTAGAAAACACACCATCTGTTTTTCTCCCCCGTTTCTTTCCCTTTGGTCGCCATTTTTATCCCATTGAATAAAAAAACAAAACAAAGAAAAAACAGACTCAATCTCAATTTAAATGCATGAGTAACATGTATTATATATGCATTTTTCTTTAATCTAATATGACAAGAGCTTCACAGATTTCATTTTTTTCGACTTCAGTTGATGAAGAAACCAGATTTCTGCCCACATCAGTGGTGTCACCTCATGTTAGGAAAAAGAAAAAGAACTATTTAATCTGTAATCCTCATCATCATGTTAGAATTCAAAGTACGTTACCTTCCCAGAACGCATCGTCCGTGTGGTTGCTGACTTTGAATTTAACTCCTTAGAGGCATTGTGTGTAAAATGATATGAGCTGGTTTACAATGAGTTTGGCTGCTTTCTAAATATCCTCAAAATGACTTATTCGAACACATCCAGACACTCAACACAACGTTAATATCACTTCAGTTATTTTTGATTAATTCTGCTGAGTTTCCATCACTGCTGCCCGCCTGCAGCTCCAAACAACATTAGCCTTGAGCAGTTGTGAACATTTAAATTGTCGCTTTTAGCATTAAATAAAAAAATGTGATACCAACAATACAGCTGCTGCTGTTAACTAATGACTTCATATTCTTTGTTTTGGATGATTTGTATATGTTTTTTTAATGGAATTTGGCTGGAAAGCATCAAACAAACCTGGCAAAACTGGGAACAGACTGTAATTCATGTGCTGAGGCAAACAGCATGTTGGACCGGATCACCATGTTTGTATGTGATCATCATTTTTGACATGCTGCGTTTTCAATATCATTCAGAATAAGTGTTATTAAGGTAATATTTTAAACCAATAGAGCCTTAAGACGGTTTCTTCAAACCAGGTTCAGTTTAAGACCCGTGTCCAGTACAGTTCTGACTGGCTGTGCAGGTTTTGTTTTAATTAATTAAAACACATTATGAACATGATTATGAACCATCCTCGCTGTATCTTTGATTCACATGTGTGATCCAGCATCAAACCGCGGCACTAATGATAGAAATGCTTGGAAATATTCTGCTAACGAGCTCCAACCAGCTGCTTTAAATCAGACGGACCTCTGACACGATGTGACTGAGTGCGATTTCAAGTCAGAGGGTTTGTTTTTCACCGAGTTCAGAAAAAAATCACACCGTTAATGTGCTCAAATATTAAAAGGCGCCGCATCTCACGGCTGCAGTGATCAATAGATTTCAGAGGTTCTTTTCCCTTCGGCAAGACAAAGGAAGAAAATAAGAAAGCAAGCAGAGGAAAAAAAGAAGCAGAGAAGGAGGCAGGCCATATTCTAACATCTGGGAACCCATGTTGAAACAATGCTCTCCCCCCTCTCCCCCGCCCTCACCCCCTCCCTCTGGACCATTAGGAGACTGATGAGTGAACAGTTAGCTGGATCAACTCAGCATGTCTGCTTCTCCGGCTCGCTCTTTAATCATTCCTTATCTTCGCCGACAATACCACATTTCTGCCTCCCTCACTCTCTATTCCTGTCTCTCTCACTCTCTCACATCCATCTCCCCCTTCTCTCTCTCCCCCCCCCTCCACCTGAATGTTGTTCATGGGTGGTGCTCTGTTTTGTTTCGGGGGAAAGAGCAGCACCGTTTCTCTGTGCCATTGTGTGTTGTGTCTGGAAAACAGAGGAATGCCAAAGTGCCGGGGAGTGATGAATGCTGGGTAAATACAGGCGCTGGCTCCTGATTGGCTGCACGAGTAACTCTGAATGTTTGCGCCTGAGCCAGAAACATTATCTGTGAGTTAACAACACTGTTTGTATGCTTAGTGGTCTGAACATGACACACATGTCTTTCTTTTCTGTCGCAGTTGTGAACTAACGTTTACACAGACCGCAGCGTTTCATCAGGATGTTGGAACGGCTCGACATTTTGAGAAATAAATTCAAATGCTCCATAAAAACAGGACGAGAGAGCGACAAACCAACTGGAAAGTCGAATCCCTGAAAAATATAGCAGCACCGACAGCACACGCTGAGCCCGCATGGACCACACAAGGCATGAATGCAGACTGTATGGAATGTACAAAAAAAAAAGAAAAGTAATTGAATGTTGAATTATCAGTTGTTTTTTGTATTTTCCATCACCTGCAGGTATTTCTCAGTAATAAGAAGTTAATTAATTCAGTGCAGAGCTGCTCATCTCGCTCCATTGTCAACCTTCATCCCAATTACAATACGCCAGGCGAGCTTTTGATGCAGGCATCCCTTGAAGAAACTGTCAATATCAATACGAGCATAATCCCCCTGAATTTCAATACTTCATTATTGCACAGCATCCAGGCTGCGCTGATTCATCTAATTTGCTTCACACAGTCTTCTCTCCTCGTTTTCATGCATACGTCTGTCTCCGATTGCCTTTGAACACGTTTCATGGAATCAATCTCCCGCTTTCACTTTCTCCCTTTCTCCCACTTTCCGTCAGTGTCTCTTTTCCCTCGGGAGCCATGTCATGAGTTTAATTGCCGCCAGGTGACGAGGAGCTAGGAAAAACAGAATTAACCTTGTCAGCCCAGAGCCGTCCCTCTCTCCTCTCTCCTCTTCCTCTTCCTCTCCTCTATCCAATGCATCAATTAAAGTTAAGCCGCCGCGGCCCCTTGGTTTCAACAGGCTCAGAGTCAGGTACACAAAGAAGGGGGCGAAAGAGACGTGAGGGGTACAGTAGAGAGGGGAGCAAGTGGGATTTACGGGGAGGAGAGAGGAGGAACAGGACAGGGTGGATGAGAGAATAACAAGACAATGAGCCAAAGAAAGATAGACAGACAGCCTTGGCAGATAAACTAGAGGAGGGATAAAGTGGGATTCAGCCGTTGCAGGATTTAGGAGAGAGGATGGCATCACAAAGGCAGACAGAGCGACAAGTAGAGGAGAGTGTGAGGGACGGACAGAGACATGTGTGTCAGTGAGGACAGACAAACATACGAGACAGAGAAGGGGAGGATGCAAACGACACGGAGGGGAGGAGAAACCCGCAGGAGAGAATATACGTACTGATCCTTTTCACAGATCAGCTGTGACAGAGATCTCACTGCCTTCAAGGTCACAGCATCTGTTTTTATGTGCACTGTCAGTTTGCACAAAGAAGAGAAGCAGTAAAACCCCAAAAGCTACTTTATATTTATTTATTTATTTATTTATTTATTTATTTAGGCTCAGGTGGAAAAGACGGCATGCTGGAAAAAAAAACAAGTAATAAAGTTAGATGGGTTTACGTCCCCACATGAGTCCAGATGAGCACCTGCTACTAGTCTGCCCTCCTCTGTATGGTTGGAACTCTCCATTAATTTTTTGCCCTGTGGATTAAATTAAAAGGATTATTTCAGCCCAGATTAGTGATGCCACATTTGAAAAACATCACACATCATCCCTGCTCCACCCTAAGCACTTGTAACACTCAGTTTTTTTTTTTTTATGAGTGTATAGTTACAGAAAGAGACATTTAAATCCACCATTTTCCGCCAACATCTTTCTACAGTAGCCCTGAATGGACAAACCATACACAGGGGAATGTGGGCGGAGGGGTCTTCAGTACTAAAACTAGTGTGTTTCATTGGAAACCTGAAGTCTAGTTTCTTTTGTTTACTATATAATTGTCAGGGTGATCTATTCTGTGAAGAAACTGTCCATTAGTTATTACAATTTGAGGTATTTATTCACTTTTTTTATTGCGTGATCATGAGTGTGTGGCGTGTTAACGGCCTGCAGTCCAGTGTGCAGAACAAACCACTTCACAGGAGTTAACTTGTGATTTTTTCAAAATATCAGCTGTCAAAAACTACAATAATCAAGCAAACTGTTAATAATGAAAGAGCAATAATACAATGATGGATTTATGTCAGTCCCAACCTTCTCCATGCACAACATCACGGTTGGTATGTCTTCATGAGCAGAATAATAAAGATAACTGTTAGTGTTGGGTTCACCTGTCCTCACAGTGCCGTCTTTGTGTGATCCTGTAGACCCATGACGCCAGGCCTGCGCACCCTGACAGTGCGATAATGGAGCTCCAGTGCACACACTGTCTTTCTCTTCCCTCACACACACACACACACACACACACACACACACACTCACAATGGACCTCAGAGCTTTTAGTGCCTCTCGGTTACAACCCTCTCACCATCTCCAGTGGCGTTCTTATCACCTGCCCTTTCGCTTCGTCTCTTTCTCTGCCTCCCTCCCTCCCTCTCTCTCTCTGACACACACAGTGGGCCTTCACTCTACAGGTGTGCATTTGGGTGCGGCTCACATTTCAAATGTTCACCGTTAGATACTCTTAACGATGATAACGAACATGGCCGACGGAACGTTTTATAAAGACTTTCATTCAGAACGCGGCATGAACATTTCGAAGCGGTTCACAGGACAGTCAGAAAACAAGACATAATACAGCTTATAGATATGAAAACACAAGCTTTAAAAGGTCGCAGCCGTGGCTCATCATCCAGAAAATGAATCTGAACCCAACCAAGTTGTTTTTGTGCCTAAATCCAACCAAACCACGACAGTGTGACCATGTTAATAACGGTCCAAAAGTCAAAATATGCAGATGTTTATGAATTGTTGGTTGCAAGCTTTATTTTGAAAGTCTAACCAGGCTTTGAATATTATGTATTTAGGCTTACTTTACTTTTTGATGCTAGAGGGACAGGTAGAGTCATAGTTTGAAACGTCTGTATTTGACGCATTTTGAAGGAGATTGTCTTGGTTAGAACAGATAACTGCTAGCTAGTAGCCTGTGTTTATAAAACGTATTTCCATCGGCTTATTGCTACAGAAGTGTGTCTTATCATCTATTGGATTTACGTACGTACACGTTGGTACATTTCATACACTGAACATATTTATTTTCGTTATCCCTTTTCATCCTAATACACATTTTATTGGTGTCTTTCATTTGATAACTGAACACTAAAGTAATGACATCACTCTGGTTCAGTCAAGAGCTAATTAAATGAAGAAGCTAGTAGTTTATCTTATCATTGCATCTCTTCTAATTACCGCCTCGTCCCTTTCCTGCCCCTCCTCCTCGCCTGTCCCTCTTTCTGTTACGACTTTGTTTCCAGTTTTCCCATCAGTCACTCTCTCCTCCTGGGAAATGAATAAGAATAGCTGCTCCGTCAGTGTTGATGCACTACTTTGGTCCTGAGAAAAAAATCTCATCGAATGTTCCCTGCAGGATAAATTATAATAACTTTATTGTTCTTCTGATTGGTTCCATGCCAAAATGACAAAGTCTTTGTTTTGATGAGCAGTTACCTGCAGAACATTCTGTCGTCTCAGCTCAGCTCAACTGTGTGTTAAGTGCTAATTAACAAATAATGGTATGCTAACATGCTTAGCTAAGACAGTGACCATGGTAACACATTACCTGCTGAACATGAGCATGTTGATAATCCCATTTTTATGTTCCTGTTGTCATACCAACATTAATATGTAGCTGTCTCTCAGTGCAGGCTTACAAAAGGAGCTAACTGTTTGTTAAAGTCAAATTATAAATTATCATAAATATCCACTCAGTGTCGTATCTCTTTAGCTAAAACAATTAGAATAAATAATAATTATGGAAAATATGAACAATTACTTCCTATAAACCAACATGTCTATACATCAGCACCATGCGCAGAAAGTCACACACCTGTTGAGGTAAATGACATGTATTCGTAATAAGATGTCACAGGTCTGAAACGACAATCTGTAGCTCAAAAACAAACTGAACAAATGACACGATGGAGCAAAGGTCGCCATATTATGACAGCTTAACCGTCCAGTGTACATTAATTAGCTTAATGTGCTTACAACTGCATACATTAGACCAATTAGTTCATTAAAATATGCGAGCAGGGATGAGTGATCAAGCGTTTTCTGTCGCGCAGCCATATGTGCTCGAAGCGACCTCACCAGACGACACAGACAGCAGGGGGGTGACTAGGTGTACTAGTTCAGACGACAGCTAATTAAATAAAGAAGCTAGTGTGCCTGTTATCTTATCATCGCGTCTCTCCCAATTACCCCCTCTTCCCCTTCCTGTCCCTCCTCCCCGCCTGTCCCCTTTTTTCCGTTATGACTTAATTTGCTTCCAATTCCCCCTTCAGTCACTCTTTAACTCTGGGAAAATATTCGAGCAATAATAGCGCTCGTTTCGTTGATGTTTGGTGTGTAGCGCGGGCGTGCGCAGGGGGTGGGTTACTTGTCGTCTCGTGCACAGAGGGGCACCGAGGGCATGATTTAGTCAACACAACCAAACCCCCCTCCTGCGCTGCCCTGCTCGCCCTCACTCTGTAGCACTTAACTAACTTTCACAGGCTGATAAAAAATAATTGCTGCCCCAAGGGTGGGTGGTGGGGTGGTGGGGGGGTGGGGGACTCCAAATACATTAGCACCACAAAGAGAGGAGCGAGGATCACATTACCCAGAGCACTGACACTATAGTCTGCTGCCTGGAAAGAAGAAAAAAAAAATATCAGGTCAGACAACAGAGGCACCGGCGGAGAGAAAGCAGCACGCACTCCACTGTGAGTGCAACAGCGTGAACCTCGCAGCGAGATAGCGTCGGCGAAGAGGCCCGGAGAAAGGAATGTGCTCCGTTTTTTTTTATTTGTGCCCGATCCTCTTGTATTTCTGTCTGTATGTCAAAGGACCTCATCTGCCGCCATGCTCCATTGCAGACCAATAACACAGGGTGGGGGTGCGCTCTTGGGGACGGCAGAGGAAGCAGAAAGCAAAGGAGGGAGTCAGGCAAGCATGACTCTGTGGAAGGAAAGCTCTCCTTGTGAAAGTGGAGACGTGGAGGAGGTGGGGTTGGGTTGGGTGGGGGCTTCACTGCTGATCCCATCCTCTCATATGTGTGTGTTGTGCTCTACCTAGCAACTGTACGCACTCGAGACACCTGTTGGACTTTGTTTGTTTTCTGAAAGCCTCTGTGAGACTTCCTGAGGTCTTAAGTGCCATCCGTACTAAGATTGTTTTTTTTGGAGTGTTTCCGATGTCTGTCAGTCGTCTATACAACAAAAAAAAAACAAATCCAGTTTCACAAAGGAAATGATCAGCAGTGATGTAATACCTGTACACAACCCAGCTTGTGTCTGCCAAGCTCAAGCTTAGCATAGCATTTAGCATCCTCACAAGCCGCTTAAAGGGGCTCTATGAAGCAAATTGTAATTAATTACTTATTTATAGACCATTAGAGGTACCTCATCCTTCTTGGTTACATAAACAAGCCTGTGGATGACTTGTTAAGTTGTTTTCTGCTGCTGGACGGTGGATTTCAGCCAGTACTATTTAGAAAAATTACCACACTGGTCGAATTTGCATGCAGCTTATTACAACGTTTATTTTGACCAAAGCGATAGCGATATATATTCATGATTCGAAGTAGTTGAGTTAACGAGTGGGGTCATAATAGATTGTATATCTTCAGTCCTGAGTCACCCATTTCCCTTTGTGAATGGGAGCCACTGCTACCTGGTGGTACAGAGAGGTATCTCCAGTCACTGCGGTGTGTTCAAGTGCAGCTTTTCGGCCAAGACACGGGCGATGTGTGGCGACGAGAGTGAAAGAGAGTCGGTCGATCCAGACTCAAAACAGTAGAAGCGTTTGTTTATTTGTGTCACACTGCTTCTTTGATCTATTGTTAATAAAACCAGAAACATTTTTTATCTTTTCTTTACTTCCTTGGAGCTCGACTGTTAATCTAAGTGCGCACATCTGTGGCTGCAAAGGTCGCCGTGCACTGCTCTGCTGTTCCACTGTAACTTTGATGAAGTCAGTTCCATCAATCAACTGACCGGTCATTTTTTTTTTTCTTCTTTTTAATAGGAAGGAAATGCTGCAGTGTGAATGTTATTGAGCTCAGCAAGACTCAGGCCAAAAACATTTCAGCTTTAGCTAAAGCATGCTGTGCTGTTAAACGGTTATTACCAGTCTCATAGCAACAGCCGGAGACTTGACTATTGCCTCTCCCGAAACATCTGCTGAGTGCTGCTGGCTAGGAAAAGAGAGGTGCTCTGCAGACTCGCAGACCCACAGAGGCAGCGAAAATCAAATAACCAAGCCTCGGAGCTGCTTACACAGGAGGACGTGCAGCACTGTTGTCTTAGTTGTTTCCTACTATAACTTTTTATTGTTTAACTTTACGTACTCCACTTAAACTTTGGGCGTGCTGGAGGCGAACAAACTCGGTGCCATTCACTGAAGAGGTCCTTGGAAATCTCTGTCTCACTGCTTCAAACTTCTTGTTGTGTAAAGTGATAATCCTTCACATCTGATCTCACCGCTTGAATTACACTCTTGTGTGGTTCGAGGATAGCTTTTGAAAAGACAAAAAATCAGGAGGAAGGAAAACACTTACCGAAAAGAATGAACCTATTATTTAATCTGATTATAAGATTAATACTAAAATAATTCATGGCCACTTCCAGCACTTCCTTTCACATTAACCATGAGGATCTGAGTCACTGCAGGAACAACCGAAGCATCTGCAAAGAGAGGAATTACACTCCCATTTAGTCCTACCTGCAACGCTTTTAAGAAAATGACTGTGTTTTTCTCTCACATCTCCGAGGGGAGCTGTCATTTTATAAAGTACCGAGCCCGAGGTCCGTCTTCTAAAAATAGACAGGAAGGTTGTAGTTGAAGTTGGCATTTGGACCAAATAACAATGGCTGGGTTCTGCTCACTTACTTTTTTATCTTTCCTTTGCTACCTCTGTGCTTTGTGAGCCCAGCGATCCCCATTCCAATCTACTGAATGTGCTGAAATGAAAATATAGCGGCACATAATGACCCACTGTGTGTCCAATTAATTCTTAAAAGGATTACAGGATCTTTTTTCGCCTCTCATGTCTCTTTTCAGTTTAGGCAACTAGCTGACAATTGAGATTTAAGATTTACATTGACACCCCTACAACCAATTACGAGCTTTGGAGCTTTGTACGATCATTTCATTTCTGATAAATGTTCTGATTTTGTTAATATATATATGTACACGAGCGCGTGTGAGAGCATTGTTATCAGTGTTAGGACTGACACCAAAACAACAAAATAGATGAATTGCCAGCATCTCTCAAAACAACGTGACTGTTTGTCGTACGCTCTCGGTTTTGGTTTTATTGCAACTGTTGAACTTCAGCAAAGAGAATTCCCCTCATTCGTAACAGACCTTTGCCTTGTTAGTCAGCTAAAATATTTCACTGTTGATTTTTGGCATCACACTGGATCTCCTGGATGAGAGTCTGGTGCTTGTTTGTCCCCATTTTTTCTGATGAGGACGACGTAACTTAGACCGAGTACATTACTCTGTTACTTGTGTGCCTTTAACAGAGCTATCTTCTTCTTATCTTCTGGTATGGAAGCTGCTTTTAAAAGGCAGCTGAAGGTATTTCTGACCCTAAAGAACGAGCTGGCAGTCGACCAGAGTGGTTTTGGTTTGAGGATGTGTTGGAACTGAATGTAACAGCACGTTCCACTGAGCTGAACAGAACAACGGTGCGTTAACGTCCTGATGTGCATACTGAAGCGTATTTCAACTGAGCAAAGTGATTCAAACCGCAAAGTGATTTGTTACTTCCACCTCTAATAAAACGGTGTAAAGAAAGTTTGAGCTTCTTCGCACCCACTCTGGAGCCACTGGTCTCCTCTTTCTTAGTTGTGAGGTGAATTCAGAAGAGAGTGAACATAAAGAGACATTTTAAACAGCAGGTTAGTCTTTCTATGTCCGGCCTTCAACAAAATGTCTCATCCTCAACTTTGCCCTGAATTTTAAGCAGTTGCAAAAATGCCGACCTTCTATTGATTCTTTTCTATCATCCGGTAAGCTGCTGTTAGAGCTGCATTCCTTTTCACTAATCCTTAATGGCTTTTTAAATTTTTCCATTGAATTGTCCCGGCTGTAATTGTTTTTTTTTTTCCGTGTTCACTTGTTCAGACTTTGAATTAAGTCAGAGTCGTGTTGTGGCCCGACCTTTCCTCCGTCCGAAACAGCTTACCCCAAATGTAGTGTTGACCCAAGCAAGCGCTTAATTACCTGATTAGATTAATCACCTCTCGGCCGATGCTGACATCACCGACTCTCCTGCAGACAGGAAGGGGTGGGCGGGGAGGAAAAAGGGGAGACCAGGAATGAAGCATATCTCTTCTCCGTGCCTGGCAAAGGACTGGTTTATTTATAGAGGGGCGATGGGGGAAGTGGGATGGGTCCGCGGGGAGCTGGACAGGTTAACATCACACTAACTGGTGAGGTCAACGCTGCACCCCCACATCCATTCATACCTCCATTCCCTCTCCTACTCGAATTCCCAAATCTCCTTTCTCTTTATCTTCGATCGGTCGGGGGAGACCTGTCTGCTGTGAGAAAACTCACATGTTTAATTTACTGCAGGCACTAAACATAAAGTATAGTTGAACAATAAGGAAGTACCCCGGGTTCTGAAGTGGCCCCCGAGGACGAGTTAGAAATCCCCTCTCGCGTTGAATAAATTGGCCGGGCCCCTCTCATCGATCTCTTCCGTTTAAACTAAATATGTTAAGGTTTTGTCAATTCACTTAAAAGCTGATTACAGTGGGTTCAACTTTGTCCCCAGATGTAAAGCAATATCTCCCCGACCACTTTTTGGAATGCAGTTATATCATAAACAAAGGAAATGCTTCACCACAAGCGAAACCGCCTCCGTCTGGCTCCTCTGTTGTGTTATTCTCTGTCTCCTCATCTTGGCCTCATTGATTGAACTTAAAAATCATCGTAAAGGATTAGCCTGGATTGATTCTGCATTAAAAGTCCAAAACAATGATGTAATCGCACGTCTCTCACGTCTCGTGGTCTGATCAACCCTCTCTGTGGCTAAAAGGCCGCGACCATGTCTTAAAAGGGCTGCAACTACAACAACGTTGATTGTTGGGGAACCATTTCTTGCCTACGGCTTGATACACAAGTATTTGTGTCAGTGGGAATGCGTCTGCAGGATCGAGCCAGAATACGTGGTGTGTGTAAATGGTCATGAAGGTCAACCGGTGCAACAGTGTGGCAACAGCCTTTTGGCACAGAGGAATCAGACACATCGGGCTGTGGGATGCAATACTTGTTAGCAGGGTTAAGTCTTTTTTTGACCAAGCACGAGGTCCAAAAAGCCCGAACATGTATATGTATACTGGGGGGCTCTGGCTCAGGGGTAGAGCCAGCGTCTTGTTGTCTGAAGGACGCTGGTTCGATTTCCCCGGTCTGCATGTCAAAGTGTCCTTGAGCGAGGTAATGAACCCAAAACTGCTCCTGATGTGCCGGTCGACACCTTGCGTGGCAGCCACAGCCTTCAGTGCTTTGGACAAAAGTGTCTGATCAATGCTCTAAATGTATGATTACTGTTATTTACACTTAACCTGTGTACATACTTAGCCTAGTGTAAGTCCAAGCCTGTATGAACTGCTGAATTTCAGTGAGAACATAATAAAGAAATGTTGTGGGAACCAATTATTGGCGCCTTACAGCCGAACACACTCCTTCTAAATTGTTGAGAATGTTTCAGAATTAAGCTATAAAACATTTCTCCTTCAGGTGAGCATGCAGATTAGGTTTGTTATATAAATACAAAACGCTGCCTCTCGATGTCTTCAGCTCTTAAATATCTCCCATGATACATTTTGTCTCATTATTGAATGTGGCTCTTACCCCTGAACTTCGTGACCCTGAGCAGCGCAGGTTTTTATCTTCTCCTCTCGGGGAATATACGGCATGTATACAAATTAATTGTAATTTAGCAGGTTGCAGGAGTGAAAACCTGCAGCACAAAAGAGCTCTGAGCGAGAGTCTAAAACGTCATAGTTATTCCCGTAAAACACAGAACTGAGGGTGTTTCAGCTGACAAGACATTTAAAGGCCAGAATTATTGCAAATGACAAATCCGGTCCTAACGTGTCCTCCAACTAATCCATCATCTAAACTCAAGTAAAGACCATGTCTGCCTCTTTATTTGCTTCTTAGAGAAAAGAACAAAGAAAGCAGGGGAAAGTATGACTAACGTGGACTACAGGGACACAGAGTTCTTCACCTCCCGGATTTGATAATCACCTCTCGGTCTCTGTCTTTATCCCTCCCTTTCCTTTGGTCTCTGCTCCGTCAGAGCTCTCTCTATCCTCTCCAGCTATCCATCTGTCAGCTCCTCTCAGGAGAGCTCACTAGGCCCGAGTCATGGATGCTCCCTCTGAACCGTCAGGGATACGCTCACCTTGTCCTCAAAGCATGTACACTCCCTCAGCACATGCCCCTCTCGTCTCTCATCCTCCTTTCTCTCTCTCGCCTCGTGTCGCCTCTCATCATGTCATCCGCCTTCCCTCCCGGCCTCCTCCCTGCTCGTCTAACTCCATTAATTCCCCTCTCCATCCCTCCCTCTCAGGCCCGTAACCCCTCGGCTTTAGAAATGTAATAAAAACGATACAAATGTGACAACAGGAAATAGGTAAATAGGATCAAGGACGGGGGCACATTTATCACAATCTCGAGTACACTACATGCAATCGCATACTCTTCTTATAAAGCGAGGACATTTTCACCGTAATCCCGCATGGCTACGGGGAAAGTGCAGCAGCTGGCGACCTTGTGCCTTTCAGAGCGCCACCTTCGCCGCCTCTCCAGCCTCCATATTTACCCACAGTGTAAGTACCACAACACTGAGAGTCTCATTACGCTGCCATCGCCAACTAATAAGACACAAGGGGAGTTTTTTTATGGCCCGAGCCTCTCACCTGCCACTGGATGTGGAGAGCGAGCAGCATTTGAAAGAACCACAGATATAATAAAACATAATGAAGAGAACATGATGAAGCATCATCTCAGGAGTCCCTGTCTATTAAACCCGCCTATTACGATGCTAATGAGAGGTTGTTTTTTTTTTTTCCTTTTTATTGTAGCGATGCGAGGCTGAGCAGATTATTGGGCCTGTAGTTTTTATGAACACTAACTACAAATAGTCTTCCCACAAATCAGTTTTATACTGTGTCAGGACCGCTGCTGTGTTTAATGGTGAACAACAGAGACAAGGAAAGGGAAAGAGAATATAGGACCCGAGTCCGATTGAACACCACAGAACCAGTGGGGTTCTGGAAGTCCAGGAGAAGACCGAGGAACCGTTGACAACTTCGAACATGTCTCTCAGTGTTTTAAAGACTGAACCTGTGAGGACTAAAGTCTAATTCAGCCGTATGCAAGGATAAAATGTTGGCGTATGTTTCTGCAAAACCCTGGATACGTTAAATTTGTATGTTTCATTCATAATTAAAAAACCTCTCTGCAGTACGTGTCATATCACGTTCAGATTACATGTGTGTGAGATGACTTTCGTGTCGGGAGACGGAGGGGATGTAGCGGCTTTGCAGCTGGACGAGCTGGCATGAAATATCTGGATGCTTGTGATGAGACCCTGGGAAGATGTTTTTCATGCCGACAAAAAAGACTTTGGAAGAAATTCCTGCCATCCAAAGAGTTGAACTGTGGGTGCATGCAACGAGAGCTGCATAAATCATCTCCTTCTACTTCAGGCCATGAACTGCTCAATCATCCCTCGAACAGTCAAACTCTGGCATCCAAATCAAATGCTTTTCTTGAGTTACCTGTTTCCTCGTGAGCAGTCTGAGAACCAAATGTTCAAATCCAAGCTAAGCTAATTATGAATGTGTGTTGTTGGAAGGATCACCTGTGCCACACATATGCCAAAAACAAGCATACAGTAGAGGCATACAACTGCTAATTAGCATTAAACATGCTACAGCTGAGGCAACATCATTAGATTTTCAAATATTTGGTGAAAGTTTCAACCTGCTGGTCGTGTTATAGGGATGGAAATCCATCAGAAAGTTCTTTAAATAGTTAAAAGCGGTGGAGAAACTGATCAAGATGGCTAAAAATGTCCTCGTTATGACAAGCATTACCCAGAATATCTTATTTTATATATTTAAAACATCTTCACCTGTCTCGACTGAACATTCATTGTAGAGCAAACGGAAAGAAGGATAAAAAAGTGATGCGTTGACCTAAAAATCTTGCCTTTCTTACATACAGAAATAAATGAGGTGTGACAGGGTTTAATACCAGATTCTGACATTATATGGCAGGCATTGCAACAGTCTGTCTCTCAGTGCTCTGCAGCATCCCTACACTGGTAATCCCAAGTCCACTGGCTCCTGCTGGAGACGTAAAGCCAACACAGAGCCAACGTTTCTTCTGTTCGGAGTCTGAAAAGAGCTGTCAGTTGACCACTGGCTTTAATGGTGTTAATCCGCTGACGCGATACAAGCATAATGCCACATGTGTCGTAATCCTCTGAGCCGCCATGTCCAAAAAAAAAATAAAATCAGCAGTCAAAAGCTGAAGTGTGAGGCTACCGAGTTCATCACAACAGTCTCGTGTTTTGAGTCGCGTTGAATGGTAGCAGACGTCATCGTTTAGGCTCCGTTTATTTCATTCAAAGACCGAAAGAAAGGAAAATTAGTTTACCTGAAAATCTTCAGCAGAATACTCCAAGGAAATATGATGGGAACATTGCGTTCATCCGTCCCTTTTCACTGAAGCAGACAGAGCATAGAACACAGTGATTGTTTTTCATAGAAGTAGCGGGTTGGATCACAAAGGAAGATGAGGCACACACTGATTTCTAGTTAATTTTAGATCAGTGTTAAAAAGGCCCTTCAAGGTTAATCCCTTTGATTTTCTTTGTTTCTGACAGCCCCGTTCTTTTCTCTGCTTTTAGAGTTTCCTCACAATGGAGCCCAGTAAGAACCGGGTCTGTGGAGGACCATGTCTGTCCTCTTTGGTAATACACTCACTCTCTCTACCTGTAATCAGCAGCCACATTAATGTGATTGTCTGATTTATTCCTCCCCTCTTAAAACAGTCTCTCACAGGTGCAAAGAATTTAATCATCAGGCAAATAACTGAGTGTGAAGTAGTAATCGGGGTAATTGGTAATAAACAGTTTATGCCACATTAAAGCAAATATTACTCAAAGGCTCATTGAAGATGTATACAAAAACCTACACAAACACAATGACATGTCAAACAATAGATGAGAGCGTGCTAGCACTCGCACAGATGGGAAGATGGAGGCACTGCTAAGCTAACGCTAGCACAAGAAAGGCTTTTGGTTTATTTGTTTTTTTTATGTGAATAATGTAAGGAGCTTGTTAACTTATAATTCAACATGAAATTCCTCATGTATGCAGACGTGCACCTTCAACTTTTCATGAAAGAACCAATCGCTGATCTTCTTCGCTGGTGACTGAACTGCAGGAGCTTCAAACTAAGTCACAGAAGAGAGAGAGACGTAACATTGATTACTGGAGAAATGATTAAGACTTGTGCTTCAAAGTGGCACAAGAGGTCCAGCATTCAAAAGTCTAAATGAAAGTCAATTGGCAACAATACAATTTGCCAATTGGTGCACAAAGCCTCTATTATAAAAGATAAAGCCAAGCTTTTAATTTCATAATTTGTGAGGATAGAGTCGCCCATATTGCCTCGTATCCCAAAGACCCCACTTCAGTAGAAGACATTACTATCAATAATGACAGTGATTTCCTGTTTGTGTTACAACCTCAGCCCTCCTCCCTGAAACTGACAGTCGCGTTGACTTAACTCCTCACGATAACCGCGGTGACAATGAGTTTGCTGCGTTACAGAAACAGGCGCTTGAGAGGCGTTCAGACACATCAGCGCTGACATTGAGCTGCTCGGAGAAGTCAAAGTCAATAAGGAGCCATTATGCAGAAGAATATAGTGGCGAAACAGCAACAGAGTCGGGATAAGTGAAAGAAAGAGGTAGGAAGAAACAAAGGCGTGAGGTGCACAGAGACGAGACGGAGAAAGAAAGAGACGGAAAGGAAGGAGACGGGAAGGAACCGGGAGGGGTGGTGTGTGTGTGTGTGTGGGGGGGTTTCATTTTTGAGACAATGAAAAATTCATAGCACCTTCACCGGCTGCCAGCCTGAATCAAAGGAGGATATGCATCGCTGACGGGCCTTGCAGGAATAAAATCAATTTATCTCTGATTTCACGAGGGGGGTTAAAAATATCCCCATCACTTATTTATGTCTATGTCGTCCCCTGACACCTCGAGAGGGAGGTGACAGCCACCCTGCAGGGAGCCATACTGTTTCTCCACTCCTCCAAGGATGCTAATTCACAGACGCCAGCTAAAAGGGCCTGAACATGACGTCGGCACACAGTTTACTGAAGTCACACATGCCTCAGAGCACAAACTGCATCTGCTGTGTGGAGCAACAAAGTGTTCGGTCTATAGGTACAAACAAAGCATAACCTACAAGTAAGAGATTATGTGAATGCCCCACATTTCAAACTTTAATGTTGTCACATTATCTGGATTATTAATGCCCAGGCACTGATATAATGGACTGATATCTGCCGTTTAATAAATCATACTGACGACACATCCCATCCATCTCTAAAAAAAAATACATCTTTCCACAAAGACATACAAAAATTCCACTTTATTCCACTGAAGGTTAAACTAAAAAGGTATATATTGCGGCTAAACACGTCCAACCTGTCATCGTCAGGAACAACAACCATAAAGGTCGACAGTGGAGGTAGTTTATCACGAGCCGTGTTTTGTTTGGTGGCAACATCTAGTGACCTTAGTAATTATTTTGGCAGCAAAGTTGGAAGTCAGGTGAAGAAATATAAAGAACAAAATAGTGGAAACACCCAGGAAAACACAGTCAACGCTGAGTTCTGCTGTACGTAACGTCAGGACATTCCTAACTGATGTAGTTATTATAACCCAAACCATGATGTTTTCCCAAACCTAACCAACTGTGACCAAATGACGAACTGTCACAAGAACGCTGACGAGGATTGTTTTAGGAGTCGTTGGCAATCAACCAATGGAGCCGTTCAGGTGTGAGGATGTGTTGAAAGTGATGTGATGTCAGAAACAGTTTTCTAACTTTACTGATTAAAATCCACTGAATGTGCCTGAGGCAGAAATCAGATTCACAGATTAGATGCGTGCGCCGTGTCATCTGGTGTTAGAGTGACAGCCGGCCAAATGAAACCAAAAGTGTTCATCTTTTGTTTCGATTTCAGGTTGTTAACACCAGTGATAACAAAAATGATCATGTGTTGTCCAATTTTGAGATTAGTTCTCTTTGATTATCATGGATTCTGACTCTTTTCCTACATTAGACTTAACTTTGGCTTGTTTTTTTCCACCTGTAAATTCATTCCTTGATGGTGATTTATTTCCTAGTTCTCCCTGTCATGGGGAGGCTACGGTCAATCAAGAAATAATAAGGCAGAGTTTCAAAGGCCCAGGATAGTCCGCCTCTGCTATACACCTGTGATCACACAGTCGCACATTATATGAACCCACGAGGTCTCCTGTTCCATCACTGTTAAGTAATTGCAGAGTAATGGGCCTGCCCTTCCACCACATGCTGCATGATATCCACCACATGTTAGGTCATTAGAGAAAGTGAGCCCCTCCACTGAGGGCATCAGATAACGAAGGTGATACTTCATCTGCTGCAGGGACGCGCCGGGACACTGGAGTGTGGATGAGGTCTGCACACACACACACACACACACACACCGTCGCTGAGCTCAGCACTGGCAATGTTTTCATTCAAGTACACAGCAGATTACAACATGCAGCGTCTTGTTTATATAGATTCACCAACGCTGTCTTTAAGTTGTGTGCTAGTGTCTGAAAGTAAGCTAGCTTGTATAAGCTTGTATTTTTACTTTTATATTGATGTCAATATTTTTTGTTATTATATATCATTTGTGACTATTAGCTTGTTATCACTTTTATATAGTTATATGATTTTTTGTATGTTAATTTTGTTTTCTTATAATATTGTGAAATTTTAACATTTAGGTACAGTGCTTCCTGCACTGTATGTTATTTGTATTCTTTGTCAATCTTTGTGTGTTTTTTTAAATTGTGCAAAATAAATAAACTAAACTAAACTATAACCTTCCTCCATCTCGTCCGTTTGTGGCATTAATATAAGCATTAAGACCTCCACTAATGGTACTTACATAGGACACATACGTACATACCTCCTTGCATGCACCCAGAATAGATCCTAGATACTATTGTCAATCATCCTAGTGAAGGATTTTAGATGATGCTCATCCACAGAATAAACTCAAGGGTTTTGACCCTGCATGGATACGGAACAAAGAATAAACCAAATACTGACGTCGGTGTTCCCGACTCATGTTGCTAATGGAAATGGCGACTTAACAATGTGGAGCTCTATGAGCCGTACAGTATTTATTTTTAACAGCGGTAAATGTGTATAGCACATGCTAGCGGCCCTGAAAATCAGATCACTGCATAGATGCTATTCTACACCACAAGAAGAGCACATGTGGGCCGAGCAGTGCGCCGCAGGAAATGTTGTTTATCACCAGAGGAAATGTTCGGCCTCAGCTCATCTGTCATTCTGAGCTGCCCTTATCAACGTGTCAGTCATCGTCCGTTTACCTACACATTGTGCATAGAGCTTAAAGGGATAGTTCACCACAAAACAAATGTGTTTCCCCTCACTGTTATAGCGCTTATCGTCCATCTGGACTGTTGAGGTGTGAGTTGCAGAGGTTGGGAGATATCGGAAGAAGCTTTCTTGTGAATATTATGAAACTACATGAATTGTGTCTATGAAAAGCTGTTACAAATAAACAGCTGATTATATTCACCGAAAGTTACAAACACTTGGTGTAAGGACTGGTGAGTTCATGCTCCTACGCTCCAGCAGCCCTCAGTGAGCATGACATCAATAAGTGTTTATATTGTAATTATTGCTTCAGTGTATTACATGGATATAAAAGCACAGATGTCACAAATGGATGATGCCAAGGACTTTCTTAGATGGGATCTATTTTGTAATAAGGAATGAAAACGGAATGTAAAACTTGCGCCAGTTTACAAAATGTTTCTTTTTCTTTCATGTGAATGAAACTGAAGTCCTGAGCTCTGTAAATCAGATGCAAGGCCACAAAGACTCGGAGCGTGAAAAGAAACAAACAGCCTCAGCTTTGATAGCTCAAGTACCTATGAAAGAGGCGGAATGCAATCTCTCTCAAGTCTGATGAAACACCGCATTTCTTAGATCCTTAGATTTTATCTGTTCCTCTCCGCCCTAACCGAGCTGTATCCCCCTCGCCTTGTGGGCATCTTATTTAACTCTGAACATTTAGGGACATTCTCTAGAACAAACGTTTGTATGACGGGCCGACTTTGAGAAGAGTATTTGTTCTGGTTTGTAATCCGACACATAAAAAGGTCAGGGGTCTGCAGTACTGTCATTTGGGACCACAGCACTCCTTACATTAATAAAAAACTGGGAAGACATCACACTGGAAAAGTGGAAATTCATCCAGTTTAGCAGGTCAGGTGGATCACTCAGTCCTCAGTGGTTCATGGTCTGCAAGATAGCGTTATTGATTATAGGTCAAGACTGTGCAAACACCCAAATGTCAATCAATTGTTGAGTCAATGCTTCGATCCAGCTTCTACCATCTCATAAGTACCTGTTTCCAGGGCGAGACTGTTTTCATCGTAGCATCTGGAAACTGTTATTCATGCCTTCATAACTCGTCCATTAGGCTGTTGTAATTCCTTTCCAGCCTCCAGCTCATCCAAAAACTCTGCTGCCAGATTCAAGACCACATTACACAGATCCTGGCTTCCTTACACGGGTTACCTGTTGATTTAAGAGATGATTTCAGGGTTTGAATTGATTATTTATAAAACCCTGAGGGGCCTCACTCATTAAACAGATCTTTTATTGCCCTACGTTCCCTCCGACTTCCTGAATAGTTAATGGGAAGAGTGGTTCGGGTCTCTGATGATCCTGTCGAACTTCTTCTTGCATTTCTGGGTGTACAAGTCCTCCATGGATATCAGTTCTGTTCTGATGAAATGTCTTGAGAAGTTTTCCCCACCCTCTCTATTGCCATATGGTTGGGAGGTGCAATCCCACAACACACAGTGTATCAGACAGTAATGATGCTCCCGGTGGTGCAGCTGTAGGAGCTGCAGAGTATCCTGGAGTCAATGAGCGTCCTCAGCCTGCGGAGGAACGAGAATCATTGTCAGGCTGTCATTGTGGTGAGTCCAGGTCAGGTTTAGGTTCAGGTTCAGGTTCCTCTGAACCTGCAGCTTCTGAATCTACCTCCATAGTCCCAGTGATGGTGGGGTGGGTCCGCCTCCCTGTCTCTTCCTGTAGTCCAGTCGCCTCCTCTCTTTTGTTGACACTGAAGTGGAGATTGATGTCTTGGCACAAAGATCTCAGGGCCCAACAATAGTTTGCATGCAGCAGAGGCTGTTTTGCTTTTACTTTCCTTATTTCCCCCAAAAAAAATCTTTCGGGGAGTTTGTTGTTTTAGCTGCAGAAAAACACAACTCCCTCCGACGATTTTGTGTCAATCAGTCACACGGCGTTTCCTCCCGCAGAAATATGCCTTTAGATTCTAACAGCAGACTTTAAGTGAAAAAGAACAGCAGTGGGAGCGGTGAAGTCGGGGGAAAAGGTTCAGCTTAAACATTTATTTCACTCCAGGCAAACATTTAATCATTTCAGGCAAGCCGTGAGATCAAAATAGTGTATAATAATGTGTTAGAAAGGGAGCACTATGCGACACACTCACAGTGTAACATGGGGAGTGCTGAGGTCTCAAATGGAGCTAGGTTCTACATTATGCTATTATTTATCCAGCTATACCGGCTCTCTTAGCTCAGACTCAATAATATGATGGTTTTTACACTTCATCCCTTTCAAGTCAAATGGACGGACCCATTCTCACCTGGGCCTGGTGTTTGCTCGGTGTAAATAAGAAGGAAAGTGTTGGTTTAGCATACACTATTCATGCGATACAGCGGGACTCAGTCGAGGTGGCGTTTTCTCACCTCGGCAGCCATGCTAATGCACAGGCTGCTCAGGCTTTGTTGGGCGCAGGCCCGGATAGCGAACCAGTGACACTTCCTCACAGCCTGTGACCAAGTGTGATTTTAAGGCTTAGCGTCTAGACCCATGACTCCCTCATCCAAGAGAGCTTTTGGCAATTGGATGTAAGAGGCTCTGGGAGTCACAGAAGATCGGCTTAACACCCCATTATTTATTGAAACAGGATTTAAATAAGAGATGTTTTAATCATTGAGAGACAGCACACACTTACTGATGTCACAGCTTCTTGAGTCTGGTGCATCGTATACAATATGACTGATGGCATCGTATTAATGTATTCTCAAACTGTGTGCAACATTAAATCTTGCAGTTTCGGGCTGTGCTGTGCTGTACGAGCCCCTCAGAGTGTATTAGATAAATCAGATAAGTAATACGCAGTTTCCTGTTCCTGTAGCTTTTAAGATGAGGCTATACACCAAAATGCTCTAACCTCAGAAACTACATGTTTAATTGATGAGTTTGAGTAGGAGCGGCTCCAACATCCAATGAAATTAATATACAAAGAAGAATGGCCAACTTTTTTCCTCAGGTTTCAAAGGCTTCTGCTTTGAAAGATGAACCTGTTGTGCCGGGATTTTGGCAGGGCATGACGATTATTAAATTCATTTAATCTATTAAAGCTGTTCTGCATTACCTAAATGAATTTTTTAATGGGGAGCAGGCCGGCTGGGTAAAGACACACCAGGGAACATGTACGGCACTAAAGCAAACGGACATAAACAGAACCAGACAAGGGTATCTGACTGGTTCCTTCCCCGAAGCGGCTCTTGCATTATGTGGTTTTAATATCCTAAAGCTCAGCGCTATGGCAGCGCGGCCTATTATGAGACAGCCTATTCAATAAACCTGGACAAGGTTTTGACTGAAAATGCTGCCAGATACTGAACCGTGTGCAAAAAGAACGGGGTTACTGGGATATGAATGAGGAAAAACAGAGGTAGAGACTTGCTAAACAGCGTGTGTGATTTATTATGTGAACTGGTTCTAAAGTTTCATCATGTCCTTGAAAATACCATTTCCCTTAAAGACCAGATTTAATCATAATAATGTTGACAATATGCGGGAGGTTTGTGCAATATCTCTCCATCATGAAGGATATAATCTTTTTATTAACTTTCTATTAACTTTCAGCCTCGTCGTCAGAAGGAAAACAGAACCACATATGTGGACTGTGAAAGCAGCTTATTATGACACACACTGACGTTTGTTTTTAGGCGGCAGCCTCGTGTGTGTGTAATCATCGTTACAGCAGCAAAGGAGGAAGTCAGGTGAAGAAGACTGAATATGGAGGAGGTTCTATAAGTGCTTCTGTCAATGTCACACTGAGTTATTTGTTTATTTTTCCCACCAGATTTTTTTTTATTGCAGAAACAAGCCTGCAGATGAGTTATAACTGCACCACAAACACAATGGCTCCACATCGAATAGTATTACATGGTCCAAGTTCAAATTTAGTCACAATATAACTGAATATAAACACTTAACACATGTTTTTCTGAGGAAACTGGTAAAATACTGCCATTCTGTGACTCCAAAAAAGGAGTATTCAATCCATTAAAGTTCTTTATTTCCTTATTTTCAATGACTTTGTCAGTATAAAATTGTCAAAAACTAGTGCTGAGGTTCAAAAACAACCTATTCAAAGAGAAAATTGAATAAAATGACAAAAATATAGTTTCCAAGCCTCATCAATCATCCAGAAGCTGGTGTGTAGGTGACTCAGCAGAGAGGAGAGGTCTGTGAAATAACTTGTTGGCTGTTGCAGGATACAGGGCGGGCATAGAAGCTCATAAATGGTCAAATGAGGTGTCGATCAATACTTCAGAGATCAGCAGCCATGTTAGGGAGTATGTTCACAGGCTAGCAGTGAAGCTAGCATCAACCCCAGTTCTCTGGGGCCTATGGGATTTGGGGATTTTTGGATTATTGCTGAAAATGAGCTCTGTGGAAAACACAAATCTATACGTGTACACATTTATTCCATTATTAGCCATATGGTGTTTTGAATTACAGCATCTCTTGATCAACTCCTCACATATTTTTAAACATGTGTTGTCTACATGAAGATATCACTGGAATATTTCCAGATCAGCACGCAGCTCAAGCTTTGACTTATAAGAGCCAGACGAAGCCGCGGCGCAGCTTTATTAGCAGGCCAGTCGTATTTTAGGAGACAGTTGGTATTGATCACCAACACAGCATAGTGATTTGTTGGCTCATGAACTAAATCTTTTCTCTGTGTGTGTGTGTGTGTGTGTGTGTGTCTTCTATCCCTCGCTGCAACACCATCCCTTCATCTCTCACCTCCTCAAGAACGTTTCTTTTTTCTGCCATCATCGTGGATTTGCAGGAAGTTTGAGTGAATAATGGGTTCGGTTGATTTGAGACGACTTGGAGATAATAATGGTGCATTTCTGTTTAATGCATGCATGTGTAATACCAACACTTCCTTCTTCCAGATAGGTGTCAGAACTGGTTATCTTCATTCTTCTGACTCACAAAGTGGAGGACAGCTTCTTGGCTTCGCCTTCCGTTAAATGTCCTCTTAAAGCACATCTCCACGTCTCTCTTACTTCTTTCTCTGGCGTTCATTTGACAGTGTTTATTTCTAATACTTCATGGATCTTTGATGCTTTTTGAAGTCAGAAGGAAGTATTTGCATCTGTTACATCACCGTTTCCTTTTTCCTGGCAGCAGATTGGACACATTCGTTTAAGCAATCCTCTCAGCCCTGCTAGGTGCTTGTAATGTTAAATGTGACCGTGATGTTTGTGCCTTTTCCTGTTTTGGCCTCTTCTGTTTTTTTTTTGTTTTTTTTTAAAATTCACGCGATCTAAAAGCTGCTGACCAGTAACGTTCAACATTGTGGTTGAGGCACAAATGCAATCAAAGGCAACACAGGCTTTGATCCACGGTTGTCAATTCGCATTACCGTGACATCCGACACTTCTTGGTTTGCAGCTGACAGATGTGTTTACACTTGGCAACAGCCAGTGTCGTCATGACTCACTTCAATCATCTAAATGGCACACGGTGACATTGAAGAGCACGGGCCCAACACGAGAGCAGCTACCTTCACTGCATACATATTTATTCTTTTTACGGTCAAGTAGATCAAATTTAAAATAAAGAAGCGAGACGTGGCTGAAACGGCAGAGAGACCGGGGACCAGATGACATACAAACAAAGAGCATGCATATGACATTTTTCCCCCACATAAACAGGTATTCATAGGAGAAGAATGAGCGCGGCGAGTTTCACTGCATAAACACTGTGTGTCAATCTACTCGGCTAATGTGGATTTCACTCTTCAAACTCAGAGCATGAAATCATAGACTCTGCTTTGTTATGGCTGAGCACACGTAGCCGAGCAAAGATAATCCGTGAAAAACGATGCTCAGACACCCGAGTGATTGGAAATATTTCATGGATCTCTTTTACTGCTGTTGTCATTTGAGACTGTTTGTCACCAATCAGATTATCACGCCTGGGAGTGGATGAGGGAAACATTACATGACATCATCAGCCGTGCGCCTATGAAAAGGCCTCTCCTTCCTGGTGTTTGATACGGTGGATCATAAACATCACCTGTGACATTCGGGAGGAAATCTGATTATTTGCAGCTTTGCTAAACGTAATAGCTGAAAATCTGAGACCGGGCTGGCTGTAAACCTGCGTCATAAAGGTGTTTTTATCTTCACAGTTGGGATATTTGAAGCTGGTAAGTTTGCGTGAGGTGGCTCGGATGAGTCAGCAGCACTTCCAAGTCTAATCAGGTGCACTGACCGAAGAACAGCCTTGAATTAAAACGGCCACAAATTGGCAACAGCTGCTACCACGAACACACGTTCACACAGCCTCAGAAATACTTCAGTGATTCGGTAATGTTACATGAATCCACTGAGAAGTTATCTGCATTTACCGGTCGCGCCCACTGCACATCCCCCCCTTTTTTTTTGCCAGTTGGCATGAAAAATTAATAAACTGTCCTTTGAGTCATGACCAATCTTTTCACAAAGGCTTGTGTGAGTCTGTTTATTCATCTGGAAGTTATGAAGCGGGTTTGTTGTGCTGGAGCTGAAAAAGTGGATTGTTCACTTTGTGTTAAAGGTATAATTTACTGCCACAAGATCAACAGGCTGCTTTGAACTAACGCAGTGAAGATGGTGAGGTATAGTTCTACATTTCAAACCTCACCTATGGTCACTGACTGAAAGAACAAAGAAATGTTTACCTGATCAGTTGTGAGTATTGATGCTAACGTGAGTATGATTGATTCGATCCTCCTCATGTGAAATCACATTCTAATACCGCATTTTAACTCTTCATGATCGTATTATTTGCTTCACTATTGCATAACATGATATCACTTTCCCAAATTGTTATAATAAAAGCATCCAGGACCAATATTGGTGATTCTAGGAGTGGTATTGGATTAAGAAGACTCTTGATGACGACTCCCTGTGGAGGTATTCCAGGTTAATGAAGCCCAACTGGGAAAAGACTCAAGGAGGGACCCAGAATCCAAAGGGGGGATTATAAATCCCATTTGGCCTTGGAAGGCCTTGGGAATCCCCTTGGAACAATGACTGGAAACCAGACGTGGGCAAAGGATCGAAAATTAATAAACAGATGGATGTGACTCAAGGTTATTTATTGACTGAAAGGCAATTTACCTTGAGCATAACCACACTTATAGATTCATATCCATAAGTAGATTAAACTTTACCCTAAAATTGCTTTTTTCACAACCTGTGAAAGAACTCCATCGCTCATTACAGTCTGTTCCCACGAGCCCACATGGACGGACGCATGTAAAATGTGGCTGCTGATTGGACAAGCTGTTAAAACAGCAGTTCCACTTAGATAATCAATGCAACCGTAGCGGTAAACAGAGTACAATCCGCTATTCTGTCCACATGCCAGTGATGTGTGACAGAACCGCTAAAGTGACTCTTAAACTTCAGCCAGTGAGGCCACTCAGCTTCCTCCCACTTGTTCTGCTGTTTGACCTTGCAGTTTGATTAAATGGCTGATTGAACACGGGGAGGGCGGAAACACCCACAGAGATGGCCCTGCACACACACACCACACACACACACACCACACACACACACACACACAAAGAGACAGCCAGGCAGATAACCACAGATAACCATGCCCACGTGTGCAGGCAGAGATAAACACACACTGATGTAATGATGCAGCTAGAAGGGCACACACACACACACACACACACCACACACCTCTTACATCCACCCGCTCTTCCTGTCTACTTAAATCATCAGTGTTTTATTCCAGCTCACTGTGATCAGTCAGTAACTGTTGCTCTGTGCCGTGGCGAGGAGGACATGGCGCCGTTCGCTAAGACGACATAGTTTGGAACATTTTTCAAGCTTAATCCTGCCATGTAGATTCATTTGGTGTATATTATACAAAATCGGGTCCAATAAGTATTGTGTTGAGGTGGGGCTGAGGGAGGGTCTCAGTGCTCTTAAATCCCTGTGAATGTCTGTGCCAGGCCACCCTCACATGCTATGTTTAGACTGGAGATGTCATAATGGAAAGTATTAGTATTTAATGATCAAAGGATTTGCTGTCCTGCCAAGAATAACATTGTTGGAACAAAATGTGTTTCCTGAAGGAAAATGTGGTCACAAAAAAAAAAAAAGAATAAAAAAAAGAAAATATGAAAATTGGATCTCAAAAACCCACAAAATCTGTATTTATACAGTACGACAGGATTGACAGATGGACGTCTATCTTAAAAGAGTCCTCCACTAATTCAGCACAACACTGAAGGATCCATGACTGACAGCTTTACTCAAAAGAAAATATCAAAAATCGATGCAGCAGAATTAGAGATTTTTCTTTGTCAAAACTAGGCTCCTACTTTACCCACAATGCAACTCACTGCTGACAGTTCAGGAAGATTTACCTGCCACGTGTGACAGAATAGTTATTGGTTTGTGTGATCGCTGAGCTCGGAGCGATTGTGCAAATTGAGGAGTTATGCAGAACCTTAAAAGCAAAGTGTAAATGCAACGACGCGGACAGATTGAGACAGATGCTGTAAAGGTGTTAATGCTCCCTCCTCCGCAGGAAACATACATAATCTTTACTCCTCTCAGTCGTCACGGCGCTTTACAGGTTACGTCCCCCGTCGTAAAAAGCAGCTGAATTACACTTAAATTGCAGGCCATCTCTGTGACACGTAAGAGGCTCCAGGAACAAAGTGACTCCAGCGATTTCAACACAGAATCTAGTCACTCAGACGGTCGTTGTAACGTTTCTCTGATCCCCGATTAGCTAAAACCACTGAGTGATATTTGTTGGTGAGAGTCGGAGCTGTGTTGAGGAGGAAGGAGATGCATTTACTCCATCCTTCATCCTGGATATTCATTCATGTGTTGTGTTAGCTAATGGATAAATGTTAGCCAGCTAGCTTTAACTGTTATTATTGTGCCAGAAACCTGTACGCGTGCTAGGTTAGCAAACTTGCATGTAGCCGGGGAAAGAAGGAAATTATAGACATACAAGATGTAAATGCAACAGTTACTCAAGAGGGGTTCCTACATTGGCATCGCAACTTGGAAGTGTAGGGCAACTGACCAGGCTGCTGTATTTGATGCACTGGGAGTGAGAAGGGATCGACAAATGACAAATGTAAATTACTTCAGTGTTAATTTCTGGATTATTTACTTTATGGTTGCATATAGATTTGTTGACGGGGCACAGCATGCAGGAAAATGTGCCAGGAGAAATCAAGTTTGTGGATTTTGTCCCACATCTTTTACGATATAGCTGCATTAGGAAGTGATCGGCTTGCAGCTGTGGACACTAACGCTCAAATATAAGTCATTGGATATTTTAATAAAACAGACTTGAGGATTTCAAACTAATCCCTTGATGCAGATATTATAGATTACCGTTAATGTTATTTCACTGCATGTGTCTGAGGGACAGTGATTATACGTTCTGTGTCAGTCTCTGTATTAAAGTGCTCCACAGGTGCACACGCGTTCCTGAGTTATCTTGCAGAATTTGCATTTCATCTCATTCAGCGGCTTGAAACGCGACACGCACGTACAGTAAATCAGAGAGGAAACCCCCCCAGGCACACTGACATCAGCGTACAATAGGCAGGTAATATCTCCAGCACGGGAGAATTGATTTCATTCCACACTGTAGTAAGAGCCGGCTTGTAATCCGCAGTGATAACAGAGAAGTTATTTAAAAAGACACACAAAATTGATTGGAAGGCCCTCTCCTCATACATATGTAATGCTGTGGGATGGTGGAGATACGTGTAAATCATGTTGATACCATACGATACCTCCAAGTACACAAGAGAGAAGCTGCATTCTCACTGCTGCCGTATTAAACTGGGCATGTGTGGGAGTCACTGTGAAAGAACATAGAAGAAGAGAGAGGACACGGATGTTAATCAGAGAGCTCTGCGCCCGTCTCAGTCCACACCGTCACCTGAACTCCAGCCAGTTTGATTAGAAATGGAGAATTACCGATTTAAGACTCGGACCTGTTACAAGCGGCGCCGCCTCCTCGTTGGATTTGTTAACCTCAGACGCTATTTTAATTCTTCCCCACTCTGTTTATGAGCAAAGGGCAACATAGAAGAAATATTCATGTGGCAGGCTTTTCCAGTAATCAGCATCATATCAGCTGCTAATTAGCGTTAGTTTTCTTAATGGCTAAAATTAAACTTCGGGCTGTTAATTTGCTCCCTGACAGCTGCTGTCTGCGCTCACAGATTGGACCTGAAGAAGAAGACGCTACCTCTCTGCGACCTTCTCGTCTGGCAAATGCATATTTTTAAATCGAGAAAATTAAGTAGAATCACTGAATGAAACTTTTATGATCATCACATAAATATTGTATAAAGCTAATAGTTCAGTCTCAGGACTTTGGGAGTTCAGGGGAAAGTTGTTCATATGATAAAAAGCCGTAAAGTCAGGAGACTTCAACCGTTACTCCACTGAAACAGAAATGTTTAAACTAGAAAATATAAAAGCTTTTTGCGAAATCAGGCTCCAGGCAGCTGGCAGATAACTGCTTTCATGTCGTCATTATAGACAAATTAAATCAATGAACATTTTGTTCATAGTAACTGAGAGTTATACATTTATCTTTGTGACCTCTATGGGAAAGATTTCTGTGATAATACACAGCCTGCCCTGTTATTATATTATGTATTATCGTTAGCTTGATTGAGGAAACATTCAACTGTATCACTCACACTAGAGGGGTCAGCATGTGCCAATAACTGTGACTTTATGGTTTTTGTTTTTGAGAGATGTTTTCTACGGAAGCCCTAAAGGGCCATGCATTCATACATGTTACTTCCTCCATTTTCCTTTGAACACAGTTAATTTCATTTGTTTTCTCGAGATCTAAAGTTCTTTTCTCGAAATAACAACTGACATTTTCCCGAGATAACGAAACTTTGTTTTCCCGAGATAACGAAACTTTGTTTTCCCGAGATAACGAAACTTTGTTTTCCCGAGATAACGAAACTTTGTTTTCCCGAGATAACGATATGATTAATTCATGGAGACGCCCGGGACCTTGTCGCTGGTCAGCTATGTAGTTAACGACGACATCAGGCTCACTTCGATTGCGCCGCTGATAAAGCTGAAGACTTGCTAACCGTCTTTTTAGATTAAGCACACTAATCTGTAATAGTGAGGCATAATGCTGTTTCAGCCTGTGTCGGGCCTCGATTAAAAAGATATGTGACGCTGTGATCGATATGCTCCTCTGATATTGCTACACTGAATGATGTTTCCTGCTATGATTTAATATATTACACTATCGTTTTGTTTTCTCAAGATCTCAAATCAATTCTATCGTTATCTCGGGAAAACAAAGTTCCGTTATCTCGAGATCTTGAGAAAATGATCCTGTTATATCGGGAAAATGAAGGAAATAAAATAAAATAAAAATAAAATGCTCAACAGACGAAGTTGGTGACTATCTTGGTGAACGTGGTGGAGCACGTAGCGGCGAAAGGACGAGATGTTTCCCTCAGGATTTGTTGAAGAGCTAAAAGAAAACGAGGAGACTCCAGGTGAAGTTCACCGTATCAGCCTCTGAGGTGATGATATGCCAATAAGTTGCATCACGACTGTTTCTGCTGCACTGTGATACACTCAGATGTTAAAAGCTGATCCTAATTAGATTTCCTGAGGGACTGGACAGGATTCAGGTTCATTAAGTAGTTTCACGACCAGATTTAGATTTAATATCAGTGCTATTAAATCCCGACCCTGCCTCATGGTGAGCAGCTCATTGTCTCTTTTCACTGCAGACGGTTATAGCAGGAAAAACACAGGTGTTGCCAACGACGTGACCGATAAGCCGTCACAGAGTGACATGACAGTGAGCCATCACGAACAACACCAGGACCCTGAAACTGAAGCAGCTGAAGCAAATCCAGCCGTCACTGATGTTATTATTCAGGACTCATCGTATCATTTCAGTCTGTGCGGCCAAAGTGAGTGTTTGTTATTCTTGAAACTTGAGACGGATGGTGCTTCAACAGTAAGAGTGCAGTATTGTGCTCGGCAGTGATTTTTTTCCCCTCCTGAAATAAATGAACCTGAGGGGACAAGCTGAGCTGCATGCCATCGTACTGTATCATATTGCAGATTACAGAGTTTTAACCAGGTAGTCTGTGACAAATTACTTTTTTAAAGCAACCCCCTCAATCCCTTTGGCCCGTACGGTTTCACCTGGAGCCTCGCTGCATCACTCCTCTTCTTCACTGTAATCCTTTATGACGCCGCCTCGTACACCATCCATTTAGAGTGAGCTGCCAGACATATTGAGACCTAACTCTGACCATGTGTGCACGGCTGTGGCAGCTACAGTAATCCAGATGCGAGAGGTGGAAGCCGGGACGGGAGGAGGGAGGGGGGGGGGGCGAGTAGATGCTACCTAGATCCACGTCCCAGTTCTCCTCCAACCCTCCTCTGTTTCCCTGGAGACTGATACCAGTCAACACCCCACCGACCAGTCAAGTCATGCCAGGCCCGGCAGATGGGACAGAAGAGGGTTTCATCTTTGGCCACGACTGTTGGAAAATCAGAGGAAGGAGAAGGAGAGGGAGGGTGGAACTGATGGGAAAGCCATGTGTGGAATATGTGACCATCCGTGGACTCCGAGGGCCTCAAACGGCTCATGAAAGGGAAAACCTGCTAATGTGTGCCTTTGCGAGCTTTGTGTGTGTGTGTGTGTGTGTGTGTGTGTGTAGATGTCAGTGTGGATGTGTGCGTTTGAAACTGCGAGGTGCTAATTGCTAATAAGCATGTTTGTAGTCAGCGGTGATCCAGCTCCGGAGCTTTACTTCAGCCGTTGTCATCACGGCGCAGAAACATTTACAGCGCAGGCAGCGGCACAGTGTGCAGCGAGCAGGTAGCTGGTAATTAGGAAGGGAGGGACTAATAAATGTCACACTGTGCGCTACTTCCAGGTTTTAAAAGGAAATGATGTGACAAATAAAGACTAACGGCTTAAAGGTGAGGAACGGGCAGAGAAAAGAGTTGTTCTGCTGTCAGACTCCTTCAGGGTCATTGAGAAAGCAGAAAATAAAAGATGTGCTGATGTCTTCTTGTACTGCTTTTTATGTTTCATTCATGTTGTATTAGAAGATTGTTGCACTTTACAACGCAGCTCACATTTTGTTGGCGAGTATTAAACCGCCCCCCCTCTCACATTTACCAACATCTATCTTTTAACGTCCATCTTCAGGTCTGCTCGTCCCGGTTTCCTCCCCGTCGTTAGCAGCTCTCTACAACCTGTCCACCTCTTTTTTTTTTTTAATAAAAGCTGCACGTTAAAGAATAAATCTGAACCTCTTTGCTGCTTCAAAACTTAAAGGCCTCTTTTCTAACCATCTCTAAAGGTTTGACGGGAAACAGCAGTTTTAAATGCAAACAACAACCTCGAGGAGTTTCACAGAGGCGTCTCATCATCTCGATGCGTAGCGGCGCTCACTCTGCAACACCGTGCACACGAGGAGAGCGCTCCTTCATACTGATGAACCTCCACCGAGCTTTTGGAACTATTAATCACAACTGAAGTGAGACTTTGTGGGTCGGTGTCTGTTTTCCATGTGCCTCTCAGACGGACCTGTTAGATAACTGTTGGCTTTGTGGGGCGCCCCGAGGTTCTGCTCTGGGTTCTGCTCCTGCACTTGTTGCTTTGTTAACAATATTCAGTTATGCTTTTCTACTAGGCATCACAATCAGTGCGTTTACATGATGCTCAGGAAAACCGAATTACTGGGTTAGTCCGACTATGATCGGATTTTTAAGATGCATGTATACACATTACTCTGACTAAAACCGGACCGGATCATGTTTCTCATATTCGGATTAAAACATCTAGATTATTCGATTGATAGTCGCATTACTCCTGCATGTATTCGTTCCATCAGATCGGATTTTTACGATTTAAGGCTTTTGAGTCTCACAGTGACTGTTTTCACAATGCAAACTCATTTTCCTCTATTATTCCGAACATGACAATATTCAGAATTTGACACAGGTCATGTAAACGACATAGATATTCCTAATTAGGCCTCATAACGAACTCACTTTCCTAATAAGCCATGCGGGATATGCCAATATCATTCTCTGGACATTTATGTAGCGCAGGAAGAAACACACAAAACACGCAAAAACTCAGAAAGACTTGGATAGCAACAGGTTTTTTGGATGTGTATAAATATTGCAACGCTGACCTCTTCAAAAGGAATATTAGTGGGATATTAATTTTCCATGTAAACCAGGTAAATCTTGAGGAAGTTAGCAACAGTAGCTAATCCAGCTGGGCTAATGTCGGTGTTTACTTGTGGTCGCGCTGTAAAATTTGAGTTTTCAGAGGTTAATGCTCTTCTTTTAAACCTTTAAACACTGAACATGTGCTGTATAATGTTATTTACATCTGGTCACACGGCAGGTTTACAGTCAGACAAACAGTCCTTCATGTTTTTGAAAAGTTAGTCAGACTATTCTTCTGTTCTTCTGTTCGCCTGTTCTTGTGTAACCCATGTAGACTGAAGCTCACGGGGAAGTGTGTGTGATTAGGGCTCAGTAATGTGGTGGCGAGACAGGTGGAGGAGGTGGAGGAGGTGGGAGGTGGAGGAGGCGGGGGTGTCGGGCCTCGCTGTCACTGATGCTGTATGACTTCTCTCTCAGCTGATGAGATCTGGTCACCGTGGCTCGTCAGTCAATTCACCCTGACACACACACGGACCGGGCTAATTGAGCATCACCACCCCTGTGCCCTTCCAATTACACGATCGCTTCGGAGATGGAAAAAAATAAATCTATTGTCTGTGTGTGTGTGTGTGTGTGTGTGTGTGTGTGTGTGTGTGTGAGACAGATTGTAAACTGGACTGTGCCCTTGCAGAGGTTGGCATTGCATTTAAAGGGACAGTTACAGGGTCAGCAGAGACCTGTCAGCTGTGACTGAGTCTGGGGTCGATTAATATTATAAAATCAATAAATATATAAAAGATTATTATAGTACAGAATCACGTATGTAGTGGTTGTAGGGTCAGCTCCTTGAAAGCGTTGATCTACAGCCATAAAATACAGTATTATATAATAAATAATATGAAATAAGTAATAATAATATTGTGTCATTGTGTCATTTATTATCATTTATCAGAAATGTGTGTGTATTTATTTTTCTTCTTTATGCACAGGATGCTGTTGAACTTTCACTTTTTATTATTTATTTTAATATATTTCTAATTTTAATTAAATCATACATTTGGGAAAGGTGCTGTTGTATAATACATACTTGCAATACATTTTTGTCCCACGACGCTGGTAAGGATGCGTGACAAACAATATTTAAGAGCACAACAGTGCAGGCCGGGCACGTAAATGAAAGCCACACCATCACGATAAACATGCAGATGTCATTGATCTGGTTCTGCACAGCTGGTCCTTAGTGGCACTTGTTGATGGTGCCAAGATGAGGCTGAACCAGGATACGGGTAATCTGTAAATCTGATGGAAAGAGATCTGTCGGAGGGGAAACCTTTCAAAGACGGGTTTGCAGATCCCCGAGCACGATCACAGGAAACACTATCCCCCTCAGAGTGGATGAGTTAACCAGACCGAGGGAACAGTTCGATTCGCTCGCCGGATGTTGTGTGTGGGATTGATTTACCGCATCAGAACAGAACGAGACGACAGCGTCCTGGCTGGGAGAGAGAGAGAAAGCTCGGACTGTACTTGTGCAGACAAACACACTAACACACACATGCAGGGACAAACACAAAGAGAACAGACACACACACACACACACATGCCTTCACAAGGACAAATCGTTTGCATCGACACCTGTGTACACACAATTACATCTGTGGAAACATAACAGAAGTGAAAAAGTCTTAAGAAGTCCAAAAACATATAGAACATATTGTAAATATACAGTCTAATAAAGTTATTACTTTGCTGGAGCTTTTTTGACCTCTTTTGAACCTAAATAAATACAAGATTGCAACAAAAATAGATGTAAGGATTCATACTCGCGGTTCACAGGAATGCACATTGCCAACATTTATTCTGGCGACTGGCCTGAGGTGCCAGCCAGGAGTGAAAATACTTTAATGAGCAGAAATTCACTCTCAATAAGAGAGAATATGACTCCATGTCAGGGACAGACTGAAACAAGGAGAAAACAGAATGAGAGTGGACGGACAGGCGGAGGTTCTTCTCGTGTCGCAACAGCAGCTGAGATTTGGCCACACACAACACTTTGATCATGTCATAGGATGTGTTGAAAAATGTAGATAAAGCTGATACACACACACAAGACAGAAGGTTGCAGTGACTTTGCTTTCACACACTCATACATTTTGAATGAATATCACCTTAAAAAATGCTAAATAACAACGAACCGTAACCAGTTTCATGACTGCAGCCTGGATCCTGAGAAAAGTAGCTTGACGTCTGGTAGTTTAAACATCCTCACAGGTAACCAAACATCTTCTTACAAAGACAGGAATAACTAACAGCTTCAGATGCAGCACAAGATATTTGTCATGTCAGAACATACGGTAATACTGAGCAGCGTTCTGCAGCGGGGAACATGAGAAGAGGTCAGCGAGGAGCCAATTTATAAAGAGGAATAAGCTTTCTACTGTGCGTTTGGTTGAAGTATGAGTCATTGTGCAGGTCAGCGTGTGAGCTTGTGTGTGTTTTTAATTACACTGTATGATCATGCAGACCTGCATCAAAGGGAGAACGGGTAAGACAACCCGCCCACAGCCAAGAGTCAAAGAGCGCGGGGATAACCTCGATCTGTTTATCGTAGAGAGGCTGAAATCTTATAGCGACGGCTCGGTAAACATGTCAAAATGTCGGGTACGAGTGCACGTAGACATCATCCGTAACACCAAGTTCTGTGCTCGCAATAATAGGCCTCCTGATTGTAAACATTGTTAACCGCGTGCCACAGTGCATAAATCATGTTCCGTCAACACAATGCTGGCAGGAGAGGTCGGGGGTTATGATAACTAATAGGCAGATGGGGAGAACAGTGGTGTACGGGATGCGAAAGCAAAGGCAAACATAAGGTAAGCGCAGGGAAAAGCGGAGGAAAGTGAGAATAATTGCAGGCTCGGGCCGAAAGTGCTGCGTCGGTTCATTAAGGCAGATAGATTCTGGGGCTCTTGTGTCTGTTTGGCTTTAAATGCTGTCATCCTTTAATGGGGATTACCTCTTTTACTCTGATTCTCTTGTCGGCCATGTCGGCTGCTGGGTTTTTTTTCTGCTTGCCTCAGCAGAAACCAGGCGATGAAGGGAGGTAACAAAGAGGGGAAGAGAAACTAACGGTACGTAACGTCATTTATTTTTATCCACAGATTAGGACGCTGACGTTAAACTGCGTCCACAGCTTCTGTACAACATGAGAAAATGTGGTTTTAGTAGAATTTCCCGCATCAGAGCAAAAAAGAAAAACACTTTTTTTGTGTTTCACATGTTTCATGTAATGAATCTCATTCTTACTGTTTCCTGGCAACACATTTCATTAAGATGAAAACGGCAGAAATCCACATTGGGTCAAAAGGTATTTCCCTAATGAGGTACGCTGGTTTATTTTCGGTGGCGGTCTGTGCGTGTGCACCCGTGAACGGCAACGTCGCCCTCGTCTTTGACGACTTCTACCATCTCAGCTGCTCGTTAAAATGACAAATGTGCAACACAAACAATTGATTATGGCTGCTTTATTGTCGGTGTGTAATGTCCCTGTCGCTGGAGAGAATCGGTTTTGTTGCGAGAGTTCGCGTCTCGGCGCCGCGGCTGAAGTAATTGAAGAGGATAAACTGTCAGAACACAGTGCGGTGATAGAAACGGCGTCCCTCCCTGAAGTTATTACACACAATCACACACGTACCTCGCAGAAACACAAAGACACACTGTGAGCGAGCGCTGTGGGAGGCTTTACGAGCGGCAAACTTACTTTTGAGCGTTTCTCCCCGAGCTGGTGCATCGCCTGTGATTGCTCCATTTGTCTTCTTTACTGTACATCGGCCTTATTCACTCCGCCCACTAAACAGTCCTAAAGTGAGTAAATGTGGCCATAATTCACAGCTAGAGGTGCTTTTCAAAGACCCGGGATATTCTCTCATAGTGCCTTCTCTTACTCTTCCATGATGAGATGAAGGAACAGGAGAGGAATACAAACAGGAACACGATGGACCAAAACCTCCTACCGTACAGATCTAGATCTGGTTAGCATGGAAGAAGAAGAGATGCGTTTCTGAACACAGCTGATTTGCAGGATGCATGGCGAGGATGTTATATTCATTCATGGCTACGAAGGATTAATGAAACTTAAACTAAATGTTGTTTTCGTGCCGTTCCGTTAGACTACTGAGCGGCTTCCTCCTTCAGGCTGTGAGACCCTGAAATCCATCCTTTCTCTTTTAATTTGATGATTATCTGACCTGTCAAGTCGAAATCTGAAAATCATTTATAATAACTGAGGAAATCATCAAATATTCGGTCTCACGTGCACGTGTAGGTCATGATGAGTGATAATTACAACAGTAATTACAAACTTTCTCACCAAAAAAACAAGCTGGTGATGAAAAACGACTCTGCACACATTCCTCATCTGAGACGAGCTCCTATAAAATCATAAAAAAGGAATATTGCACAATGTTTTTGACAACAGCAGCCCTGCAGTGGCAGTCCTGCAGCTAGCTCGGCTAACAGAAGAAGAAGAAGAAGAAGATGGGAGGAACGAGAAGAGATGCAGAACAAAGCAGGCTGAGGTGTGGAGGTAGAGATGTGTTTCTCTCTCTCCGGCTCGTCCCTCATTTCCTTCCCGCGTCTCTTCTCTCAGCTCGGCCTCTGTTCTCACTCTCTCTCCTCTCTCTCACTTCAAGCACAGGCTGGAATTACAGGCTGGAACAGACGGCCTTACAGCTCATTCATAATGAATGAAGGAACAGTTTAATGACTCTGTCCACTCAGAGACACCCCTCGCCGCCCCCGCTCCTCCTCCTCCTCCTCCTCCTCCTCCTCGCTGCCCGGGCTCGGGCTCTGAACGTGGGCTAATGATGTCACCTTTGGCTCCCCGGGGGGGGGGAAACACAGATAAGCCCCGTTCTCTGTTTGCTTTAATTATACATATGATAAATGCCTTCATCCAGCTGATAGATAATTAGGATCGGATGCCATTGGCTGCACTGCTACTCCAGCTCATAAACAAGGGGACCAACAGTGATGGAGTGAAAAAGGAGACGAGCAAACCGGAGACGGCGAGGACGGGAGGAACAGAAGAGGAGAGGGAATCCGTCAGTCTGCGCGGGGACGCAACAGATTGACAGATGAGGGTGTGGAAAAAAAAGAGGGATAAAGCAGAAAGAGGTGAAGAGAGCAAATCTATCACTTTAATGACCGGGTGCAGCCTTCTCTGTTCTTTAGAGGACGATCGGCACGGTGACCTGCCGGCTGTTAGCGTTAGCTCCCGGTGACGGATGAGCCATCGGGATGAATAGCGCTGACAGGAGTCTAAGCACTAATTTCGCCCCAGCAGACAACAGTACAGTGTGCTGCTGACTGTGGCAGTCAATCTGCAGCATTTTTATGACTTCTGTGAAAAATGGGCCTTTGTGCTGGCTCTACATGGCACATGAAAAATTCAAAAGGCGACTAAGTGCTCTGTTGATTACCTCCGAGACGCAGAGGCTGTGAATTCTTTGTAGTTTTTTTTTTGGGGGGGGAGAATTTGTCGAGGTTTTTGAACAACGGCTGTTTCATTAATGTGACAGTTTCCTTTAAATTCCTCTCATTATGTGAATACGAATCACAGATCTTCATGTTTTTCAGTAATAATGTCATTCACTTTTGCATCTTTACCTCCAGAAGTTTTGGTGATTTTAGTATTTAGACTGTTTTGCAACTCGCTGCTGCTATAAATACTCCACAGACCTGCAACTAGTTTGTGCACCTGTCGTTGAAACTGAATGTTGATCATAGAAATATTAAATATAATGATGTTAAAACCACCAGGACAACTTGAACACAGATTACATTTATCAGGCTCATATCACAAAATGTCTGAAAACTGACTGGACCTTTGTTTTGTATTTAAATGATCCCAAATGCTTCCAACACTGACAAACCCAGAAAAATCTATAATTTCACTCAAGATTACGGTTCATTTGGTCAGAAAAGCGAGGAAGGAAGTCAGCAAGCCTGAGTAAACACAACATGAGAGAGACAGATTTTCATCAACAACGTGATCCCACTCGACTGGTGTCTTTTGATTTAAATGAGACACCCGGCAGCAGAAATTACACGCTGTGCATTTAAATGAAGGATATTTTGCTTTCTGGGAAACTTTGATACGATTTGAACGTCTTGCTTAAACAAATTTGACCAAATAACTACTCATTGTCTCATAAAGTCAGGAAATTGTAGTGTCGGGCATTAACTTATGATAAAACAATTTTACCCTAACTTAATGAAAGCTGTTCACAGCTACCTGGACGAATTAGCCGGCGCTGCCCGGAACACATTTTTGTTGTTGTTGTTGATTTATCTCCATTTGCAAAGCGTCCACGGCTGTGAACGGCTCTTGTAATGACTTCATTTGGGTCCTGCCGCGGCCCAGGTGCTGCTAAATGAGATTACACAGCTGGTTATTTCAGAGGTGTCAGCGAAGAGGCTCCGGCTGTAGAGGAGGCCGCATCAGAGGAACGCTAATTGACTGATTGGACTCCTTTAGAGGGACTTCATCATCAGAGACACAGCGTCACCGAGAGCTGACGGAGAAGAAACTGTGTCGCTGCATGTCTCCTCTGAGGCTGTGACGTGTGAAGTCTGAAGATGAACCCACATTTCTGGGATAAATACGCCATCATCATCCGTAAAATGTTTGGTTTCCAAATCAATCAAATCATGTAATTCGGTGCCTGTTTTGACAACATGTCTCTGAACAATGTTTCAATGGGAGACATGGCAACAGAGGACGCAATGAAACTAAAATGGGTCTGAATGTTATTGGAAACATTTGAAACAACTCGATAAAATATAGAACAACTCTTGCTCAAAACACCAAAGCGAGGCTCCTGTCTGTGAATACTAACATCGGCCTTGCACTGAAAAAACACGTTATTCTTTGCGCTGATATTTGAGAATTAGTTCATGAATGATCTCAGAGTGTGCAGCTTTGGGACGGACTGACTACGGATAACTTGGCTGTTTGTCTTTTCCCACCAGGAATGCATCTATTTTAAATACCGACCTGACGTACCACTTTAAAAAACAGCGCGTGGACTCGACGGAGCTTTGAACCGAGAAATTTAAAACGATGACCCACATAGCATTTCCCCGCTAAACAGCCGTGGAAAAGTGCTTTCAGATATCAATCTCACGGCGAAAACAAATCAACAGCCGTACGAGAAATGACACACAGCTGCACAACAAGACCAAACAATCAGTCTCTATTTTGGTCTGCGGCTGCAGCCGACTCCCAGATTGATTCTGAGCAACATCTGAGATGGTTACAGACGACCTTTCCTCTCCACTTCTCGGCTGATGATAAACGCGGTCGTCAGGTAGGCCCCTCTGACCCCCCGAGAGCCCATATCCTTTTGAACACAGAGCCTGATTACCCTGGAGAACACACACACACACACACACACACACACACACACACACACACTCACAAAAACTCGTTGTGGCCTTGAGGGAAATGAGAGTGAGAGGCAGATCACTCTTTCTTGTCCTCTGGCCTCGGACAGGTGGACTCTTTCCCCAAATCCCACCTGGGTCATTCTCTGTGGCTGATCAGGGGCAAGCAATCTATGTGTGTGTGTGTGTGTGTGTGTGTGTGTGTGTGTGTGTGTGACACCTCCCTAGATGACTTTGAAACAATGATTGTATCTCCAGGGAAAGAGATGGCGGCTGTATAAAACTGATGGCGTGTACGACCCTCATGTGATGTCAACAATATCACATTTTATTCGGTGTGCCGTCGACCTTTCTGATGCCGGTCGCGGTCGTTTCAACAATGAGAAAATATTTCTCAACTTCCCGTCTGCTAGTACACGTCCCGTATCTGAAATACTTTTCTAAAACAACTTCACAAATAATCTATATTACTGAGCAACTGCTTTGTTTGTGTGTCACCATGTGGAGTCGTCTGGACACTCGAGGCTAATGACTGCGAGGTTTAGAGATAATTCCATTAATGGCCCAGTTGAATAAACTAATTAAAATGTCACAGAAGAATTGTGTGTATTAATAAACCCCAACAAACACAGTAGTGGAGCAATCCCATCTAACGGCTTCATGTGCTGTTGTAAAACAATGATGTAGAACAATACAAAGCTTTTGGCACGAAGTGTTCGATCATCGTTAGAGACGCGTTTGGACCAGGGCCCTGTGGTTTTCACACCAGTCTGGATCTTTTGGTCCTTTAAAGCTCGTTTAAAATTCATCTGGAAGTGTTCGTCAGAGCAACAAGCTGTTGACAAGTGCCTACGTTGGTATGAAGCTTATTGTGATGAGATTTGAATATATTTTAATCCTTTATACCCCCAAAAAGAAACACTGTACAAGGTTAAAAGGTGCAGGTCAATAAACCATTAGGAGTGTGTGGCATCTTATAGGAAGTCTTATGAATATCTGTTAAAAAATAGGATATTTAATTTAAAAAAACCTAAAAAAAACTACTAGAATTTATTTTAAAAAAGTACATTTGTGTACTTCATTCATGTCTCAGTCTGTCTCCATCAGAAATCAACCTGCTCGTCCTTTCAAACACACTAAACGCCCGCAGGAGGATGTTTTAATTTCCACAATCAAGGAGTTACCTATATCACTATTATCTATTACACTGGATATGACGCAAAACAAAACAAATGTTTTTACACTTTTAAACACTCATAAAAAAAACTATTGCACACAAAAAGATAAGAGACAAAACATTTGCAGCTCCAGTATTTTGGGCCACACTCACTGCTGTCAAGCCACTCAAGATGGAGAAGAATACTTCCAGTCCAAGGACACGGCGACCATGACACAGAAGTACAATACAAGACATATCTACAGTCATAAATACACAGCCTTGTAAATAAAATCCCACTGATGTGTGACTCCTCTGTCGGCGTCTTCTGGCGCGGTGAAAGCGAGCACATCTTTAACCCCGAGGTGGTGAATGTTGGCACCGTGTCAAGAGGAAGTAAAGAGAAGAAAAAGATGCCTGTTGAATTATTGAAAGCGTGAGGGACATTTCAAGAACAAAAGAGTCCCCTTAGATAAATGCCACCGAGACCTGCTTCCCTTGAGAGGATGTTTATCAGTCAGCCTTCCCACAATGCACCTGGGTTGCACACAAGAGGCACGTACAGATACACACAGACAACGGCTGCTGCAGATGAAGGCTGCTCAGTAATGGTGGCTGCCGTTAGTGTGTGGAGGTTCCTCACTCGTCATGTTCAAGGCAAAGCACGCATAAAAACAGTTGATTCATCCAAAGAAGGGATTCAGAACCCAGGTCCAATAATGCTGCCGAGCCTGTGCGATGGTCCGTAAACCCTCTGTGGATGCTTCAGTAAATAAAGGGCGATATATAGCGATTGGAGAAAATATTTAAAAAGCTCTTTTGTTACCTTACGGATCAAACTCATCTCCACAGTAACCAGCTTCTCTGCTTTCTGCATCGTTCCTGTTCCACGGTCAAACAGCTGTATGTTTGCATCTTGTTGGGCTCAACAGACCCAGTTTGTAAAGTGGAAAACCTTGAAGAGGTACTCGGCCAACAAAGAGAGTCCACAGCAGTGGTGGCAGCTCTGAGAGGCTTAAATGTTCATTGTAAATATACGGCAGCTGACAGTTGAGAGTCGAAAGTTTTCTATTTAAAATGTTTGCCTTTATGTGGTCGACCTCTGAGCTGGGCTGCAACACAAGCTTACTTCAAAATTATAATATTCTTTAATTCCTTTTTTCTGCAACCACATTTTTGGAGTATTTCTATCAGCACTTTCTGCACATGATGTTCCTCAGCAGGGCTGCTGGATAGTTCGTAACACATCTACTGCCATGAAGGAGCAAAAACACATCAAAAAATGTGAACTATTGCGATTTTGCTTGTGTGAGCTCTTGGAAAACCGGACATTGGTCCAGTCAGCAACACCTATAATAATAATAACGTGCAGATTCTTTTGGGTAAAATGCAAAACGCCCAAATCACCATAATCAATCAATCTGATGTATCTCCACCTTAGAGGTGATGTTTGTCAGCAGAATAACACAAAAACCACTGAACGGATGCTTCTTGTTTTTAAGGTCCATTCTGATTTGGCTCTCTCTCACAAAGCCCTCCAAGATGAGCTTGAGAAAGAGAAACAAAGGCATCTTCTTCTGTCCGGATGTATGAGGGCTTGGGTTGCTGAAACGCTGTGCACAGTAGGAGGGAGACTACAGAGGGTAAACAGAGAGAAGGTCCAGAGTCTCTTCTCATTTCTCCCCTTCTTTCATCCCTCTTTCTCCAAATCCCCCAGCCGAATTAATGTCTTGTTTTGGCTAATCTTCACAGGCCATGGTGGTGGCGAGGGCCGGGCGGGGGTTCACTGAAGAGACCCCAGAAGGGCCCCGTGGCCTGAGTGCACCCCCCGCGGTCTATGGTGCTTCGCCTTCCTTGAAGGACGGATCCGCCACTCGCTTACTGGCTGCTCCCAAAATACGTCCCCCTGCGAGCTTCCTGTGCATAATTGTCCCCAGCTGTAACACTGGGGATAAATGGGGCCGTGGAGACAACAGATTTGTAATTTTGGGGTGAGAGTGAAAAGGGAGAAAATTGGTAGCAGGCCACAGAAATTAGCATTCTTTTGGCTTTAGAGGGCATTAAACATTAAATAGCTGCAAAGTCCCTGAAGTACTGGGGTCTTGGGAGAGAGGCTGGTGGGGAGGGGGCAGAGATCAGAGCTTCAGAGGGTTTTTGTTCGGGCCACAGATGGTTGGCTTCACCAGACTACGTACCTCCTGCCGTGTTTAGCCCAGGAGACAGTGCAACTGTCTATTATTGATGCTTGTTTAGAAGGTTTCGCTGCGCTTCGTTGGCATTCACTTATCGGCTTTCATGTGTCTGGTGAAACGCTTCAACACAATAAAAAATAAACAATCTAACAGTATAACCACACAACGATCAGCCAAAGGTACAATAAGCCAAAAATAGTGTTTTATCACCGATTATACAACCTTTTTAACTGTATGATTGTTGGATTGACGCTGTCTTGTAATCATTTATTTATCTATGTATTTAATACTACAGCAACATTATGTAGTAATTCCTATATGGTGTCGATTTCCGTTTCTGAGTGCAACACAGTTGTTGTTTAATACAAATCCCAGATTTCTGTCACAATTTGTCAAATGTAGTCTAACGTTACGTAGGAACTATGATCAAAACTTCAGCACATCATAGCAATGTTATGTCCTGTAGTATATATGCATGCCCAATCATTTTAGCAATGTGCGGTCTGAACTTGCACTGCACACAACTGGAAGAGCAATAGCTCGCTAAGCTAATGTAACCTGGACCAACATCTGGACATGACATGCTACCAGTTAAACCTCTGGTGAAACGCGCTGACTTGGCTTCGCAGACAAACATCAAGCAAGCGCAACGACAGAGGACGCGTAACTTAGCAAACTTTGCCTTGCTGATACTCTTGTCTTGTCTTTTGCTCAATCATTCTCTCTTTTCTCTTCTTAGCTTCCTCCCTTAACACCCTGTTTGGTCTGTTCCCCTCCATGTTTCGTATTCCGCTCACCTGGTTCCAGTTCTGGTGCACCTTCCAGTCCAGCACCTGAGAACCTCCTCCTCCTCCCCGCGATCCAAAGCTCCTGTGATAGCGCTGTGAACAGCAACACTCCCTGGCAGTGCTACTAGCACAGTAAGCTAACAGAGCTACCTTGTAGCTACAGTCTGCAGCAGCTGCAAGTTGCTAATCACAGCGTGCAGACAGAGAACTGGTTTTGACCAGAACTGGTTTATTATTGAGGTATAGATGAACGCTTCAGAGGCATGGATTGGCCGAGGTTGAACTTTCCCCAGAGATTGTTTTGAGTCAACTCTTACTTTGCAGCCGTGTGCATGCTGCACAGTGATGTTTCCATTTGAAGGTTTAAAACTTTAAAAGCGTCTCCACTGAGTTTTGCAGCCTTGGCTCTTCATTTTGCTTTGCATTTGAAAACACCATTAGCTGCTCTCGAGCTCTGGCAGATGTTGGGAGGAGATTACATTTTTATGTGAGTAGAGAGTTGAAGAATTGCAGAGATGTAAAAAGCTCAAGTTCAATAATCAAGACTTTATGAGCAAGAGCTTGAAGGAATTGGCTGAAAGTGAGCGGGCCCTGCTTTAAATTGTTTATACTACATGTATAGATCGGACATTAGGAGCATCACGACCAGCCAAGTCGCGAGGAATCAAATCGCCAGCTGTCACGTAATCTAACAAATGGATTTCTGTTTTTGCACACTGACACATCCTAATAATCACACGTTCCTCCCTGGAAATTGAAATAACATTTCTTGAAGTTCGGCACAGTTTGTTTGCTCTCTGCAGATTCCTCGTGGTGAAAATGAAGAAATTAAACCCGGCTCCTTTTTACTGCAACCTGCTCAGCGTGGTCCCACGTTTTATCTCCTCTTCATTAGCATCACTGCGAATAACAGGACGTGAGAGACCGCCTGTCATTTCCGCGCTTTAATTAATTTCGCTCTGCAAAGAGAAGTCGGAGAAACAGGGCTGAGAAACAAAGTTTTGGCTGGTTTCGCTGCTTGCTCTCATCATTGTGTTTCTCCTTTGAAGTGGCAGCTGAATTGGAAGCGAGTGACCCAGGCTCTCCTCCCACTTTGTGTTTTTTTTCACCCCTGGTCCCATCTGAGCGCTGACTTACTCATCAAGGAGGGCCAAGATCAAATTAGCAGCCTCTTAGTCAGTCGCATGTGGATCTTTCTCTCATTACGGTTCTCCCACAGCGTCACCTTCAGCCAATCCTTGCACAGATCTTATTGCACCTTGGTTTTATTTCACACCGTCAGCAAATGAGCAGAGTGCATCCTAACTTGATTTGCCTCGCTGTATTTACACTTCCCATCACAGAGTGCTCTGATATAGAAGGCCCCTGATTTCTAATGCGATACAATAAGTTATTTGTTTAGAACGAGGGGAATGAAATCGCTCTGTGGCAGGACCTATTTTTACTAACTATCTCAAAGACGCTGGTCTGATGTGTTGCCAACACGACCCTGTAGGAAGAAAAAAGCTTTTCATACAGATATTCAGTGGGCTGGTTCTGAAGTTCAGCTCAGGGTAAAAATACACTAACATGGTGCGGCAATGTGTCATTCATCAACACTTGCAGGGATTGTCCTTCATGTGTCGGCATGAGCTGTTTGTTGAGATGCATGCAACACAATACACTCACCACAGAGTCGAGAGAAAAGCACTGAACTGTGAATTTGGACTCTAAATGGGTTTTGATCAAGTGAGACGGAGTTTCCTTCTCATGCTGGAAATATAATAATTCCTCGCTGCTTCTCCGTGTTTATTCTGGACTCTAGGAACACTTGACGGACTGCTGACAGGCGGAGTGGGTTCATAAGAGAGATTTATAAATGTATTAATAAAAAAAGATAATTCATGTGAAGCATTCTTCAAAATAAAATGACACAGCGCTTTGCGTGGTTGAATAATGATTAAAAAATAAGATCGACAGAAGTTAAAAATGATGATAATAACAAGCTGGAGTATTTTATTCTCTGACAAGCTCAGTCAGTCAGCGCCATTCAAGAACAGTTTTTCTTTTTTCTTCTCTTTCTGGAAAAATGTCACATGGAAATTTGTTTTTTTGTCGTAGATAGGCAGTCTTACGATGATGCATATGACGTCAGCTAGTCGAAAAGCAAAAAGATGGAGGATGAGAGAAGAACTGCAGAGATCTGATGTCCGTTGTGTGAGCAGCTAAACACTTTCAACCATGCAAAATACAAGAAGCTGGTTGCTGGGTAAATTATCTCTTAGTGGAGATGTTACCTGAGTGAAAGCAATATGATAAATAATTACTTTTGATACCAAGAAACGAGTTAAGCCGTATCATAACTTTTTAACAGCATCATAAGTAAAGAGTGACTTAGAACACAATTACAAACTGGAGTCAAGTTAGTTATTGTTCAGTTTGCATTCAGCCGAAGACATTTCATTTAATTTTGATTTTAGTTTTCTCGACTGCCAACGAGTTTTGTCTTGTTAAGTAGTTTTGTAGCTTTCAGGTTGTCACTGGAGACGATCTGCGTTCCCTCCGCAGCATCCATCCCGAAGTCTGTCTGTGTTTCACACCAAACGGAATCCGACAGAAATAGGAGTCCCACACGTAGCACTCGGTTCTGTCGGCTCAGTTCTTCTAAGTCCCACCAAAGTTTCTTCTCAGCGAACAAAGACGGAGAACAAAGACTTGGACCCATAAGGGCGGCAGCTTAAATCCAGGAAGTATGAGCTGAAGCTTTCCACACACACACAGCCGGTTATGTCACCAGCAGACAGTTTTCAGCACACCTTCTGCGGCGTCACAGAGGAAAGCTCTGTGTTATGGCTGTTAATGAGGTGTTCGTCAAGACTCTACCTTGTTGAAAACATTGTTGGAGAGGTTGGTTCGCTTTGAGTGAAATGAATAAAAAAGCACCTTTTATCCTGGGATTTTAGACGCGTAATACATTTCACAGCAGGTGTTATTCCGAGGATTTATTCTCCTGAAGAGGATTTCTTGACGCTTTGTTGAGCTGTGACATGCGCGACGTGTTGTTTGTTTGACCTCGTTATACAAGGGACCTTTTTTTTCTGTGTTGATCTGGTGTTTGCAACATTCACACAAGGAATATTTTACAACTTTTACAACACTGAGAATGAACAATAAAACAGTGCACCCGCCAGTTTGAATTGATAAGCATCCGTCTCTACTTTCGTCCTTGTCTCCGCCGTCGCTGCTTCTGAACGGAGGTCGTGCAAAAAGCTGAATCCTCAACGAAGTGGAAGTTTAACACGATCATTCTTTGGTGTTCAGATCGCACCGCTCTCCGCCCGACAAGAAGCAGTTACTAAGGCAACAACACAACCAATTAGTTTTGTATTATGTTGTCATGAAACAAAGTTCTGCTGCAACAAAATGAACTAGCTGCATGTGGCGAAATGTTAATTTTGTCAACAAAAAGTATGAAGAAAGATCTAAAACGATGTCTGCTATTCATTAGAAGCTCCTGGCATTCAGTAATGATCTCTCTCTGACAGCACTGGTTCATTGAACAAACAAATTAATGGACTACAATGTTCTAAAATCCACTTAGAATTAGACAAACTTGACAGCAGGTCTGGTGTAATTCAAAGTCTGCAGCTGAGACAAACTACTACAATAAAAAGGTCTATATAAAAAGATAAGATAACACAGATCGATGTGATGTGGATGTTTTATTAACGTTGCTTTCAGGCAACACTTGCGTTTTCTTATCAGGAGACGAGATACATGTCGGAAGTCAAACTTAATTCTTCCCTGGATTAAATAAATGCTTCTGTTTTTGGCATTTTAACAAACATGTGACTCAAATCATTTGATCCAAGCGAGTTACAGGAAATGTTTTCTTGGTTCAGCCCAAAGTCAGTGACTGCAGAGCCAGGTGACACGGTGACCTTCTCAATTTACCTGGCCGTGGATGAGAACAAGACCCGTAACCATGGTAACTGAACACAACAAAGACGGAGACAGCTGTGGCCTCAAAATACAATCAATCAATCAATCAATTAATCAATCTTCAGCAGGAAACTTCCACAGCTTATAACTTACATTAAGAAAGCAGTTTGCCGTTGTGGTTTCTCCATTGCAGCACATCCGCGGGTCACGTGACGCTGTTTACCATCAGTGACATGTCGTACGCACATTAATGTTCAGAACACACAGTGCGCACACGCTGGCGTTCATTAACGCCTCGTATTGTGCGTCAGAGGGCATCGTAAGAGCCACACTGCAGCTCACAGCCGGGGGGCTTCGTCGGCTCTGTGATTCATTTTCCACTCATATTCTGATATCTGTCGTCTTCTCGCTGACTCGCGTCTGGCCCAGAAATACAAACTAATGAGAAAACAAGAACCGCTCCTGATAAATTGGCTGTTAGCGGAAGGTCAGACGAGCCATCTGGACGACCTGAGAGAACCTGGTCCGGTGGTGTGTGTGTGTGTGTGTGTGTGTGTGTGTGTGTGTTATACTACTACTAATGATAAGAAGACCACATAGCAGGTCTGAAACTGAGAAACAGTACAGAAAAAGTGCAATAAATCTAAGTGTAACTAACTGGAGGTGCAGTATTAGTATATTTGTATATATTTCTAACCTAACGAGAGGAAGTCGGTCATGTTTTGGGGACTTTTCTCAGCGGTGGATGAACACGCACTGGACAGTGTTTTTAAATGCCATTCATGGTTATCAAGCTAAAAGTTTGGCTCGCTAATGTGTTTTTAAAAAGTTTTCAGACTGTGTCGGCGTCTTCGTGATCTCTTTCTGAGTAAACAAGGAGCTGCTCTTCACTCAGACAAATCACTAATCGTGTTGGTCAGTGAGCAGAACCACTGGCCTCCGTCCTCCTCCTGATTGCGTTGGCGCCCAACCCGTCTTACATTATGAACACACAGACGATGGCACGGCAAACCCTAAGTGCTTTCCATTTGGCTAACACGGCTCCCGACTGGTGTCTCTTCCTCTCATCTCAACTCTGCCCAAGGATGGAGGCATCACATTTACTAAATGAGGAGCAATTAGTCATGATTCCCAGTGATTAGGTGACGGTCAGGTGTTTTTGTTTGTATTTGTATCGTGGACAGTAGAGACGAGGGAACTGCTGTCGCAGCCATGTGCGATGCTACTGACAAACAACACTGTCCTGCTGAGGGGCATCGGATCACAAAATATCATATGCGTCATTTTGGAAGGCAGTGACAAATTATGTATGTTGTTGTTTACTTACAAGGACTTGATGATGAGTCTTCTCCATCGAACCATCTGCTGTCAACACAAATAGCTCGGCGCTTTCCTGTCGACTTCTGTTTGTGCACAGAGAGCCAAAGAGTCGGCAGTGATAATGTTCTCCATCCTCACTGAAGTCAGATGCTGTGTTTGTGCTCAGCACATGCAGCTGGCTCCAGTGTCGCCACATGTCAACACCACTGAACTTAACCCAGATGACTGGTCGTATGTTAAATGTCACACGTGAAATCGAATGCTTCTAAAAGTCCCATTGGGACGGGATTAACATTACAAGGGGAGGCGACGGATTAAATATTCATTGTGCTCCCCCTGAAATGTTACTCACCGTTCCAAACAGCCTTTAAACCGTCAAAACATTACAGAATATGGTTTGTAATAGATTTGACCCTTGACGTGAGAGATATTATCAGTTTCAAAGCCATCCAGTGATAGTTGTCTGTACACTCGTGGATACGTTACAAATAGCAACTGCTAAAAACACATTTACAAAAAACAAAATGATTGACTTTTTCTCCTGGATCTTTCTCTCCTGGTGGTTTTACTCAGCTCTGATTCTCAGAAATGGCTTTTTGTCGGCGTTGGCATGTAACAAAAATGTTTGTTCACACAAAACTCAAATTGCACTAATTTTACAGCTAACAAAAATATAATAAAAAAAGGACAAGCAGCTCTTCACACAGTAAAAAATCTTAAAGACCCACGTGTGGATCTGAGGAGGGAAGGATTTAAATCGTAGGAGAACCAGCATATTCACAGAAAAAACACTAGATAACTGCGGCTGTAATTATTACCGTGGTTGGGGTGAAGAATTATCCACACACGCACTGTGGAGGCGATTATAAATCACTGACCAGCGCAGGTAATTTTCAGATCGCCCCACCTCCCGTAGAGAAATAAATCCAGCCTAAACGGGGTTTAAGTGGACCTTTGAGCTGTGATTATTTTGTTACCAGAACCGTTCCCAGAGGTTAATAATGATTTCAGCTCCTCAAAGCACACATTGTTAAGCTTGATGGCCGGTGAACGTCTCATCGTGGAGTCAAAGCTGTGCAGCAGCTACAGGATGCAGCATCGTCTTTGTTACGGGCACTTCAGCCGGTGTTTGAGGGTTTGCTTTGTATTGTATTCCTAAAGAGTGCACCGCTGTAATCATGATCATAGTTAAAATGAATCCAAGGCACAGCGACATCGTTTCCTGTCGGTGTTAATAGAAGGAAGTCATTGATATTCGAGTAGAGGAAGCTGGAGAATCCTCCAGTCCCCTCTGACGTGGTTATGAATTCAGAGTCGGAGGAGCAATAATTATAATTGCATCTGATTGTTTGTCTCGGTTGCTTATTTGTATGACTTTGACCAAATGTCATTATCTGCTGCGACGCGTATTCACCAAAGGCTGATACTCAAGAAGAGTGAAATCTCTCTGTGCAGAAACAATTATCTTCTTTCCTCAGGAGATGAGGTCATAATAACTGTCGAGACCAGACAATTTAATCTTACTGGTGATCAACACGGCCATGCTTCAGTGTCCTCTACCTCTATTAGCATAAATGAGGCTGTAATAGAAGGTATTATCATGCAAAGAAAATCCCCAACAAAACAGCTTTATTAGTATATCTGGCTCTTGCTCGGTGATGTATTTTCTTCTATTAGGTGGACGAATGCAGACTATGTGAAACGTAATGAGAAATTTCCACCTGACATGTTTTGTTGGTGTCAGAGCCTCGAAAAATTGAAACAAAATAAAAATGTTTTAAGCAATTTAACGTGCAGAGCGAATTGGGAGTAAGAGTCTGTTTGACCTGTTTCTGCATCGTCAGTGGTCTATCCATTATAAGTGCTTTAATGTTTAGACCTTTAAAATGCATTTATGCCGTCTTCAGAACAATGTCGATGTTTTTATGATGTACAGATGAGTGGATAAATGGACCCGAACCACTGAACGGGTCATGACGATCAGCAGGTGTACTGAACCTTTGTTGTACACTTTTGTTAGGGTTAGGCAAGATAACTAGTTGGTTTGGAGAAGATTGTGGAAAAATGAAACCCAAAAGACATCGCAATGACAACCTTTAGGTCATTTCCTCAGCTCTGTCAAAGCTTCTTTTGGTAAATGTGATAAATGATGTAAAATGTTTGATTTGTCAGGGAAGACAGGAGACTTCTTCCTCAAATTGCATTTCACTATCATATACAACTATAACCAACAGCTGAGTGAAGGTGTAAGATCATGGATGTTCTTTCAGGGTTATTGCAGAGACGTCTTGGTTCATGTAGTGAAACGATACCCGACATAAAAGACAACCAAATGAAATTACCTGGCTTAATCAAAAAAAAAATATCTCCTGGAAAGCACAGAACACTGCAGAATGAAGATATATAACTGTGTAAGAGCATCTAAGTGTGGAATCTTCCTTGAAGGGAGACACAAATACAGTTGTCACATCTGGACTTCTAACATTGGCTGCACAGCCCCCAGAGGAAAAAGCCCTCGCACAGGCCTGCGGAAGCTGCTCCGACTTGTTAACTCAGCCGGGGATAAGAGAAGAAGATTCTCTGCAACAGGCCTTTGTGTGATTCAACATCTCACAGCCACAATATATAATGTCTCGCCCCCCGCAAATAAACCATCCATCACGTCAGCTGTCATCCTGTGGGAGGATGTGTGCGTTTGTGGCTATAATGAGATTTAATGCGTTTAGGTCGGTGTTATTGTTGTGTAGAAGAAGAGTATAGAAAGTGACGTTTTTTGCACCAATAGCTATCACGAGGCTGCATGTCTGAGGGACCGAGGGGCCTCTATAAGAAACCCTTTGTGTATGGACGAGTCAGAGATCAGACCACGACCTAAACCTCTCTCAAAGTGTTCGGCTTTGCTTTTCATCAAAGAGTAGTGAGTTGAAAACTGAGTTTCAAAGTCCAGCGCCCGTCTATGCAGTTTTTGATTTATCTCCCATCATTTCTGTGCTGTCCTGTGTTCCTCTCCAGTCTGCTTCCAGTCTGGTTTAGTTTGTATTAAAGTCTAAGTTTCATTCTCTTTGCCTCCGTCACGATGTCCGTAGAGGCTGCTGAGCCTCGTTCTGTTGCTCTGGTTCTGTTTCCTATTCCAGCACCAGACCTGCAGAATCTCCTCCATCCAGCGGCCCAAAGCTGCTGTGATAGCATTGAAACCAACCAACACTCCCCGGCAGAGTTCGGGGCAGAATTCGAGTCAGCTAGCGGCGCTAACTTGCAGTTAGCAGTTACAAGTTGCTTTCAGGAAACTCTGTAAATCAGAGAGTTCAGGCAGAGCAGCTGGAGGATTCAAATATGATCCTGTCTGACCAAAGTCCCAGATAGTTTGTGCAGTGAAGCGTCACACATTATGATCCCGCAGCTCATCGAGGTTACAAAGCTCAGACATGAGCATTAAGGGGGCGGAGTGGCTGAGACAGACACGCCATTCTATTACAAGTCACGATAAGGTTAAAATTAAAACTATAATGTAAAAACTTGAGTCTTAATACTTTCAGTTTGCTCATTTAACTGCAAACACAACAGACTGAAAGCTTTCGTATTTAGTCATGCACAACAGCGAGCTACACGCGGCTCTCCAACCAGCATTGCAGGTGTTTTATATCCAATAAATGTTTCATTTCTTTCATTTAGCAGGAATATATGTGTATGTAGTCCATTGTGCCTGCTCTGCCACGTCTCTTATTTCACACACAGTAGCAGCTCAATTGCTCTTCTTTGGGTGAGATGTGACAGAGAAGCCTCATTTGGCATGATGTGCTGTTACGAGGCTCATCTTCATCATGTGAAGGTGGTTGGGATTACCGTGCAGATGCCTCATAATGGGGCTCCAGACTGCCGTAGCATTCATCTATGTCTTGGCCAATAGGGGATCACACACTCGTGCACAATAAACATTCACAGAATTCATTCTGGCATTAAGAATGAGGATTATTTGACTAAATGTGGATTTATTTTTGTTTCCCCGTTTGTGTCTGTAATTGTGCTGAAGATAAAGAAGTGTAGCAGAATGGTTGTGTTGTCTTTCTCCTTGTACTGCCTGCAGTGTTACGTAGGATTGTTTGTGGATGTAAACATAACGTGCGTTTCCACTCGAGCCCCGATAGAAATCTCTCCAGGAATGTTTCCTTTTAATATGCTGTAAGAACAAAAACAATTTGAAGAACTAATGTAGAAGACGTGCAGGTTTGTCACTGATGTAAACTTAATCTTCCCTCAACTAGTCGGAGCTTTGTTGGAGTTTATAAATGAATCACTGTATCTGCTGTAATTAAGGAAGTGCACAGGGACCGAGTGAGGCACGTGTGTTTTTTTGTTTTTTTATTGATGCATTTTCATTTGTGCGCAGCGTGTGTCTATGTGCACGCGTTAACATCCGTGCCGTGTGGGAATCAGTGTGGACTCGACTCGATTTCTGGTGGTTAAAGTGAAATACGCGTTGAATGAAGGCTCCCCGCACAACTTTACCGCTTCAAACACGAGCACAGATTGCTTTCAGTGGCCCGCAATAAGTGGATACAACATATCCCCATAAAAAAAAAAAACTTAGAGAATACATATCCTGCCTTCACCCCCCAGAGCATTGGAGAGGCAAGGCGAGGATTCAAATTAATGTCCAAGCTATAAAAGGATGTATTTGTTTTTGTCTCAGAGCAATCAGTGCTTCCTGTACTCGTACAGTCCGACAACAAACCTCCGGATAGAACAGTGAAAAGCTCAAAGCACGTATCTCATTACAGGCTTTTGTTTACGGCTTTGACTCCGCACCATACTGCGAATGGATTCTCTCTATGCTTTCTTTACAATCTTTCATTGCCATTTTTTTTTTGTGTGTACTTCCTCTGATTCCTGCCTCCTGCGCTCGACACATTCTGTGAATTATCTGAATTTCATGAGAGTTGTTTAACACTTGAAGGGACAATCTGAAGTGAAGCTACAGTGCCATCTACGGTGCCAGGACAAAGCCAATACCAGCTCACTAATATTACTTATTAATACTGTAATGATGCAAGATAGTCCATCATTAATTGAGCTTTTATTCTTTTACATTTAATCAGTTGACTAATATGAAATGGTAATCAGGGGAAATCATTTTCCATCATCTGGTCCGACTCATCATTAAACTGTGACCTCAGCCGGTTCTTTAATTATGACCACATGACCTGCTGCATGAATTAGCAGCTTGCTATACGATAAGGACTGTGAGCAGCAGGTTAGATTAGCTAGTGGTGACTGAAAACATAATAAACTGGCATTGTTCGTGCAGCATCCAGGACTGGAAGGCTCTGCAGCAAACTATGGAGCAGCTTCAGAAGTCGTTTTGATCCATAACATCACAGCTGTGCAAGCTGAGATCAAATGTACGCCGCATTCAACGCAGTCCGAGCATGGACCCATGAAGGTCTTTGAATGTCAGCGCGCCCTTGTCTCAGATACTTGCTCCTTGCATGGCAGCCTTTGCAATCAGTGTATGAATTTGATGGTAATGGGGCGTGTGTCATAAAGTGCTTTGGATGGTCGGTGCAGATCATTTACCATCTTTTTCTTGGACGTGTCTTCAGCTGTGGAAGGAAAAACATTTGTAACGTGTCTCGTCTTTTCACCGGGAAATCCTGAGGTGCCCTCAGTATGACGTCAGCTCCAATGTGACACTCATGGGGATAAAAAAAAAGATAAATCGTCACGTCCAATCCACATGTTTGTTCCTCCAACCGTATGTTAGTCGAGTGGGGCTATTTGGCTGTTGAAAAACACGAATAATTTGAGATGAAACTAATGACATTAACAGTTTGAAAGACCAGAGAGGATCAATTACGTTCTTTACAGCAGGTGAGCGCATCGTCCACCACGCTGGTGTTACAGTTATTAATCCAGAGGGAAACTCTGCAACGCTGAGATTAATTTAGTTTCACAGCACCTGAACATGCTGACCAGCCATTCTACACTAATAAAGACATCTTTTCACGTGTGTTTTGAAAAAATCATCTTTATCACCAACATTCATGGCTGTGATCTCCAGGTTTAAATCATCTGTAGTGTTTTTATCTCTATTGTTGTTTCCTCTTCTCGTACCTCTGCTGCATGAACAGAAACACAACAGCCGTCATTATGAATAATGTAAAACATGATGTTTATTACATTTAACAGCATGTGTGCTGCATAGATGTCCTTATAATTATGATGCGCTTTCTTTATTGTTTATGAAAGCCAAATATATGAACAAGAGTCCCAACTCGACAGCACAAGTCAAGGTTTTGTTTTCCTGTCCATTTATGTTGGTGTGAACAGCTTTCACCTTCCGATAAAATCAACATAAATAGTTCAGTTCAGTGAAAAAGGATGAGTCAGCTATACTGACATGTACAGTGAGTGAGCACCGATTAAGTAAATGGAGAGAAAAGATTGTCTTCTTCATGTCGCTGCCAAACATCCCAGGGTTTAGTCTGGGCAGGCTGACATGAGTTTTTGAAAAGCTCTTGTTTTTTTTTTCCTACCTTCACTGAAGGGCCGGGCAGCTTTTATAGATGTTCACACTCTGAAAACCTGCATTATAAAAGTCCTGGAATAGTATGGACAGAGGGCCAAAACAGGCAGAACAAGCAGCCAACACTGCTACTTAAAGAAGAAAACGCTCCAGACTAAACACACGTTATATTGATATTACATCCTGCAGACACACCGCAACAGAATGTGAAAGCACGCCAGTTTTTAACCTTAAGTTTCAGACCTCTTGTGTTGTGTTGCAGATATAGCTACAGCAGCTAGCATGCTAATCATCTTTGGCCTGTCTTGTCTTGTTATCCCAAATTGTACCTCAGGAGATAATAGTGAGTCGCCGTAGTGTCCGATCTAACCTCAGTCCAACATGGGAGAATAAGGAAGTAGCGCTAACCCTGAGGATGTGTTTTAGCCAAGAAACAAGAGACAGGAAGTGATAGAAATAGAATCAAATAAAGGGTTAGCATTAGCGTTACTTGCTGGGATTAGCTCATGGCTCTTGGATGAAGTTTGATGCTAGACTTGCAACGTTTATTCTGGACTGGTAAGTAAACAGCTGGTAATGCTAGCGCGCTAAAAGGTAGATAATTTTAAAGCATTACTGACAGTTTTAATATGTGTGCTAAGTTAGCTATTAGATAAAATAAACACTGATCTCAGGCAGGGACTGTGCTTTCCTTGTTTCTGGGTGGACAGTTTGCCTCCAGTTTGTCTGGAATAAGAGTTTGACAGGTGGCCAAGTCTGACATATAGCACCTTTAACTGTAGTCTGTCTGCCACTTGATGCCAGCAGCTGTGTACAGTGGCTGTTTCAGAGCTCTGATGCTGAAAACAGCTGCCTGCTTCTGTAAATGAGGCTGATGAGTGAAGAGAAACAGCCGAACTCAAACCACAACAAGTTAAAATGCTAATGTGCGACCAGGAGTGTCGCGGTTTACATTATACATAGTCACTGGACCCATTGTTGAGGTAAAAAAAAATATTTAATGCAGCTTTAAATATTCTGTCTGGGTCAACAACGGTTCACCAAGCAAACAGAATAGCATCCTGCCATCAGTAGCCGTACGATGGGGTAATCTATTCAGACTGTTTATGTACATAAAAATGTTTATTTCTGCCACGGTTGATGTGAAACAGTACACCACAGCCTCTCGAACTCACTGTGCTCACATTCCCCACGATTCAACCCCTTTCTTTCTTTCGCATCTCTCTGGAGCTTTCCACCCCGTCTTCCCTTCTGTGATTGCAAATTCACTTTTTCGGTGGGGATCACTGAATTGTTTATAGAGACAAAAGAATCCATATAATCAATCTTTAACAATGTGAGAACAGCTCTGGTTTTGTCTCCGAGACAGCGAACGTAAACTCGCTCGTTGAAGAAAAAAAAAGGGGAGCGGAGATGTTGGATATGGGCAGAGGCAAGCTGCCAAACGCAGCGCAGGCGATCACATCGGCCATGACAGGCAGTGGTAACAGATGAATGGAAATCAGAATGCTTCTGTCTGCATGGGAATGATCACAGTTGACTTTTCCTTGATGACTTGTGCAGTTCAAGAGTGTATTATTCCACTCTCCCTGACCGAACCACAGGCCCCGGCTGCTGGAGGAACCTTGATGTAGTTTGCCTTCGCCAAAGAACAAAGACGGGCTCAGGCGAAAGGAAAACAATCGATTTAAGAGATCATTATTTTATTGTTCTTCACATGATTATGTGCATGTGTTTTTCATTTCAGAAAAGCCTCATTGTATCTGCTTCTTTCTTTTGTTACCTCGAAGAAATGTGTGGGTGGATCTGGAGACGGAGAGATTCAGATGGGACAAAAAGGAATGAGGGGGGGAAAAAAAAAAAGGCTTGAAATTATTCTCCAGTGTTTCTTATTTAGCTGATTTTCCAGGTTGTCTTCCTGAAAATAAAGACTAATGCTGATCTGCTGGCCAAAAGGTAAACTCCCTTCCCTCAGAGACAAATCCACACACGCCCCATCCCACCGCACACTTCACAGCCACAGCCGAACATGCTCGCCAGGAGGGCTGACATAATTGTATTAATTGTTAACATAATTACGCATTTATGTTTAATGCCTACCTCCTGGTAATTACCAAGCAGGAACCTTAAGGCCTGGATCTTGGGCCTCGTTCTCTCTCTCTCCTCTTGACTCTTTCATGAATATCATTCCCTTTGTTATTACTCCGGCTGGTTCCTCCGCTAGCTTCAAAGACTTTCATCATTTTGTCTCGTAGCCGGTCTCTCTCTCTCTCTCTCTCAGGTGCGCCACAGAAACGTATCATTAAGTCATCAAAGCTTAATTTGTCTGGTCTGGCTCCGTGGCACCTTATGAAGTCCTTCTGACACACAGAATACTAAATGTATTATTTCGATTAAATGTTGAGAAGACGAGAAGAAGAAAAAGAAGAAGAAGAAGAAGCAGGGATCTTCCTTAAAGCTTATATTTGCTCTGAGCTGAATCTTGCTGGTTTTACTAAAAGCGTAAAGCAATTAAAGGAACATAATACGCTCACGGATAAAAACAGAGTTAAACAATTCAAAGCACATTATCTCATCACTATTATTTGCATTGCTTGGAACAGAATGATCAGGACATCGAAATCTGTCTTGCATCTGCGCAAGTGTGTCGGGATGCGATTAGCTTAGCTTAGCATAAAGACCGGATGAGCTAGTCTGACAATGATGGCGACGTTGTGCTGGATCCATCTGATAGAAAGCCATGCACAGCCACTGTAACAGTCATTTAGTCTCCATTAATAATGCTCTTTTGCTTTTTTTTTAGCCTCATACTGGCATATAGTCGAGATACAGAGTAAGACGTGCGTGATAAAAAACACTTAAACATTGATTTTGACTTCACTGGAGGTCAAAGTGGAAGTTATAAAAGTAATCCGAGACCAAACATTTGATCAAAATGCTTTTTCACAACACAAAATGTGTTATAGAGCAATCTTCCAGGAGAATAACGTCCTTTTGCTAAACCAGAGAAAATATATCTATTATTTCAAGGGCAAACAGAAATATTCCCTGAGAAAAAAAAGGGTGTTTCCATTCATCTTGCAGCAGCAGCAGCAGCAGCTGAGTCAGGTGTTTCTCAGCTTGACGAGAGCTAAATATATAGAACACAAGAGTTACAAACGCTGTCGACTTACAGGAGCGTAACTGATGCAAACACAATCTCCCTGCTGAACGTCTGCACCGCACAAACACACTTCCCCAAAATGAGACTTCCTTTGTGATTTTCTTAAAGAAAAGACTGAAGAATATGTTTATTTTCTAGCTGGTGAGAACATAGAAGCAGAGACAATGTTTTGATAAATGCATATTACTGTATAGCCACTGGCTGTCCAACTGTCTGTGTATTGTACCGGGTCGGAACAATTCTGTTTAATTAGACAGTTTTCATCATCATCAGAGCGTTCACATACAGACTTATGGCTGATTTTTTTATTTCTTTTGTGTATAGATCACAAGCGTCTCGCCACATATTGACTCGATCCCCTTTCTGCCCGGGAGCCGTCATGAAGGCAACAATGAGGGCTCGCCGCAGCGTGTTAGACATTATTACTGTTATTGATGACTCATCGATCCAACAGACGGGCCGCAGTAATCAAGCACAACGTCTCCGGGGACTGCAAGGATCAAGGCCTAAATCACGACTCCCCTGGCAGAGAGGCTGCTGCAGGAGATAAGAGGGAGGACAGTGTTTGTGTGCAGGCATGTATCTGAGCGTGAGCGTGTGTGTTGGTTTTAGAATTAGATGAGGACATTTTGCTGCTCTGTGTTAGCGTGTCTGTGTGTCCACGTGAGATTTGTGATATACTGCGTGTTTCACCAGCACATTATCCCTTTGTTTTTTTTTTTGTTGCTACACCAAGAAAAATCAATTATCCCAAGGGCGGACAGAAATATTCAAGTCAGCATCGTGCTGCTGCGTTGGCACATCAGACGACGTGCGTTCGGGTGGCAGAATATTGCATATGATAGATTTTCAAACGTTATTGATTTGCGATGGCGACTTCTCCACGGATGAATGTGCTATTGATGCACTGCTGCCAGACTTATAATGGAACAATGCTTGAAAGATGAAGACGACGGGTCAAGTCCAGGACCTGCCCTTGTACTGAATGACTGAAGAGTGTGTATGTGTGTGTGTGTTGCAGGCGTACAGTGCGAGGACGAGCTAATCACGTTTCTCTCTCTGCGTGCCATCAGAAGTCTGTCACCTGTCACACTTCACATTTGAGATACTCACATCAAACCTCAGGTTATTAATGTATTCACTGATGTAGCACTCTGATAGTGGTCTCTCTTTCCTATGTGGGTCGACAACAAAGGCCCTGGGAAAGTTTATCCCGGCCAGCATTCATCAGACTAACAGCCATATGAGTCGTCTGTAGAAGAGGACTTATTACAACTCATATTGATGTTGCTTGTGTCATTGGGCTGCTGCAGTAATTACAGCAGTAAAAGGAGAAGGTTTGGCGAAGACCGAATCTGCAAAATAAATGTCAGCCAAGAATGGTTCTGCAGAAGAACACGGATAGGCAACACCTTTCAATTTGCTTAGTTTGACTTTTGTCACAAAAAACACCTGGTGAGGGTGAGAAAAACATCATGATTTGGTTTAAAATACCAGTTTCAGTCACTTCCCGCCAAAGATAGCTGGTTCAGGTTGTCACAAAATCAGCTGGTCTCCTTAAAAAATACCTGGTTGTCCGACTCAAGCGGCGAAAATCAACAACATATTCTGAACCGCTCAGTTATCATCCAAACTTCCCTTTATTACCACGAACACTGTAACTGACTGAATCCATTGAGTCAAGATATTTAAATCTTCAGACATTAGATCTTAAAATGATGCTCATTCACTTGTACACCGAGTAAAGCAGACGCGCACACACACACACACACACAAAGAAACATCTGAACACCCTAGCAACCACTTAGCAACCACCTGTTACTGCCCTGTAACCAGAACCTCCAGGGATGCCCTGCTAATTCCCTGTTTCCATCTTTGGAGCTGACTGACACTAAGCGACCCGTCAGTTTCACTCTAAACTCCGAACTCTTACCTGATACCTCATGAGTATTTCATAAACTCTGCTTTTGATTGAACTTTTAAGCATTTGGACTCAAACCCGTAATTCACTCTTCTTTCATTTGATTTAAGACTTTTCCCTACATTTCATTTCTGAGGAACCCTGGAACTTCTTCCCACTGATTTGTTAGTTTTTAACAGACGGGATGGTTCAAACCATAATCCAACTTAATATTACCTTAATATAAGTCTAATATAGCTCTACTACAGACAGCAGTGTGTCTCTACGACCCTCTCGCTCCTCCACAACTAAACGTGTTGCTTCTTGTCGCCTCGATCATGAAGGTGACACCACTACAGAGTATATGGGCTACAATATAGTCTGGAATTGAGTATTTATAGGAGATCATTTAGAGAATATTAGAGATCCAGGACAGGAGGACTAAAAGCAAAGTACGAGTACAGAACGATCTGCTGTTTTAACATCACAGGCAGAATCATGGATTTATCAATACGCGGCACAGTTAGTCTGCTGATATTTCAGATCGACGGTCGGGACCATAGATCCTGTCAGCCACAGACATTGGTCGGACAGAGGATCAATGAGCCAGGCAGACGAGACGAACATATTCACTTTATTAACCCCTCTGACCTGCACACTCACCCTCATTCCCCTCAAAACTGCCCCCCCGTCGCCACCTTTACTCATTCAACTGCTTCAACTTTACATTTCTTTTATTCACATGCCTTGAGTCATGCTAACTGTATTCTAACCTTCTCATAACAGTCTGAATATTCCTACCATTTGTTCTATTTTATACTCAATTCATCCTCTGAACTCACTTTTCCAGCACACCATTTGCATCCCAGCGTTTGGTTTGGCTCCCAGGTATTCATCAAGCTTTGCAATTCAGCTCTCCGCCATTTATTCATTCAGGCTCTGTAATTCAGCAGCCAGCAATCACACCTCATTTTCCAACTCCCCCCCCCAAAAAAAAAAAGAAAAGCTTTTTCTAGTTGGTTTTGCTCTTTTGATGACAATACACAGAATCCACGCCGGCTCCATCCTGTAGCTGTACGCTCCAGTCAGAGGCGACATCACTCCTGTTAACGGCGCCGATTCTTCCTGCTTTGCATCCGGCAGCCACAACAGCTTCGAATGCACCCACTGCATTAACCTTCCTGCCGGCCGATCGATGCCATGTCACTGTTAATCTCCATTGCACATATGTGACCTTTTACAAACTTCACTGCCCTTGCGCCCAGGTGATTAATACTGGTCGGGGTAATTGGATGTTAATTGGGGAGACTATTGACCAAAGCCCTGAGAAAACAGTGAGGAGCGATTTGATGATCCATCTCATATTGATAAGCAGACGTGTAGGAAGAGGCAGACAATCGCCGTGTGACAGTAAACATTCATCATCGTTATGACCGGCTGTTTGTGAACGCAGAGGGTCCTGTCATCCCGGGTGAATGTCCTTCTGCGATGCGTCTTGGGAATAGAATCAATTTATCTTTTCTCTTTTTTTTTCTCAGACGGCAGACGAGCTCACAATCATTTTTTTTTCTTTTTTAGATTGTGTAAGGACTGAGTGACATTTCAGCTTCACAAAGAAATTGTTCTTCAGCAGTGTTTGTGTCGGGATTAGTTGTATCATTTATAACTATCTATTGTAAAGGAGATATATTTCAAATACTAGTACTCACTGTTAACTTAGTGATCATTTAGCTCTTTTGTATCTGAGCTGCGGCACAGATTCTCTATTTCATAAGAAGGACCGCGGAAACATGTCTTTCATAGAAGAAGAAAAAGTCCCTTTTGGTGGCAAAATAAATCCAAACAAGTGTTTCCTGTAATGTTTAAGTTTGACAGTGAAATGCACGGCTTAGACCAAACACAATGTCTCTGTTGTGTAAATACAGAAAGTTTTTGTATAGCTTGTTAGCTGTGTTTACCGTTCACAGCACACAGGTTTGCTTACAGGCCACTAGCAATCTTGAAAGCTAAAAAAAAAATGGCTATTTTCGCTCTTCAGTAACTTTTTATTGAAGGAAATGTGAGTGAGGCTCTCGGAGCGACTGTGACTCGTTCTAGCTCGCTTCAAATAATGTTTTAAATACAAATGAGCACTGAGCATAACAATTTCATAATTCCGCTCAATGCACGTTGGACCCGACTAACGTGTTAACGGTTAACCGTGCTCGCCGTAGCAGTTCTTGCTTGCAAGTCATCCCCATGTCACCAGGCTTCCTGGCCAATGTCACTTCGTGGTGCGACCCCCACTTATCGCTCCAAGCTTCACTTTAATATGTTTTGTTTGTGTATATGGAGTGAAGACACAGATGGAGATTATCAGCCTTTCACCTAAAACAAAACAAAACAACTATATTTCTTTTTACCATCTCCAAAAATGAAGACGTCTGATGTCAATATTTAAACGGTTTTTTTTTTGCTTTTTCAGCATCTCAAAAGCACACTGATGACATCAGACAGAACATTGATTTTCATATGAATCTCTGTAATTCAGCTCGCTGTCAAGCTGGAGCAAATGTGAAGCTGGTGTCAGACCAATCAATGGCGCCCTGGCTCACTCCTAATAACTGTGAGCAGAATGTTTGTTTTGTATATCAATAAAATGCCCAGCAACACGAGGCTTGGCTCCGGCGTGGACTCGCAGAGAACAGATAACAGGAACAGAGAGATGGATGTGGTCTTGGCAGAACACAACCCGGGCAGGAGATCTGTGCCGTCTCTGGTTTCGTCTTTAATCCATTGTCAAATAACCGATGACTGAAAAAAGGGAAGGTGACAAAAAAGTAAAAAATCAATCTGACACACATATGAGTGGGCAAGTAAGATGCTTAAACTTGACAGGAGGGTTTGAAGAGGATACAAAAAGGGAAACCGCAATAGACAAGTGTGGAAATGCTTTGGAAGCATTTTCTTTAGCGCTTCATGAATAAACTCTGTGGAGATCAGTCAGATGAAGCTGTACTGAAGCAAACACAGCTTGAAATAAACTCCCGAGAAACTATTGTCTAAAATAAATAATCCAGGAAAAAAAAACCCATGTTAACACAAAGCATCAGTGCATGCAGAATGCTTTGTAATCATGTGCAACAGTAATTGACCACCTCACAGCGTGATACGATCTCACCCACTGGAAATCAAATTTAAGTTCAGAAAAACATCCCTGGGAAAAGTTGCAGGGTTGCGAAATTATGTTGAAGAAGTCTTTCAAAAAGCTGCAACTTAAGAAACCACTGCATTTTTTATTTTTGGGGTCAATTTCCAGCAAGGATGATCTTTTTTCCGAACCCTAACCAAGTGGTTCATGTGCCTAAACAGGCAGAGAATAAAAAAATGTAACCTAAAGAAACAAACTTGATGTATCTTCATTTAGTAGCAAGATGAAATCTATTAAATCAAACTTTTGTCAATTTAATTTCAGCGTAATCATTTAATTGTTGTCTAGTCCTCGTCCACCACCATGAGATGGATTAAATTAAATTAACAAAACCAAATATTCTTTATTTTACTGTCATTGTTTTTGTATTGCCCTGCTGGTATATTGGCAACCACATGCCGGGCGATAAGGAGAATAACAATAATGCCTGGACAGAAAGTGTACATTAATCTGCAGTAATCCTGTATGTGGGAAGTCAATCACACGTTTCTCAGCAGCACAGCTTTATTCTGGAACATGTAGATGAGCTCCATCATGGAGGCATGAAGCTCCATTTTAAAAGCTGTGGCTATCTGAGGACCTTGTAATGTCCAACCTCGCCCTGAGCTGCTGTGGAGAATTTTCACAGACAGCTCGGGGAGGGAAAAAAGTCTCGCTCACATTTTCAAGACAAACAGAAATACGGTTGAGCACTTTTTTCTCCACTATAAACACTCGGTCACTGAATACTTAGTCGTGCATGAAGCAAGTTCTTGGCAGGAGTCGATGTTGAGAGTCAAAACCATGAGGTCACTGGTCAGCCGTCTCACAAATCAGTCTTTGTCTTCAGTGACCTCTTTTATTGGGAAACAATATCGCTTCGAGAAGCAATAAAAAAAAAGAAAAAAAAAAAGCCCCACCGGTGTTTTTGATGGAGAGCCGCCATCTTGTGCTCACGGAGACAGGAAATTCAGGGTGACACGGCTCATGTAGCACACCTGTGACGCCAGCACCACCTGCTCCACCACTGCAGGCGAAAACGAGTCCCATTTACATTATACCAACACACACGAAGCACATGAACTGAAGCAGGGCTCAGTTTCTAATGCCACTCAATTAGGCGCCGACCGTCGGAGCTGTAAGGCTAATTAGAACATGAACCTGTACATATCACTTCCATAACTGCACACCGTGCTCTTTATATAGTGTGACATTCAAGGAGCTGCTCATTAGACTTGTTGGCCAGAATTCTGAACTTATTGCTATTTAATTTCCGGTTACCTGTGGAAAAGTTTGTAATTAATGACATCAGTCCAATAGCGCAGATATATCACAGTTATAAACTCCGACACACTGCAGATTATATCTGATGAAATTTGGAAAAATAAGGTATTCACAAAACTGCTGGGCACTGTAGTAAGCAAACATTACTCGTACAATAATAAAAAGTGCTTTATTATGGGACTATTTTTAAGAGTGGAAGAAAAGACATTAGGTGTTCTAATGAGTGTTTGAGGCAGCAGGACAATGTAGATGAGACTGAGACATAATAATAGTGACAATAACAATATTAATAAACAAACAGTCCAGTTCATTGATGTTTTAGCTTTATGGCACAGAGGACGATGGTATAGCTGCAGATACACATGCACTTGAGTGTTTTCATGTTAAACTACTTAATACTTATGATCCACAATCTTGCTAAAGGACATTTTTATTTAGGTATTATTCCATTACATGACAGCTCACATTTTATAAGGATTTTAAGGTTTCCAGTTGATTTAAAAACCGTCATACAGCACAGCCGTGCGTAATGAAAATGCATAGTGCATTTTTAAAATGGTTGATGTAAACAGCAGCAACACGATGGTGATGATAACACGTTCTGTGTGACATGTTCGGATGTACAGATTTCTTTATTACACCGTTGGGATTCTGTGGACAGCAAAGGAAGAATTTCATTGCATAATTTGAAATAAACACCTTGAGTCTTGAATCTTCTGCATCTTGATATTAAAATGTCGATATCGGCGCTGACTGCCTGTGAGCACCGAGCATCAATGATGGAAACACTGAGTCTTCCTCTCCAAATCCTGCTGAAGTCCTGCACACAGTCTGCGACTGCAACAGCTTGAATTTGGGTCAGGTTTCATCAATATAATTGTCCTTTATAATAACATAACATAACAATGCAGCAAAATCCGCTGCATGTCGTCTGTCTTACGTGTAAAAACTTTCTTACCTGTTAGTTTTGGAACAACTTTGGAAATCACCCTGAAAGCAAAGCGTGCGTCTGATGTGAGCGACAGACAGATATTCACCGCTTCATGTGTTGTGCCGCAGTAATTCAATGTATCCCACAGCCGCAGATGTAACCTGCTCGCTGGGGGGAGAAAGACAGAGAGCCTCTTTGGGGACGGCGTGCTGGCCGACAAGGACGCTGCCCTCCAAACATGCATGGTGCAGGAGGGCAGATTGGGTTTTTTGGCAGAGTTACAGCGCCGAGGAACAGAGGGAGATAATGAAAGATGGGAGGAAAATAAGCAGCATGGGGCAACCTGCTGTGTCAAGCTAGAACCGGGAGATTATGAGAGGAACGAGTGCATCTGTAGAGGCGTCGTGTGGAGGGGAGGTTGTCGTCATGTACCTGCTGGCATGCTCAAGGTTGTGCTATTAAAAAAAGAAAATGTGTGCCGTGATAATTTAGTTTACAGTCTGAATAAAAGTGCACGCACAAAAGTGTTCAGTTTGCACAGCATTAGCAAATTACAGCGACTGAATATCTGATATAACAGTATAAAGAAAACACATTTAGGTTGTGCAACATTGGAATTAACGTGTTTGATTCATTATGTTGTGGTCCAAATACATCAGATCCACGTAATTGCTGTATTTTAGGATTAATTGGTTAATTATGTAATAAGGAGCTTATGTGTCTGACTGGAACTAATTAAGCCTGTTGGAGTGATACAAAAATACTGAATTTTGAAAATATACCACAACAGATGATTATGATGACGACGACTGATCAGCATCAGAGACAAGCAGACGCTGTCAGACAATAACAACAGTGATTTCAAAAAAGTTGGGATAGATATTATCTGTAATTGAATAATATAACTTATATGTTGGTGGTTGAGTTTGTTATCACACGTATAAAAGGCTAAATCCAAACGACCAAAGAATCATCAGAACAGTCTTGTTGAAAGAAAACTGCTGTACCTTGACAGAGAAATAACTACTATCTCAGCTCCTCAAGTGAAAAATAGATGACGTCCCTCCCGAAGATGTAAAGGCGGTAGTGATAATAATATACCACTAGCTTTTATAACCCAGTAAGTGTTTACATTGATAGTTACTGAAATTGTTTAACCTTTGCCTGAACCGAATGATTTTCCATTTCCACAGCGATGACATGCAGCTACGCAGAAATGACTCCTTTGACCTCTTTCACATGCGCTTTTATTCTGTCAAGCTTAACTTGTCAATTGATGGCACCATTTTGATGAAGAAACAACCAAGAAAAATACCCTGGCAGGAAGTCTAAAGGCGGACTATAATTGCTGCTGTAGTGTGCTGAAAAGGCTATTCAAATGCCATTCTGCACACAGTGATTGGCTTTCCTCTCCTCCTCCCATTTGCCCTCTCTCAATGCTTTCCCTGTCATTCAAAACATGAGGAGGCCTTTTCACAAGCTTGGAATAGTTTGCATGGCAGAATAACAAGCTAATTAGAGCTCCTCCAGTGATGGATGGTTGAGAGAGGGTACGAGATGTGGGCACGAGGGCAGCGCGGCACCCCGATAGCGTCACAACCATCTGCCCCACTTTGACGGCTTAATTGGATGAGCGATGGGGGATATTTGGGACGCAGCCTAATGACTGGGCTGACCCTGTGTGGACGGCTAATGCCATTTTGCCCCTATTTGTATCCCATATGTTTGGCACTAAGCAGCCTTTTGTTGTGTTTCTCAGGTTGTGATTGTGTTGCTGAGGTCAATAGGGGTCAGTAAGTTGCCTTAAGCGGCCATCTTAGTGTCATATTCAGGATGAAGGATGAGGACGGCTGAAAGTGGGAGCTTTTAAATAAACCACTTAGAAATAATCTTTCATACTTGGAATGCCTGGGTTAAATTAAGTCAAGTGAGCGATGCTTTGTGCCGCCATGTGTCTTTATGAAAGCATTTGGATCCAACCGTGCCTATAAGTTGCTTAATGGTTTTGCTGATACATATTTAATGAACGTTAATTGCTGCGTAGATGTTGTTCACTGGAAAGGCTTTTCCAAGGAAATGTCCAGGAAGTTTTTGTACCAAACATAAGTTGAAATTGTGAATAAATAAAGAATATAGAAATATAAAGAAGTAAATTAACTTTTGGTACTTTTATTTGTATCACTCATTTACCCACTGACACACACACTCACACACACTCACACACACACACACACACACACTGATGGCAGCGAGCTACCACACAATGCCTGACCACTGGGAGCAATTTGGGGTTCGGTGTCTTGCCCAAGGACACTTCGACATGTGCAGAAGAGGTGGTGGGGATCAAAACACCAACCCTGTGATTAGAGCTGGCCCTGCTCCACCTCCGTAAGCCACAGACCAGTATTAAACCAATGTGATGCTATTTCCCAAACCTTACCTTGCCTTCTTTCTTTTTAATCATAACCAACCTGGCCTGATGAGATGTCACCAATGAAAGACTCGAGGATGAACAAAAACAGTGAGGTTGTCGGCTTGAAAACCCAAAAACAAGCAGCTGAAAGACATTATAAAAAGCTTGGATGACTGTTGTTTGTGGGTTCGTCATTATATGACGCCTCTACAGCTCGGTCAGCTTCAAACTATGACGCTCTACCCACCCATCGAGCATCACTTTTGCACAAGAAGGGCAAATTAGCAATAATACATATGCAGACTGGACCTGCATATCCTGGACCAGTGTCGACGGATCTGATGCTGCATGTGTGAAATGTGAAAGGAAAACAAAGTGACCAGTGGAGATTCAGGCGGCTGCTTTCTTCTTTACTTCTGAACAAATGCAGTGTCCACACTTTTGCCTGTTTTTTTTTTCTTTCTAGTCCAGGATGGATCTAATTTTGCTGAGCCATAATTCTTCCCCGCCATCATTCCTCACTAAGACCTCTTAAAAGCTATTTGTCTGGCCCACTCTTCTTTGCCCATTTAGAGTATACAGGCTTGCCCTGAGAGGTGAGTTGCTGATGAGGCGAATATATTATTAAAAACACATTAGACATCACTGCAAGGGAGATAATTTGTCCTGCAGCAAGCTCTGCATCAGATATAAGGTTACAACTGTTGGATCTATCACTGTAGGAACCAACTCAGGTGCAATGAGTTTGTACTCACAGACGCATACCTGACTCCGGTTATGACCTGTGTTACCCTCCCTGTCAACTTCATCCACCCAAACACAATTTTCATGCCGCTGTGGTTGAATGGCATGAGTTTGATGTGGAGCTGGACGGCGGGATGGGAAGTGAACTCCACGCTCGTGAATTTTTACTCTCTTATTCTATTACTGCCTCTCTGGCCCTTTATTCGTGTGGACATTCGTGCTCGTAATGCTAGCGAGGCTCGAGCTCAGATATCATTGGTTGTGGAAACATTCCTGACTCTCGTGTGTACTTCCCCTCCCGTTCCTCCAGTTAAAGGAGAAAAAAAAAAAAAAAAAAAACGATCTTTGAGAAGAAGCAGATGTCAAACATCAGGTTTGGTTGCCTTTGTATAACACATAACAAATTACTACGGATCACCATCCTATCGTTTTCAAAAGCCGCAGGATCAATAGCACGGTAACGTTAGATGCTGCTAATTCTCGACATCACTTCCCGATTGCATCACTGCTCCCTGAAGCCTTATTGCACTGACAATAGGGTCACCACATGCTCGTGGCAGTGAATGATCCAGTCACCCCCTCAGAGCGCCGGATTCCAAATTATTCTCCTGTTGACCACTAGGAGAGGAGAAAATGTTAAAAAAGAGGAAAGAGTGACCCAGCAAACACAGGCTATTTCTGTCAGGTATTGTGAGTCTGATTCATTGTGTCACATTTAAAGAGGCGAGGGAGACCGGCCCGGCCTGGTCCTCATTAGTGCATGTTTAGCTTCAGGTTAGAGTCGGACCCAGGCCTATTGTCACACTGGATCAGATGACCAGTATAAACACCTTTAATCAAAGTAGGGTGTCTGCTCAGCGCTGCTCGCAAACGCAAACTGGCAGTCCAGCCCGGCCTTACAGTAACCATAGACCCGCTGTAACATTCCCTCCTAATGTAGCCGTCACACTCGCTTGCTCCGACATCTGCCGGGCAACCAACAGCACGCGGGCAGCGTATTAAAGCATCTGCATATTTTCCTTTAGTTCTTTCCCCCTCCTGTAATCCAGAGGGTTGTTGGTTATCCTCATTAAGCTCGAGGTCAGTTTAAACAGGGCAGACCACCCATGGAGATCAAATTGCCTCCGCCATCCTCGATTCCTCCCTCCTCCATCGACCATCTCCTGAATTCATCACCAGACATTCGCCACACATCTCGCATCCAACTAAGCTGCCATGTCCTGGAGATCAAACGGGGGAGTGAAACATTTGGTCCTTTGTCACAGTGCCGTTATCATGGGAGGTTGTGTTATAAAAAGATGGAAAAGGACTCGATGCAGAGGATGAAAGGCATTGTGGGGGATTGGAATAGATTAGTGCAGGAAAGCAGTTATTTAGAGTGCACTGTGGTAGTTTTGGGGTGATAAGTGAACAGAGGGCCGCGGGGGCGTGGTGCGTCTGCAAGTGGATTGATGAGTTGGCGAATTGGGCCTGCTATGGCGGCGAGGGGAGACAGAACCCTGCCATTATCTGGAAATGAGTTACACGTCCTCCCCCGCGACCCGGCCGCTGTCACACGCCCCTGACTGAATGATAAGAGCTGTCCAGATGCGCCGCCGGGAGACGTGTGCACACACGAGTGGACACAAATATGAGATATTTTGTGGAGAGGGTTACATGGGTGATTTATTGGAATTTCATCGACATTTGTTCCTTAAAAAACTTATTTCAGGAAAAAATGGGGCTGGCTGAGAAGCTTTTATTAATGTCTGCCAGACTCCTCTGAGAAGACATAAGGTTACACCATGGATGGATAACCAACAACAACAACAACCAATCAGATATGAATTTATACATTTATTTAGTTATTATAAAAACACAGAGAGACTGTGAAGCTGCCTTTTTCTTTTAAGTTTTCTTGCTCACTTTATGCATCAATGTGCTCCAAAAACTCCAGTATGGGTTTATTTTGTGTTTACACAATATGAAAATCAGGGATTTTTAAAACATAACTGTAAATGTATTCAGTCAACAATAGAGATGCACCGATCCAGTTTTTTCCGATCCAATCCGATACCGATACCTGGACTGAGCGTATCGGCCGATACCCGATACCGATCCGATACCGTTGTTGAATTAATAATGAACTGTATACCTTCCACCATGTGAAAGGGACTAAAGGCACCAGACTTTCCTAACTAAGACAAAATAATCAAACAGTTACCAACATTGTAAACATGTGTAACATTAATAATAATAATAATAATAATAATAATAATAATAATAATACATTTAATTTATATAGCGCCTGTCAGGGTACCCAAGGACACACGTAACAAAGTGGAACAAACAAATCAAAGAATGAATGTACATGTAGCGCCTGTCAGTCAGCACGGAGGGAACACTAGCACCGAAGTCAGTAGCACCGTCTGTAAACAAACTAGCGTCTGGAGGCTCCGTGCACACAGCGGGGGCGACCATCCAGCATCGCTGCGAGCCGGGGAGACCGCAGCAGCAGAGGAGGAGACAAAGCAGCCCGGCGGTGAATAACCCTGAGGTTGTGGTGGAGGGAGGACCAACGGAGCAACGATGGACAGCCCACAGAGTATTGAGTACGTCGGTTTGAAAGTTAGCGTTGCTAGGCTAACAGCTGACCGGTGAGGCTAACAGCTGATGGCGGGGCTAACAGCTAATCAGCGGAGAAATGTGACGTGAGTACGTGTAACGTCCTGCAAACAGGAATACAAAATAAAACATAGCAGCTGAACCTGAGAATAAACTAATAAAGAGTTGGTCAAACAACAACATGCGCTCTTCCAGCATGCGACACACTGACGCTGACGAATGACGTAGGATGTGCTGCGATGGCAAAAAAAAAAAAAAAATTGGATCGGCCGGTGGATCTGTTTCATTTTACCGATCCCCGATCCAGCCGTTTTGTCAATATCGGAGCCGATATCCGATCTTAATATCGGATCGGTGCATCCCTAGTCAACAACTGTGGAGCTACTTTGAAAACAGCTCCCAGTCAAACTTGACAAGTTTTTAGGAGTAATACATCTTTTCTTATTAGTTAAGCAGTTTCAAGTCACATCTCACCCTCATGCACCATTCAACCTCATCATTTTAGCTTTTAATCACATTTAAGTCACGTCCAGGGTCAGAACAGATCCTGTTTTTTAATGGTAGCAGATTGACGATGTTCAAATCAAACCCAGCAGCGGTGACGTACAGAAACACTCGCTGCAATGTGCAACACAGACAGAAGCTTTTTGTTTTGAATGTTGTGATCGGCACATACAGATGTTTTGACAGTTTTTTTGTTACATGATGTAAAAGGCACTTGGTGTGATTTTTGTCCTATTGTAGTTTTAATACTGAGCATGTAGACTAGGAAAAAAAAGAAATGCTTTTTTACTTGCAAGTGACATTTTCAAGACAGAAGACGTGTCGTGTATTATTCAAAAGACTTCAAAAACAGCTCTGCTGATTACAACATTGTTAGACTTTTGGAGAGTTTGGTAACTGGTGCAGATAATTGTGATGTTCGGTAAAAACAAAACTGAGATGCATTTGAATGCATATCTCTGCTGTCTCCCACCTCCTTCTCTCCCATTGGAATAATAAGTGTTACCAGAATTAAGTCAGATTATGTAGAACTCAAGAAGTCGACTAGTCTGCTCCTGAATGTACTTTTCACTGTGCTGATGGATGTCACACAGCTGATACCATGTAAATAGAGGTCAGTTCATATATTATTCAATCCATCAAATAATCAGTACTTTGTTTTCCTGGAGGACTGTCTGTCTTGTAATATGTGCCAGACTTGAATCATCTTGTCCGCCTTGAACAATGTTATTGTTGTGTTTGAGACTAAAATGAAAGAATCTGTTGTCTGCAAAACCCGTTTGGTGATGAAAGAGTGTTGTAGGAGGCATTACTACCACTATATGTTCAGCCATTGTACCAACAGATCTCATTAATTCCTCCTGCTCCAATGATATTTAAACACATATTGAGAAATATTGCTATGAAGCGACACAACTCAAACACAGAGGCCACAAAAAGGGCCGTTTTAATTAAAGGAGACTTAGACAGAAATACCTACAGCAGCTGCGAGAAGCAGACAAACCAAACCTCGGTAAACAGCTGAGAAAAGAAGAAACACAACATGTAGGCAGACTGCTAAACAGCATCGGCCCTCATTCTTCATTGTGTGTGAAACACTTTGGGTTGTCTGACAAACAAGGGAAACTCCACAGTCTAATTAGATAATTGAATGCACCTGGGGGCATTGGAGACAGGCAGCAGGGCTGATGAGGGAACAAGCAACAGGTGTGAAGAGCAGCGCAGCACTGCAGGCCAGGTAAAGAACAGTGGATCTGATATATAATGGAGACCATCAACCTTTTAAGAAGTTACCCAATGATTTCCACAGTTAAAACCCCAAATCTCCCAATAACCCAATGCTGTATGAACCCAACCTCCAGGAAACACATTACCCTGGAGCCAGAGCTACAGGTGTGTGCTGGTCAGTGGAGTCATCTTATCCTCTGATCTGGATTAGACTGTCGTTTAATCTGCGTTATTGTCGCTGCTCGTGGTAAGCGGGGGCCTTTTCCCGGACAGCAAGAGGAATAACCCGGGGAGTGCTGTGTTTCCCAGGAGATGTCACAGCGGAGCTCATGGTGATGCTGCTAACCTGACCGATGACTGATGGGCTGACTGAACAACAGAACTGTGAGTACATGGCTCAAATATTGTAAATCGTCCTTGTGGTCGAATTGGATTACAAACTCTGCTTTGTCTAGCTTGATTTCCTGTTTTGATCTGGTTTGTGGGGTTCCACGGGAAAACCCTGACAGGACCTTTGAGTTACCGTTTGCTTTTGGTTGTTTGTGAACCGGATTGAACTGAAATGTTTGGCTTGTTGGTAAAACAAATTGGACTCCTTGAGTGGGTTGAACTCTGAGACTGTGGGCCTCAGATGTACACGTGCACTTGCTTGGTTTGCTCATTTTATCGGTGTTTTATTAGTTATTTAAGGGTTGAAAATGGCATTGTGGTCTTTGTGGTTTGTAGTGCTGACTGTATGTTTAAATGTTATTTGCTGTATGCTTTCGTATGGTTTGACTGAATTATTTTTTACGTTTTAAATACTACTAGTTATCAGACTCTACTCTGACTGTCACCCCACTTTTTCTTACTTAAAGGTTTCAACCTTTCTCCCAAAAAACGTCACCCCAGATTTACGGAACCAATAAACCATGGACGTGTTCAGCACTTATAGTAGACAGACAAACAAACAAACAACTATTTATATATATTTACTGGCCACCCTCGTCGTCAGCCTATAAAAGCACGGCAACTCTTGGATACCATTACTCTATACATAAGTACAATACTCTGTTTTATTTATGGAAATATGCTGAAGAAGAAGCTGTGGGATACCCACTCAGTGGACACATACGAGGAGTTGAATGAAGCAAAACTGTGGCCAAACTACATCATGGATGTGGATGTGTTTTTGTTTTGTTCTGCCCCAGCCACTCATTTCACCTGACTAACAACTCTGTGATTGACTGAAACACACATACCTATACCATACCGCTTTTGTCTGAGGACTATGAGGATGAACTGGCAGAAAGAGCGAGGGGACAAGAGCATAAGCTGATGGAGAAAGCATCGGTGATTTTGACTATATATACTGCCCCTTTTCAGAGGTAAGCCTGCTATTCTGGAGGCTGCAGTGCTCCAGCTGATCTTCAGAAACATCAGTCCTCACATGAAGACCAAGCTCCGGGGCAGAGTCACTGCTGCGGATGAACTGGTGGAACTGGTACAGCAACTGTTAAAGGACAACGCAAGTCAATCTCGATATGAGCTGCTGAAAGTACAAGTTGTGAGGTAAAAGGAAAAAGACAAAGCGGACTGGACAGTCCCCAGCACTCCCAGTTCCCCATCATGAAAGAACTGGAAGTGGTCTACCACTGGAGATGCAAAGGCAGTTATGCTTCATATTCCTGTCAATATTTCAATCAGTCGAATAAACCCAAGCCCATGTATCAATGCCACCCACAGGAATCCCACCGACGACCCTCCCAGTCAGCAGATGAACATATCCGCCCTTCAGTTAACACCTAATCCTTACAGCACGGTCGTCATCGTGTGTCACCTTACATTGCTTCGTGCATGGACTGAGGACATGGGATGCAGAGTCCATATAGATCCAGATAAGACTGAGACTGTGTATAACTTCCAGGTACCGACCAACCTGAGGGCTCTACAGAGGTTCCTGTGCATGGCAGGGTGGTATCGATGCATGAAAAGCCAGCCTAGTTCACCCAAACCCTTTTCGTAGTCTATACCGAGGACAAGGAGCAGTACTGGTCCAAAGATAAGGCCCAGGAACAGAGGAAGTGCTTGCATTTGCCGCCCACACCCTGAATCCAGCTGAGAAGACCTGTACTGCCAACGAGTTTAATGCTCGGCTGTGACGAGGGTCTTAGAGAAGTGAAAGTCCCATCTGGAAGGTTTTATTTTCACCTTGCTCGTGGATCATGCCTCTCATCTGAGAGGTGTTAAAACCAATCAAACCCGGCACTCGGCTCATCAGGTGGGCACTCTGGCTTCAGGAATTCACTTCCAATGTAGAATACAGTGCCAGATTCCCCAACAGCAGATCAGCCCTCCTTCCTCGTGTGCACCACCATCATATCTCCGTCCTCAGGGTCATTCAGCGAGTCTCCCATCTTCACCGAGGCAGGCACAACACAGGGTTGGTCAAAAGACCAGCTTACCGTCTGCTTTAGATGCATTAAATCTGCATTATTGTCACCACTTTTCGAGGAGCTGTTAGCCATGGCATGCTAACTCTGCTATCCTGACTGACGGACTGACTGAACGGGTGTAGATATTGTACAAACCTTGCCGAGTTTGATTTCCTCATTGATTTGGTTTGTTGGGATCGACTTTAAATCTCTTGAGTTACTGTTTGTCTTTTTGTTGTTTGTGAACTGGATTGAACTGCACTGTTTGGGTTATGAGGAAAACAAATCAGACTCCTTGGGTTCGTTAAACTCACACTGTGGGACCTGCACAGCTAAATTTGCACAAACACATGCGCTTGGTTTGCTCATTTTGAAGTGTTGAAACGTGCATTGTGGTGTAGTCTCTGTGCTTTTTGTGCGGTTTGACTCAGTCATTTTTCTGCATTGTAACTATTCGTCAGTTGCGACTCTGACTGGCATGCCACCCGTGTCAAACCCACTACAATATAAACTGTTTTTTGTCTTTTCAGAGGGCCTTGCCTTGACTTTTTTAGACTTACATTCATGTTCTGTTTTCCCCTAAACTCTAAGCAAAATAATTTAACCATTTTATCTCACAGCAACAGCTTCAGAATTATTTTGATGGTGACTTGTATTTGAATGAGTGCTGTCTCTGTCTCAGCCAATCCGTCCCCCGATCATTTGTTTCTGCACTGAACTTCAGTGAGTGAGTAGGATCAGTGGGTGCAGCAGTACATCACACACATAACCAACTGTCATCATATTTTGTGGAGAAAATGTTTTTCCCTCTGATGTCCACAGGCTGCTCTGCCTCAGCTCTCTGCGATTTACAGAGTTTACTGAAAGCAACATTTTGACTGCTGCTAACGCTAGCTGTTAGCTGGCTCTGCTGGCTGGTTCTGCTTGGAGCGACAGGTAGCATTGTTGTTTACACCGCTA